>JASTWP010000096.1:0-239120 GCA_030770255.1 Temnothorax ravouxi
CACTCGCACGCCGAGTGCATCGTTTATCGACCAGATATAAATTCCAGTAGGTGGGCATTAACGCTACTGGAACGTTGTTTTGTCGAGGAAATAACGTCTCACGGTAGGTCTGAGAAAATTGAGAAAGTTGCACGAGATGCGCAAGACACAATATATTTATATACCGATTATATACGAGAGAAAGATCTTTATTGTACGAAATAATAACGACATGAGAATGTTGCAAATTGATTAATATTTATACGGTATTTATAAGCGCAAGTTACATAATAATATTAAATAAATTTTATTATACATCTACGTATTGTTTAATTCTCATTAATTTTAGTAAGTTTTCGCAATCTCGATATCTGTTCCTGAAATTAAAAATAATCTGCTGAAATAGAATTCACTTGAAACTGATGAAGGATTCACTTTACCGTGATGGTTAATCCACAGAAAGCATTTTACTTTTAATTTCTTTGATAATTTCAATATTATAACGCGTATGAAAAAATTGACTTCAAATATAATACGTAAAAGCATATCTGTAAATGAAATTAGTAAAAGATCCTTTATTAATACTCATGTATAACACTTGGAAATTCCCGTACTGTTTCGAAACGAAATAAGTTCTTAATTCAATTAACCTGAATAGAACGCGGCAGTGGTGCTGGCATTGGCAATATCGGTGAACGCGATACACGATAATTCCGCCCCAAGCCCCAAGCTGGCACTTTTTGATTATTATTTCGATAAGAAATAAAATGATGATGGTTTGTTCCACCGACAACAAGCACCGAGTGATTAAAGCAATGTTAATGCGATATATCTGTCGCGACAAGCTTTGCGCTACGCTTTTTTTTTCCGGTATGATAAACCACTTTGCATCAGACGCCGCTCCGAGGTGTTGATTTTATCATGCGTTTTTCAAGGTGCAACGAGAATAACCGGAGTGCATCGCGATAAAGTTAAGTTATCTTGAAGAAACTTGAGCTCATGGCTTTGACACAATTCAGGATGATTTAATCATTTTTTTTATAACAAATTTTCTTAAAAGTTAAGGATGTATTGCAGGTACAGTCTGAGATGTATAGGGCATAATTTTCAAAGCGGTGCCAAGTGGATAAAAATTTGTGAGAATGTTCTTTTAGTCTTCCTGATGTGCTACAAAAAAGTAGAAACGAATCCACTAAACGGTTGCTGAGATATAACGATTTTAATTCACTGATTTTAGTAAAAACAGTGAATTAAAATCGTTATATCTCAGCAACCGTTTAGTGGATTCGTTTCTACTTTTTTGTAGCACATCACAGTGACATTCGAATCAGTAAAATCAGATTTTAGTAAAAACAGTGAATTAAAATCGTTATATCTCAGCAACCGTTTAGTGGATTCGTTTCTACTTTTTTGTAGCACATCAGGAAGACTAAAAGAACATTCTCACAAATTTTTATCCACTTGGCACCGCTTTGAAAATTATGCCCTATACATCTCAGACTGTACCTGCAATACATCCTTAAATTTACTTTTAAAGGCAGAAAGTATGTAGAAGAAAAATGTAATAAAACTAGAGAAGATATAATATACAATTATAGAAAAGGAGAGCTTTTCTAATCGTGCGGAGATACGATTAAAAAAGGACAAAATATATATATATATTCTGGATTAAGTAATGAGATATTATTGTAATAAAATTGGAAACAATATATTTTCATATTTTTATGTGTTCTTTACCATCTTCCAAGTATACCTATAATCAAATACTCGCATGGATACATCTCCCAATGGGTTTGTTAATTTTATTTATTGGAGGAGCGATTAAGAGCTATTCGACTCCGACGCTCCATTACACGCGTTCGCACCGGATGGCGAAGCATTAGTATTTATTAACCTAAAGTCACCCTGTAATTGACGTGAATTGCCAGCTCGAGGTATTCCGCGAAGACTGTGGAAATGACTTGCTATAAGCTTATACGTGTCTCGAGGGCGGCTCGATTGTGCGAGATTATTAATAATAAATAACCTGATGCGGGAAGCTTCATATCGCACTCACGTATACACCGCAAATAACCGATCTGAAATAACTGATTCGAATGTCACTGTCAATAAAATCATGCGGTATCACTCACAAAGTATTAAATTAATAATTTAGCAATAATAAATTTAACATATTTACACATGCGTGTTTGCTTAATAATTCATATATTTAACATATGTTGTATTTAATACGTGTTTACTTAAGTTGTATTACATGTTGATTATAATTACATTTAATACATTCAATAATAAGGTGCCGCGTTATTAAAAATTATTGAGTAGCTCGTCCGTGCGTGTGGAGCTTGTTTTTTTTTTTTTTTTTTTTAACGACGCGACGATGTACTCCAAGCCGACCGATCCTGAGATTGTCATCGTTGCGCTGTTTATTCTACTATAGGAAATGCGATACAGTGTGCCGGTAAATTGAGGGAAAGGCAGCCGAAAGATACCGCACCTCGCGACGCATGGGGTTAGCGCACGTTTCCAAGGCTTCCTTCTCGAAATGCGATACGGGAACACAGCAGGATATGTGGCTATGTGCGAGATGCAGCGTGCTTGCGCGCATAGAGAATACGCTTTTGTGCTTTTCTCAAATTTTCTCAATTTCGGTGCATACGATTAACCAACGAACGAAATGGAAAAAAAAATGAAACGATCCTTTTTCGCGTAATGAAATTTCCATGTCTCGTCGAGAGATTTACATTAATTTAATTTAATTAATGCCAAGCTCAAAGTGACGCGAATGCGGTCGAAAAGTTAATCGTCTCGATAAAAGGGTCCTTTACGGAGCAGCATTAACGATTTAACTCGTATCTACGCTTATTCTCTCATTTCATCTTTTTACGTATATTTAACCGGCTGTTATATATCGGAACTTTAAAATTTTTCATTTCGCAGTATAAAAAACGCAAAAAATTCCAATTTAGTAAAAAGCAAAAGGAATTAAGAGTTATGAGTTACGTAATATTATACATTTGCGATACTCTGTTCGTTATTTGTAACAAGTATAATATATCGAGTGATTCGGTAATTTAATCAATTCGTTATGATCGAAGATTATATTTTCGTTGAAACATTCGATCATCTTCAAGTGTTTATAAAGTTAATAATGGTCGGATTACTGCGGCATTGTGCGTTGTAGCGTATCGGTGCTTATTTGATTCTATTTTCGGCGAAATTGGAGGATGACCTCTATCGAGTGGCGGAATTCGATTTACCGGAAATGACAATCCCGGAATGCGATACCCCGGATGACTTTCGTGGAGTGGCACTCCGTTTCTCGTTTCCTCGGCAAAGAGAGAATAAGCCCCGCCGCGATCGTAACGAGAAGAAGACGAGCGAGATATCCATCAGACAAGACACTTTCTTCAGCCGCGAGACGGTAAGGCGGAGTCTCCGGCGGCTTCGGCTGTAGGTATATACGCTCTGCGACCTACGTTCCGTCTGAATAATTTCCAGTATCTCGTTGACCCATCTCGGAAAATATGTATGAGACGATCTCGCTCGCTCGCGCGCGCGTGCATTATATACACGGTGTCCAACCGTTTTCCTTCTGTTAAACTCCTCGTTAAACGCGGCGAATCGTGCAATTTTACCTATTCGGTGCAATCGAAGTCGATAAATAGAATATATTCCACAAAATTTCATATTTTTTAATACATAAAAGATCTCCACTTTTATATCTCAAATGTTTTCCCCCCGTTGTCTTGAGCTTCTCTCCTCCACCAATGATATATTATACTTTTCTTAACGAAGTGTTAAGAAAACTTTGTCAGATTATTCGCCAAAATCCTCCAACTTTCGGCCTAAGCTAATTGAGTGCATATTCTCCATATAATTACGCCTTCTCATCGAATTTTCGTTGACGAAGGATCGCCTCCGGGACTCCGTGGAGGAATCCGTCGTCGCCCAAGAATGACGATAGCGGCGCGATATACCTCTGCACGCGAATGCAGATAAAGCGCGGTGGGTAGAGCGATTCCCCGCCAACTTCGTCGGCGCGGCGCCTCCGCGCGCGATGAGAAATGCGAGGTCGGAGCCAGACGGCTGCTGTTCCTCCTCTCCTTCGTCTTTCCGCTTCTTCCTCGAGAGGGAAAAATCGTGCAGATCGAAACCGTTTCTCGCATGACTCCGTGCCTTTGTGCCTCGCGCCGGTCGTTCGAGTGGATAAATTCTTTTTATTATACAGCGTTTAATTTAATTTCCGCGGCAGCAGCGTTAAGAAGGAGTTCCATTGGCAATATTTAATTTATTTTAGTCTCTAACTTTTATTTTAATTATTTATTACATCAATTTTATCTTTGTACTTATTGTAGAGGAAAGACCCCTATTATGAGACAGGATCCTAATATGAGATGGCGAATTTTTTACAATGGTGGGATCAAAAGATGGAGCCTATATAAGGCCTTTTAGCTTAAAATATCTTATATTAGGATCCTGTCCTCATAATAGGGGTCTTTCTCTATATATCTTTAAATATTTTTATCATAAATATTTGTTTACATTTTTAATTTCCCTTTAATATAATAATTAAATATATATCGATGAAGAAAGTACCTGCACATTCCATTCTTTTGGAATAATTCTGCATAAAACGGGGAAATATTGCCGCAAAATGCTTTATTTTTCATTCAGCGATATTTTTAGTTGGAAATTATTCCAAAAGAAATAAATTGCGCAAGTATAATTTTTTTATTCCCCGCATGCGTCGCCAAATTCGCGTGCGGGTCGCGTGCGGCGATGGACGACGAGGAGGAAGGACCTTGAGGGAAAACGCCCTTGCGTCTCGGCCGTATATCTGGATCGAGAAGGGAGATTTGCTCGTGCGCGCGCGCTTTACGCGTTTATTACGTGTTTGCGTCAAAACTTAAAGTCCTTCGATATATACGTGTGCGCTGGCTGCGAGCGAAGGACGCGGGCGCGCGCGTAGAGAGATGTGGGTCGTTCTACATGCATATGCGCGTAGCTCCGCTCGCGCGGTCCTCGGGTATCCGAATGCCCCAATGACCTGGTTATCCGGTCTCGGCGTGACCTCGCCTCGTGACGCGAATCGAGCGCTCCGCGCGCTCGCAAAATCAAGGTAGACCCATCGCGGCGAACACACATTCGCGATTAGCCCAATTCCGCCTTCTTTCTTCTCCCGGCCTCCTTGTTTCCTCCCCTCCTCGCCCCTTCGCTCACCCGCCGTCGGTCCTTTTTCACAACGCGCGTTTCCCATAGAGCCTAATAAAATCTCCGTAACGGTATCGCTGAGGGAGGACGCACGCCGACCCTCAGATCCATTAATTATTGACAGGGAAAATTGTATATAATACAAGATAGACCGCGACCGAACTTTTTCCCGGGATGTAAATGTCGAAGTGTTGATAGTCTTTCGTTATTTGTATGCAATAAAAGATCGAAACTTTTTCCAGAATCTGATGGAGCGCAGAAATAAATAACGATAACTTACTCTTTTTATCTGCTTCACACGTGAGCTGTAAATGAAATCTTAATTCGTAACTTATGAAGATATTTTTTAATGTTGAAAAAACAAATTATCGTGATACTTACATATGTCGTTATGTGACATATTATTATTGAACGATTTAAGCGACGAAGTAAAAGGATCGGCATCGGCCTAGGAGCCTGTTTTAAATGGCGTTAGCTTCTTAATGCACTTAACCGTTTTATTAGAAATGTAGTGAGACGTTAATTATACTTTTCCACGTCCATGTGCAACTTGGTGGCCGATAGGAGCTCCGGCTATTATCCACCGGGTTAATTTAAGGCGATTCCACTTTTAAGATTATAAGTTAGTGAAACTCATCGCGAAGTTGCGTGTCGAAGTCGGAGACTTAAAACGATTATCCGCCAACCGACATTAGCTCGAAGATTTATCCCGGCCTTTTTATAGCGTCCGCACTTGACTTGACGTTCTCAACTCGTCGCTTAACCTTTTCGCGGACTTGAGTATAAAGTTCAATCTGTACGCGCTATAAAAAATAAATATAATGTGCTATATATAGTTTAATTAATAATTTAAACAAAATATGCGGTGTTTTTTAAAAGAATAATGCTATGAAATAATGTTACAAATTTCCATATAAAACTTTCACGATGTGTTTTTGATGCGTACAGAGATATATTTTAAAATACGTTCTCTAATAGCGATAATAATTAATAAATAGGGTGTTGTTTTATAATTGATCATTAATAATTAAAAATCAGAGAAAGATTATCGGCCTTTGAAGCTGTAATAATGTAAAACTTTCTGAACAGATCTAACACGCGTTTGTAAGAATCTATGAATAAATCTTTTAGAATTTATTAACTGAGCGATTTATGGAACATTTTGCGTGCAAAAGTGAAAGTTGATTACGATTCTGCCGGAAAAATATACTAATTTGATTTCAATTATAATTACTATTATGGTACTTTAACGTAAAGCATATTTTGCACAAATTATTGGATTTTACAAAAAAAACTTGTTTACTAAACAGAAAAACTAAAATGTTTAGATTTGCGTTCATTTTTTTATGACTATATTTTTAATAGTAAAGATAACAATTAAATTTGTATAATACCAGATTTTTAAATAATATTTGTGTTCGAATGTTATTTAACACACAGAATGTATGGATTAACTCCTCGAAATCTCGGTCGTTTTTTCTTTTTTGCAAATAAGACCCACTCCCTGCGCTTTTTCCGCGAGGTGAAAGCAGCGAAAGTTCGATCAGGCAGTGCGCGTGACGAAAGAAACGAAATATTCGACGTGGACATCGAGTGGTGACATCGTTAGATTCGCATCGCTAGACATCCAGGTGATGGCACCTGCACGGGCCAGCAATTGCTGTGCCCGTTATTACCAAGTGACTTATTAAGAATATGTAATTAGCGCGACTTCACTTTTACGACGACCCCTCGGAGTTGCCTTCTGTTTAGAATTCAAGGCTTCCTCTCGTCGCTAATTATTATCACATCTTTGACCGTGACGTGTGTGTGTGTGTGTGTGTGTGTGTGTGTGTGTGCGCGCGCGCGCGCGCGCGAGACAGTCTTTTTTTATATAAAAACTGTATTTTCAGTAATTTGAAGGATAACGAGAGAACATAAAAATAGAGTAAATATTCTTGCGATATATCACGCATGCACGTGGACAAAGTGAGGAAAGATTTCGTGACGCGGACAGAAGGGCGATCTCGAGCACGTGACTCGAATAATCGATTGCTATTACATGAATAAGTCTCTTTGAAGTTCGTATGTCGACGGAAATCTCTCTCGTGTCTTTCGTGAATTTACACACATGCAGATCCGGAGGATTTTTTTCGAGAGTTTGTTATACGCGCACCAGAAAGAGGACCACTTCCTCTATGCATGCTCGGTGAGCCTAAAATTTCTAAATCAAGCACGGAGCAAAAGTGAAGTGCTCCTCTTTCTGTGTTTGTGTCCTCCTCTCTCTCTTTCTCTCTCTCTCTCTCTCTCTCTCTCTGTATCCCCCTCTCGTTGGAAGACTAATGAGCGAATTATCGGAACGGTTGGTCGCGCCCTTTCGACCGAACGATCGATAGAAAACGCGGTTTCGCGTGCGAATCAACTTGCAGCAGTTTGCACTATCGAATGGAGCTCAGAACTATAGTCACCTCGGTCGTTGTTGCTCGGAAACCCGATATCTCTCTTATCGACGTATTAGAAGATGACAGTGGGGGTTAAGGCTCGAGGCATGCTTTACAAAACGTATTGTACGGTTCTACGGCACGATCGTTCTATTATACACGATATTTTGCGCTTTTTCTTCTCATTTTTTATGGATATCGCCAATAATAAGAATCCGAGAAAAGATCCCTTTCTTAAACAATATATCTTTTATTTAGGAAACGTATGCAATTTATTGCTTATTGCTTTAAAACAATAGATTATTTGTTTAACAAAAAATTACATTACATCACATTTAGTGGTGTATCTCGCGAATATTCTCATAAATAATGCTTGAAAAATTTTACTACGCTATTGATTTTGACACATACGATCTTTCTCAACTATAAAAAGCAATTTTCTAAAAACATGGAATTTGCAGCTTATTTTTCTCTGTGTCAGTTTTGTTTTAAGTTTTGTCTACTGTTTATAAACGCAGAAACAATGTCCGACAAAGTAATTTCACAGAGATGAATATAGGAGAAATTATATTTATTTACAGCCAATCAATGCATAGCATATACATGCGCGATCTAAAATAAACCACAGGCGAGTAAAAATTTTTTGTAGTTAAAAACTACAAAAAGGCTACGCGAATAGAAATCAAGAAATTCCATTTACATAACAATTCGGCGTCGCTGACACATTTAATGCGGGAGACTGAGAAATTTTGCGGAACGACATCAAAGAATTTTCCACAAGAATTTCATGAAACATTGTCCCGCGGGAAAAACCAGCTCTAAAATTTCCATCCTTAGGATACAATCTTCATACAGAGCGCACGAAAAATGCGTATCCCCCGTGGAAATTTCATTTTCCTCGAAATCTACGGTCCACTTTCGCTCGCGGGTATTTGCAAATCCGGAAGGCTTTCCACGGGAAGATTATCAAATTAGTAACGCCTAGAAAAGGTACAACGGATAAAAATAAACTCGTAGCGTCTCTCGGCGCTGTAATTTCCTCGTTACAGCTTCGTAACGCTCACCCGCATTATTCCCGCTATACACTTTACAATATATGCAGGGTAAGTCTGGCCAGCCGGTCTCCGGCACGAAAATTCCGTAATGCCAAGGGGAAGTTTCGCGTGCGGCCGGACGATAATGTGCATCGCTCGCGGAGGACGATGATTTAACGCTTTTAACGGCGGATTGTCGCGACCACGGAGACCGCAAAGGGTTACGAGCGGTCGGCCGAGCCCTTCGAGCACGCACGTCGCGCCGGGGTCCAGCTTCGTTCTCGCTCGTCGTCGCTAATTATTTATGTTGCCTGATCTTCGCACCCCTGCCTACCCGATGTTAATTGAATTCGCGTTCGTCCGTGGGGGCGACTGTCCCCGGTAATTTCGCCGGTATACGCAGCTGCCGCCGGTGCTGGTTGAAAGTCGACGAATGCTTGTTTCACCCTCTCACTTTCGGCGTAATGGACATTTACTGCAATTTTACGATTTTTATTCCGAATGGTATAATAATACCCAATATTTTGTTTAAAGTATTTATTATATTCAGCTCTTACATGATATATATATAAACTTTGATGATTTGATAAAATAAGTACCTGAAATTTAATTTGTATGTAAATTAGTTTTTATATCTACTACTAGTCATAAACTGAAATTTTTCTTAATTAATTTGAGATGATGAAAATATATCAAGCGCATATCCAGTTATTAAAATTTTTCTATTTGCGTAATTGATCTTTTCCTCTCTATCTCTCTATCTCTCCTCTCTCTCTCTTTCTCTCTTTTTCTCACTCTAATACTCACTCTAATTTTATATATTGCAGATAAATCTACGCCTCATCCTCGTCAGTGGCAAGACAAAAGAGTTCCTATTCAGTCCAAGCGATTCCGCGGGCGATATAGCGCACCATGTGTTTGAAAATTGGCCGGAAGGTGAGTTAGTCATTGCCGTTTCGAAACTCCGCTTGCACCAATCCATTCCCCATTAGCGTTACTATAATTGCTATAACAGCAGAATCTAACATATAATGCTACCTGCAATTATTATCATTAATTACCGATGTGCCATCACGTCACGATGAGAGAGAGTTACAAAATCATCGTATACAAATACCTTATATGTATTCGAGAATCTGTTATGGAATCTCTGCTACTCAAAAGATTTTAAAATTAGAAGATTAAACAATTCAGAAAGAAATGAGAAATTAACAAAATTAGATGTGTAAAATTAGAAATTTTGATTAACAAGAAGTTATGAAATTTCAAGAATAAACTTTTACAGAGTATAAAAAATGTTTATTTATGTATGACGTCTGGAATTTTTTTAAGTAATGTTGAAAATGTTTTATCGCTTTCGTTACAATGTGAGACTTGAAAATTTTATTTTAAATATAAAGTACAAGCATTTTTTTGTTCTAAATATAATAAATAGATAGAAAAAAAATTTAGAATTAGAATATCATATAGAATTATAAAGTTATGTAAGGAAACAATATAACTAGGAAATTTTACACTCAATCTTTACAATGGCGGGTTCGTATTTTCGTATTTTTTTTATCGCTAACAAATACTTTCTATATGAACCTACGCCATCTTTTAAGGTTCGAGGAGCTTTGGCTCCTCTCTCGGAAACTTTTCGCGAATCGTTGGATCGAGCCGGGAGAGAACCTAACCCTCAGCATCGCGCAAATGTTATCTCCGTGTTGCAGACTGGGCAGAGGAGGCGGTCGCCAAGGCGGAGATCCTGCGGCTAATCTACCAGGGTCGTTTCCTGCACAGCAATGTCACGCTCGGTGCTCTTGGGCTTCCCTTTGGAAAAACCACGGTGATGCATCTGGTGCCGCGGGAGAATCTTCCGGAGCCTAATTCTCAAGGTGAATTCGCGAGATGCGACCATGTTATCTCCTCCTTCGTGGAGATCGTTACGAAACTTCTTGTATGCTTTCCCCTCCCCCGCTTCCCCGATGAACTCACCACAAAACCAGACACAAATTTTCTCTTTTTTAACTTCTCTTGAGAGAGAAATATAAACCTCGTCATAAAATCATAATTAAAATACTCTCGTAGACCATAAAATTAAACCGTGATGCACATCTGGTTTTTATTATGTTATATCAACTCTTATTCACATAATGTATATCATCTGTTAAACCATTATTGTCATGAGTATTAGGTATTTAGTAAAATTCCTGAAAATTTTTAATATCAATAATTGACTAAAATAACTGAGATTCTGATTATTGATTTCCAAGATTAATAAAAAGATTTAATACCCTGCTTTCTAAAATGAATTTTTAAATAAAAATTTTTATTTTTGTAATTTTATATAAAAAATGTAATTATATAAAAATTACAATTTTTAATTGTATTTTTATGTATGCATAATGAGTGCCTTTATATATCATCGCATGGTATCCCCAGAGGAAAATAAATTACCCGGATAAGGGTTAATTCTCTGCAACCCATATAAAAACACGTTGCGCACACTCTACCGCGCTTTTATTAATATCCAGTTAAATCTCCACTCGTTATCGTTCTTTAAATTTGTTTACTCGCCGTTCTAAACTAAATCTATCGCATCGGTACGTGACGCGCTTGCGTAATTATTACGGTAAAATCTTGTTACAACGAGCTGCCGCCGTGAATCTCCAAATTGAATTTATTATACCAAAAGTTCGTTACATCAAGCCGCGTATTAGACGCGGAGATTCAATCACACTTTGTTATAGTGAAAATGTCGTATTCCATCGATGTTCATTATAACGGAATTTACGGAATTATATATGGATTAGCTTTATTTAGCTGTTAGTTGACAGCGATTTATATTATAGAACTATCAAGAATGCAGCTAGAGTATATTGAAGATAGATTAAGGAACATCGTCAAGAGTGGTCGTATTATAGCTTCTCAAATTTTAATATTTTGCAGCAAAGCTTCAAACTAAAATATAAAATTATTTAAAAAAATTATAATATCAAGTATAAGACAGCATCAAATTATAAAGAAAGATTCTAACAAATATATTCTTATCCCATTTTCATGATCATGTCAAATTATTAATTTTATTATAAATATTTTATATCTCTATTTAATTTATAAAGAATTTTTTATTTTTTACAATTTATAGCTAAGAAATTACTAGTATTTTGATACTTTTGTCAAACTAACAATGAGAGCAACTTCGAAAAAGTCTTTTCTTAAATCTGCGCCTTCTGGTCTTGCGTTTATCTCGCGCCGCGGCATAAATTAATGTTACTGATAAATTAAACGTTGCGTTCGTTATACGCACGCATCGCTATCGATTTAGTACACGTTACTCTGCAACCGATCCATCAATGAAAGTCAGAATATTAATTCGCATAATCAATCGTCTCATTAAATGATGGGTGATCGTCACACAGTTTCTCACTGCGCAACATCGTTATTACTCGTGCGAGGTCTATATAATTTCTCGTAAAATGCATATTTCGCGTTGCGACCCTTTGCAATTTCCCTTGCAATTTCTCTTTCGCTTCCGGCACGCGTATACTTCCGTTTCTGCGAGCCTTTTCTGGTAAATTCCGCGATTCTTATAAATTAACGGCGATTGAACAATTGTACGTTACATTGATTAATATCCGACAGTTTATCTTCGTTTTCTTCCTTCCTTACGTCGCGACATCGACTTCACTGCACGCAACTCGTTTACCGCTAATTATTAATCGATGCGACGGCAAGTGCGACGGATAAAACGCGGGCAGGTAGTTAATAATCAGCTTTGATCGACGGAGAAGATAATCGTCGAGGTGCGATGCATTATGTGCAACTTCGTAACAATACGCTGCAACTTTACAACACAGTGGAGGTTTCCTGCTTTCTAAATTGGCTTTTTCACGTGGCCTGTGCATCAGCAACGCTAAATTTATAGAGGAAATGCATCATTTGTTCCCGCTTGTTTTCGGACAATTAAAAAAGTCGTTAATGATATAGGTATAAAAAGTAGGAAAAGCTAAACTATTTTTATTGGGCATTTTGTTTAAGTATTTATTAATTAATTATTTAATTTATTAGTTAAAACGACAGTAATTTAGATTACTTACTTAATATTACACTTGTATTTACTAATAATAATTGATAACCGCTTTATGCTCGCCAAATTTGTTATATTCAATCTAGAATACCCAATGTTATAACATTGAAACATAAAATCTTTTTTGTATCTAGATTTTTATTTAAAAAATTTTTAATATAAGTCAACATTTTTTATATTACTTTTCTCACTTGTTTTAAGATTGAAGGTACTGATTTATTGAATGCGTATGCTATTATACGTCAATTAACAATTAAAAGAAAAAAAAGAAAAAAAAAGCGACAGTTATTCCCATTTCATCTTTTTAGGCATTCTTCCTAACGGTGAGTACATGTACACCCTGCCCGACGGTCCTTAAAACTATGACAACAACTAAAAGACACCGCCTTAAATCCTTGAGTCAACGTGAGTTTCCCCAATCCTTATCACCTTATTCTCGCAAATTCCAAATCCGTTGCTTGTTTTTCCACGACAAATAAATATATAATTATACCGAACGAAAAGTAACATACACGAATCCCATCGTTCAAGACAATTTAATAACATTGTACGAGATCCGATATTTAAATGTGGGCTTTAACAGAAGAGCATGACATTATATCTGAATGAAGGAGAAATCCATATACAACTTAATCTTATTCTTTTGTGAAAATAACTCAAGTTTGGCATTCCAATTTTTTATAAATAATATTATACTATAATTTGTAATGGAAGAATAAAAAAATTAACATTCTTATTTTGAAAATAAATGAAATGACAAAAAAAAGAATTGAGGTGCTACTTCATTGTTGATTGTTTAAATAACATCACTTGGTATTATTTGGCAATTACTACTTTTATTAGAAAGAGAGAGAAATATTTATTTTAATTGCAGGCACAAGGAAAGACGATTAAATATTACACACAAATTAAATTTTCCAAAGAATGATTCGAAATTTTCTCGAAAAATTAGTCTGTAATGACTAATGAATTCTTTATTTCAGTCAGGAGAGCTCTTTTGTAAAAGAACCAAGCGCATGAACTTTCTTTACACTCTTTCAACACAATGTACACGATATTACGCATATACTAATACACGTACGCACATACGCACACACACATTCTTTCTCTTTTCATCCGTTTGCACATACCGTCCATCCAGATTTCGCGGTGCTAGGCGGGACTTCGCGTCGCAAGGACATGCGAATTAACCGACATGTGCGTTATTTTGTTGCAGATCAGAGACAAAAAAGTAAAGGCGGCGGGAGTAGTTGCTGCTCGGCTTCCTGCTGCATACTCTAAACCGTCGCAGTAGCCGTCGCCGACGTCGGTGGTGGATCTCGTGGCGGATGGGCATGCAGCGATGGGCGAGCTCGGGCTCACCCACAGCGCTGAGCCATGGTTTCTAAGATTTCTGTGCTGATGTATAATCGTTAGTGGCTGAGCTCGTGAGCAGTGTAGCACGAGGAAAGAAGAAAAAACGGATCGTCGGACGAAGAGAGAGGTCTCGCTCGCGCCGATATCCGCCGACGACCGCCGAGGAGGGATGCGCGCCGCAACGATGCGTTCTCCGGTGAACGAATCCCCCTATGTCCTCGGACCGATCGCTTATTTCGGTTCATTTGACGGGCGGTAATGCGTGCGCGATCGATATGCACTCGCGACTTTCGCGAGGGAGATCGTTGTCGGCGGCACGACGATTTTAGCTTGCCGAGAGATCTCCGGCCGAATTGCGCCGATAAGGGATGGTCGACTAACTTCGACTAACGATGTTACTTTGGACGCTACGGGCTCTTGTTGTGATATACCGATGGACGTGAAAAGGATTTGATCAGTCAGTAAATTTCATTAACAGCTCGAATCAAGGATCGATTAGCTATTTTTTCCCTCCCCCTGCCGCTTACCAACTGACGACCTCGCAGGCGTCGTAATATCGAAAGAGAACGAAAAAAAAGAGAGAAGAAGCATGGGATCATTCGTAAAATTAGTTAATTGTCTTAAGTTGAAATTTCCGTTAACTACAGATTAACTGAGTAATAAATTGTATTAACCACTCTGATTAATTTCGTACGGCGATATTTTTTCATTTCTACAGCGTTTACATCGTTAGATTGTAAATGGGATAATCGTAAATGTAGTTAGCGCAGCCTTAATTAAATTTTGCTTAGGGATTCCTTATTCTTTCCTTAGATTACATATAGCTATATGATATCGATGAAGAAAGAAGACGACCGTAAATTTAGTTAACGTTCCTAACTAAATTTTGGTCGGCGACACCCCGTCTTTTCCTAGATTACGACCGATAGTTGTAATACCGCAGGAGGGAAAGACGTTAAGGTCGCTTAACTTCCGTTAACCCTCCTTAGTTAACTTAAGTTTCGATTATTCGCCTTCGACTTGACCTAAATTAATTTAATTCAATTCCGCTATCTATCTCGCGAAACGAAACTAGCGTTAAACGTCAGTTAACTTTAACTATCGTTCAGTTAAACGCAGTTAGAGCACCACCTCGGTGTCGGCGCAAGCCGGCCTCGAGGCTCGAGAAGGGCGAACAATTACGTATTCGCCGCGAATGTTTGTAATCCCGTTTTGTTCGCTCCCGCATATAACGAACACGTGTGCGTATGCACGGTAATGCGGAATAGAATTCTCAAGGAATGGAACCGGGGTAGCAAGAGACTACGTTCCGTTCTGAACGTACATTCGAGACGCGCCCTGGAACGGCGCTACAATGCTTAGAAACTCAACCACTATCACAATACCGCAGCATTATAATAATTATGTAGACGGGATCGTGTGCATGCTTGCGTAAATTGAATGTATCGCGTTCGAGTGAGAAAAAGGAAGAGGAAGCGAATGAGAGGGAGCGAAAGAGATAGAGAGAGAAAGAGAGAATCGCGCGCGAGAGAATCAAAGAGAGAATAAAATTTATGTTGTGATATGCAGGTAGCGATTATATATGTTATATATATAAAATATATATATATACATGTATATGCAGGGTGTTCCTAGTCAATCGCGCATTCGGTCGGCAATACTTAACGCGTTGGTAGTTAGAATCGCACGTGAGAGAAAATTTCATAGCGGCAACGGTTTTTCAGCGATAGACTGACTCGTGAGAAGCAGACGAGAGTCACTTTACAATTTTATTCGGTATGCGATGTCAACAGACACGTTAAGACTGATATGGAATACAGTGTATATTCACTGGACTTGAGATATTTTTTTGAAGCTCGTTCGGTATTAACCGTTTTCACACGCGGTATTTATCGTCGAAGGTGCGACTGACCAGAAATTCCCTGTATATACAGAATGTTGAGAAAGAAGGACGTGAAGATTCGTGGGTACATTCCTCGCAAATTCGATTTTTTTTTTTGCGAATTAATTCGACTCCGTTGCGTGGCACACTTTTCATGCGCGCCTGAATATCTCGATTACCAACTAACAAATCGAATTCCATTAACGCATGTAAACTCCATTAAAATTAAATAAACAAGCGCGACCAATTATAAATTGGAGCGATACGTTGATTTTAATGCGAACGTAAATTTGGGATAAACTTCCGAGAGCTATCCAACGCCGCGTCGATATATGTACATATACCTCGACGAAAATATTCAAAATGATCTCAAACGAATCTTTATTGTATTTCGTCGTTTGACCGTAAACGTTTTATTTGCATTCCGCAAAGAAGATTCACTTGTCGTGTTCAAAGTTCGAAAAGCTCGACGCCAGGACGCAACTTGGATCTGGGAACGATCGCGATTTTGAATCGCGGGAGGAATACGTTCGCGTACAATACATAGTCGCGTTCTTCTCTCTCGACAGACTGTATATACGTACTATTATCGAAGTCGCGTGTACACGTCGACACGCGCGTTCCGCGTCTCGACGCACGCGTCTCGGCGCGCACGTATGCGACGGTATGAGGCACGTTGACGCGCAGTTAAGCTCTCATACCGCATAGATGACTTTATTATCATGAATTTAAAATGAAGTAATATTATATGACGCCACTTTGAGAGTTTAGTATTCCGAAGTATAAGATTATCAGAGAGAAGAGAGAGAGAAAGAGAGAAAGAGAGAAAGAGAAAGAGAGAAGACATTGGATCTCTAATGAGTATAGTTATGATTAAATGAAAACTCAAATATATTTCCTGTTATATATATCCCCTTCTCCTCCCCCCGTCGATTCCTCCCCCGGACCTCCCTCTACTAATCCATCTTCTCTTGCCCGCCCTCAATCCCTTCGTGTTACCCGTCCACGCGTATCTGTCGGGCCTAGGAACGTCGCTCTCGTTAGACCCAAAAATAAATAATTCCATGCTATGAATTTACCATGCCCATTTCGAGTATCGATCGTAGTTAGATCCAATCAAACCGTTACGACGAATGCGTTGTAGGCGATTCTCTACACACCGACACTGACATTGATCCACGTGTATACACACAATACACACACACACACACAAATGCCACGTGTGCGTGCACGCGCGCGTAACTCTCTAACACGCTATCTTATACTAATCGTACTGTAACTCTTACGAAATGCATAGCCCTGTGTATATATATATAATGCAATGTTCTTACCGTAGTTAAATTTGCGAGAGAAGAAATTTGTGCGATAAAAGCGTGAGCTATATTTAATTTATTTCTTATGTATACACACACATATGCACATACACATCCAAATACACACTCGCGAAGCGAAGCGAAATGCGAGGCGATCATGTTTGTATATTTCGAAATCGTTATTAGTACCTGCCTGACTCATAAACCTGTGCCATACCGGAATTCTTTTATTCGCCTATGTCCCTCCTCGTTGTCGTTCCATCACTGTACCGCCGTCCTTTTTCTCTCGAACCTTCCCTGCTGCGATCGGCACTTAACGCGCAAAGTATTTTCCCTTGTACCTTTTCGCGGAGATTGTTACTTATACGTGCGAGAGGCCGTTCGCCAACTGAAATTCGGCGAGGGCATTAAGACATAGTTAAGACATATCAACATTGAGCCCGAATCGCGACGATAAAACTTGAATTTGATCTACTAATTTTTTGCAGGTTAAAATTCTGTAATTGTAAATTATATTTTTCCGGAAATTATATTTTACCGCATCATGATATATAATGATATATAATGGGAACATATTCGAACTCGTATTATTTATTTCCTGAGAAACGAAGAATTTAATCGCATATACGATAACGAAGGGTTCTTAGAAAATTTTTTGACAAAGCCGCGTGCAAAAGACACTTCTGCTTTTCTGAATCCAAGCATTCTTCAATTTCAACAATTGTACTGAAGATATAGTGGTGGTCAAACTTCTCCAAGCATCAGCCGCATGTTCTCTTCAAATTTTCCTGTCTTGAGCCTCTTTGCACTTAAAAACTAATTCTATCAAAATGCAGAAATAATTAAATTTCAATATATATATATATATATAAATTAAAGTTAACTCGAATTGAAAATATATTCAAATTTACCTCACATAAAATGACATTAAAACAACTGTTGTATTACAGCGTCACACACAATTGCGTTACAGTCTTCAATTTCTTTTAGTTTGGCCACCATGATACAATGTTATATAATACCAGTCATACAATACCGTTTTTCTCGCGTCCTATCTCAAGGCGAATGAGAGAGCTTCAAAGTACACGCGTTCGCGGCAGGGTAACGTTACTCCTATCTATCCCCTATCGCTTTATCTAAACGATTCTCTGTACGGTGAAAGTCTAACGCTGAACACATTGTATATACTGTGGGTTTATGGGAACGGCTCGCACGATGCACTCATTACAACTTACTCATTGTTCTTTAGTACGTTCGTTCCGAGCGGTTTTCATCGTTTTTTTTTTTTTTAAGAAAGATCCGTATATATAGAGCGTTACCTTTAATGAGCGAACCCTTTATAAAGACGTCATTACTTTTTGTCCACGCCCTGCCCCCCATGATTCGTATTTTTTATTGTAAGATCATAAGATATAGATTATCTATAAAATGCTGTTTATATAGGGAAACCAATTGTTTAGTTCGTAAGATTCTAAGATTCGCGAGATAGAGAAGGAGAGAGTGTGAAAGAGAGAGAGAGAGAGAATGAGAGTGAGAGCGAGGACGCGAGAGAGACAGTGAGAAAGCTACACATTACCCGGTATGTTGTGAGCTTACGGAAGGGATGCATGGCGAATGAAGAAGACTCTATTAGTCCTATCGTGAATGTACTATTAAAAAAAAGATGTAATGAAAAGTTAAAAAGTATTCTTAAACATCAATTGCATTGTATTCATTTCATTGCGCAATTAAGCTGCGTCCGAGATTATAAATAGGCTTATACGCGATAAACGAAGTCGAACCCACACGCGAACTGTAAGGAAGGGTGAGAAAAACAGAGGGGTGGAAGGAAAGGAAGAGAGATCATCCTCGCCGCGTCTGGAGCTCCATCGCGTTTTTTTTCCTTTTGCCATTTCACGACCGAATTAATTTCGAATTATTGCTACAAACGTAGAGGGTTCTCCGTAATAAATTTGCCTTGCAACTCCTCTCACTCCGCAATGTTACTTTCAGGCGTTGGTTGAGGATCTCCGGAGAGCCGCAATTTTCCGATAGGAAACATCCTGAAAGTCTCTTACTTTTTTTTAATAATCGAAATCGAGATTTTATTTCTATTCGAAGTCTCGACGAAATGTGAAACGCGCGCACGTAACAATAAAGATCAATATATATTTCCCGTGTAAAGGGATTAAAGTTTGAAAACAAGTTGAATATCACGATGGTCGTTGATTTGAAGAATACCCACACACACGTGTGTGTGCGTGTGTGTGTGTATATACGTATTGTTAACCTCGTATTAATTGCTGATACATTCCATAGCGAGATTATCTTGCACACAAATATAATTTCAATTAACCGATAATTATACTTTTAAAGGTAACAACAATGGGCAATTAACTGATGTCGCGATAAATAAAGAGTTCATTTTCTTTTTAATTGTCTAAAGCGTGGAAAGTCTTAAAGGATAGATAATGGTATTCGTAAAATATGCATGCATAATCTACGAAGAATATACACTTCTTTGTACGTCATATCAAAATTTTAGCCTGTAAGGATCTACTCGGGACGATTTTCGGACAAGAAATTTTATTCTAATTTCGTTTTCTTTTCAGTGGAGGAATCTACAATTTTCCCCTTGTTAAAACGAAGGATTATCAGTATCACCAATGATACGATAAATCAATTTCTTTCATTTTTTTTAATGTGAGACATTTCTAGATTGTCCAATAAATTGGCAAGATTATTCTTACAAGATAACAAGACGAGGAAGTTACAGTAATTAAATAAAAACATCCTAAACCAATACATAACTATTTATGTTAGAATACTTTTCACTTTATTTGCGGACAAAATTGACAAGTAAATGTCTTTCATCGATCCGATCTATCTTCACTAAAAATACTCCGTGTCTGTGGATTTTTTATTAACAGCTACATTGCCGATATTGCCGTGTTAGAAAGAAATAAGAATCGATACTCATAATTTTCAGTTATCGCTCGCGATACTTTCTATCGTGTCCCGCGGAATTATTTGATTGATATGCCACCTTCTATAAAATTGTCGGTTGACTCTATCAACGATGAGAAAAATTAGGATCCTTCGGAATAAGGATTTAAAAAATATCAAACTTCGCCTACAAACGTATATTACAGATAAATAATAAATGCTGTATAATGTTATATTATTATATTACGATTATATACAGAATGTTTGGCAATAAGCTATGGTTGAATATGATACATTCCACGATATTCCAAACATAATATGATATATTTATTCATCTTAAATATATAGCTGGATGCTATATCAAGATTTTTTTTAAAGCGATATAAAATTTTAACTAATGAATAAAACTATTTTTTAGTTTTTATTACATATCATTTTTAATATTATATATATTACATTTTATATTATACCATATATTATATTCTCAATCAATATGAATGTCATGGCAATTTTATTAAGAAAGAAACAGTTATTTTCAACAACGGATGTCATCACGTATGCCTACCTATTGTCGAATATTCTGTATACGTTTAAATTTCGCTATCGTTATAATATCGACGTAAACCACATTCGTAAAAGATATTGACGAGAATTGAGAGAATTACAGCTTGCAGAGACATTACTTCCACGTAATATGTCGCGTAACAATTGTGTACCCCTATATTACATACGAAAGCCGTTTTACTAAGTAATCCGCATTTTACGCTATAGGGGAGAGACGACGAAATTTCGCGGTCACTCTATTTTGAATACGACCTTTCGCCTATAAAAACGGATCCGCTTTATTTTCCTTTTCCTCTCACTGGTAGTTTGTAGATCGTACGATTAAGGAACGCGAGGTACAAAGGAACCCAGTGACGTTTAATTCGAAAAGGGAGAAAAGAAGAAAAAAAAAGAAATTTATACAGCGAGACAGACGCCGCGTCGGGAATGTAATCGACATTCTTTGTGTAATTGTAATGTAAGCGTAAACGCCACAGCCAGAATTCATGCAATATGTCCCTAATCAATGTTCATATATATGAATATTGAAAGAAATGTATAAAAAGCTATGTAGTATTATGAAAAAAAAACGAGTATATATATATGATATTTATTCCTGTTGTTTCATGGACACATCGAAGTTCACCTGACATGGTTTCACGCCTTCTTTTCATTCTTAAGGCGATCGCTTCTCGAAAAACAATTACTACATTCGAGGTGTAATATGCCCAGATATTTTTGTAGATAGCAATAATTTATGGCCACGATGCGACAACGCGAAATAAAACCGAATAAAACGAATCTTGTGCAACCAAGGAGTGAGATGAAATTGAAATAAAAACATTCCAGCGCGACGAGTTTTGCATGGAAAAACATAATTTTTTTATCAAACATGTTTTTCTTTATAAAACCGCTTACAGATATTCATTATTATCGACGTTATTTTTTATACGAATTCCTTTTTTTTTTTTTATTTTCGCGAGTCAACGTGTTTTTGTTTACGCGTCAAGTTATTTTTCGTCACTGTTAAGTGCAAGATGCGAGAGATTAAATTGAAAGACGTAAGTAGACGAGTTTTTTCCCTGCGAGGCAGTCGGATTACGAATGCAAATGGAAACATACAGATATATATGTATAAGTAATTCAGGTAGGTTCACGGCTTTCGATAAAAAAGTAAGTTTATTCAAATGCGTTATTTTTGGCAAAACAAACCGCAACCTTAAAACTACTCTTCTATTTTTTTTACCTTTCATAAGAAAGATATACGGATCGTGCTTTTCTCTAATATAACGGATTATTCAAAAGATTGCGAGCTTCAATAATTCTTTCGTTTCATTTATTCAAAAAATGAGCTAGAATTAAAGATTCAAATTTAAGACACTTGATCCTTCGTTATACCACGTCAAATTGATGACCGATTCCGGTCAACCTCGATTTATTTCTTTTTTGTTTCCAGTAAAAACGTTCAACCGCGTGACATTTTAAAAACCAGAGTTCTCCAACGATTCGAGTGTCACGACAAAATTACGTCATTCACTTTAGGTGAATTTTATTTTTTGTCAGATTTCAAATTGACACCTGGTTGGAAAGGATGTCATTCTATAAAAAGTCACACAAACGACCATCTATTTTGAAGTGACGAATCATGCAAAACATTTTTATTTTTAAATATTTATTGACAATTTAGATGCACTTCCAAGATTTCATGACGTATGCCATCATGGATACGTGTGTCATAAATAATATTTTTAACATAACTAATTTGCGAACTAATTTTCAAGGCATCCTCTTCGAGGCTGCCTCCCCAATTTAACTTCCTCAAACAGATTTCTTTTCGCCATACTTCTTGAATCTCGGAACCATGTACATGGGTATCCCCAATGTCGAACCAGTTATACAGAACAACGAAAATATCTTTTCCTGTAAGAAAAATTTTCCTCATTATTACAAATAAAATCAGATTAATCTATGTGAAAGCGACAATCGTGGTGTATTCAAGCATGAGATTTCCAAAACAATTAAATATTTCCATTACAAACTTTATATCAAATTTTATGTTGCATTAAGTCCTCATTTTTCAATCAATTCTCACTATTCTTGTGGTAAAACATGGAGAAAATCTCTCACAATTTTACATTATTTTAGGGGTATTCAAATAAGTTAAAGTTTAACGGTTTGACAGGTTATGTCGGGTTACAGTCGAGTAAAAAGTTAATTAACTTTGGGCGCGCTACTCTTTAAGGTTATGCAAAATACATATAAGTGACTCATTAACACCTATCACATTAATCTTTAGATTAAAAGTTTAAAAATTAACTTTTTACCCGACTTTAACCCGACATAACCTGCAAACTGTTAAACTCCAACTTATTTGAATACCCCTATATTCCACTGAAGGAGGTTAACCCAACATTACTTGCGTGGTTTTTTGGTCTCAATTTAAACCACAACTAGCGTGGGGGATCATCTCAACTTTCATTGTCCTCTTTGATGATTTACAATAAAATAAAGGTTTGATATTTTATTACATCTTTCTAGATAAAGATAAGCGTAATTCTTCTTCAATTGTGAGACAATTCGTGCAATTAGCATACGATCGATATAAAAGTTCTACGCTGTAAATTTAGATTTCTAAAGGGATGAAGAGGGTCGTGGAGTATTTACTCCCCCATGCAAGTAACGTATATAGGGTTAACTGCGCGCTTAGGGTTAACCGTGCCTTTCTCTTATGTAATTTCACACGACACGGAACAGCTTCTACTCACAGCGGTGGAAATTTTTACTTCGGGTGGTGTGCTGACGATCGAATTACTGTACGTCCTGGAAATAACGCCCGACAAACCGGACGTATTTCTCAGTCCGTTGCGAATCGCGAACATTTTCGCTCTCGTCGTTTACCAAGCTTTCCGATTATCGTGGAAAGAAGAAAGAAGTCGCGAAAACTGCTCGAACAGTAACCAGGGAATATTATTTCTCGAGACGGGCAATTCTATTTAGCCAGAAGAGAGAAGAGGCACGAAGAGGAGTCTGTCGAAAGCCAAGCCCCTGTAAGGTACACTACCGCCAGTACATTATGGGTGCGCGTTCCTTTTGGGCGCTCACGCGCTGTAAGCATCGCTCTATCTTCGTTTGATATTCAATGTGCAACGAAGATAGAATGATGCTTACAGCGCGTGAGCGCTCAAAAGGAACGCACCCTATACCTATACCGCCAATTTCGAAATTGGTACTAAGCCACGTTCATTTTCCGACACTATCGATAAAACATAATTTTGGTGCGCGTCCGTGCTATATCTGCAAATGTATAGTGTTCATAACCGCTCTCAGGCTTCTCTCTCTCTTCCCTCTGTCTCTGATTAAACATACCGCCGGTACCGGTTGAAACAGACAAAGACAAGAGAGACAAATGTTGTGGTATGTACTATCACGTGTACATGCAATGAGTAACGAATGAAAATAATGAAAAACAATTATTCTGTCGTTTTTACCTTGGATATTTCGACAAAAAGAAAGACATTACTTCGCTTCCTTATTATTTACTGATAACGCACCGAGGTTATTTGGTATTATAAATTACGTTAGAATAAATTGTAGAAAACATACTGTAATTACTTTAATTATAGAAACAAATATTGTCGTGCCAAAGGTGGACAGAGCACATGTCGACGAATTTCACGAAGCACAGATATTTCCACAAAGAAAGAAATGGACATTGCCAGCCCTACTCCTCAAGACCTGCAGACGAAGCTTTACTTTCTGGTGGAACAGCTGCAGCACATGGCTGGCGAATTACCGCCGAAGTATCAGATGCGATTGCCTTACGAATTGTTATCTGGCTTGGCGAACTCGTTGTTAAACGACACCATCTTTGAGATAGTGAAGGGTTTGATGGAGATACAGCACGTCACCGAAAAGCATCTCTTCCAACAGCGACTGCAGCTTTTGAATCAACAGAAGATCGAGTGCCAGGAAGCATTGTCGGCTACGATGACGGACGAGGAGCTAGCCTCGATGAAAGTAGCGCTGTGCAAGAGGCACAAGGAGGAGTTGAAGCAAATGGACATGAAATTGGTCCTGCAGCTAGATCAAAAGGTAGCTGATCAGCAAAGCATATTGGAAAAGGCTGGAGTACCTGGATTCTACGTGACGAATAATCCAGTGGAGATTCAAGTGCAGATGAGGCTGTGCGACTTCATAATCAGGCTCAGTAAGATGGATATACCAACTTGACACGAATATAAAATTATCTTTTATATAATTCTCATTTATTCAATTATATTTATCACGTACAGATAGCAATTACATATGTTATTATTTTATTATAAATTATTATATTTGTCATTTATTAGTTAATTTAACATTAAATTTTAAAGGCTGAATCTATTGAAGACTGTAATGATTTATATTGTGAAATGTTTTACTTTTAAACCAAGATTTTCTTACATACAATGTAATGTTACAAACATTGTTGTATTAAAAAAGTATTATCACTAAAATTTACTTCTGTTAATTAAAAGTACAACAGATTAGCAATTACAATAGTTTCTTTGGAATGGAAAAATATTTTCATAGTTACATAGATATTATATACATGAATTATTCAAGGAGAAAAATAAATTTTTAACAAGAAGAAACACACAAATCTTGAGAAAAGTAAAATATATATATTTTCCTTATATGTATATTTGCATTTATACATTATAACGGCATTTATACATAATAAAGTATGATATCCCATTCTTACAAAATAATGTAACAAAAAATCTTACTTTTTCAAGATATCAACAAAAGATGAACAGTTTTCTCTTAAGTATAAATTCTCTCTCTCTCTCTCTCTCCCTCTCTCTTTCTTATTTTGTATACTATTTTATATATACATATTTCCAATTCATTTTTTTGATTGCATCTGTATCACTTACAAATAGGAAACTTTTAAAACATTAAATATGAATCGAATAATTGCAAATAATATTAAGATGTCAATGAGATACCTATGATCAATTTAAAAAATGCTTTTAATATAAAGGTAAATTATTTAAATAAATCATTTTGTTTATTAAATATATAAATTACCTTTTTAATTATATTATAGATTTTATGTACAAGAAACAACATACGAAATAAGATATTTTGTCAGTAAAATATTCTTGCATTTAGTACATACTATTTGTATAATAAAGTGATACGGCAGATCAATAACGATACTATTGATCATGGTAAAGAAAATTCATACAAACATATCTGTATCCATTTCGGAATCACCCACTTTATATATTATTTTACACGAATGTTGGCTGTGCGGACGAGACATGATCAGTGATTGGTTTAGCGGATCGAAGAGAGTCGGTTATCGCGAAACATATGCGATAAACGTCATCGTACGTCGAAGCAAAATGCACTTCTAGACCGTCTGTAATATATTTAGGTAGATCGTTGAAATCTTTCTTGTTCTCATCGGGCAAAATTATGCATTTAACATCAACTCGTTTCGCCTAAAAGTAAAAGTGTAGTTTAATAATCTTGTACCTTGAACAACAAAGCAATTATTTTACAAGTCTATACTACTTAATTACGTTTCTCTGAAAGGTATTATAAACATTGACACAAACGCACGCTTTGGTGATGAACAATTTAATAAAATTAGTATATTAAACTATGTAATGTTATGTAATAATAGCAGAGAGAAGCTTTATTTAAATTAAGACTGGTAGGTTGGGATTAATACAAGAGATTACGTTTATATACTTACTGCAATAACTTTCTCTTTGATACCGCCGACAGGAAGTACCTTGCCCATGAGACTCAATTCGCCCGTCATTGCTACGTCTTGCCTGATGGCTTGATTTTTAGCTAGGGACAACAACGCGGTAGCGATCGTCACACCTGCGCTAGGTCCGTCTTTCGGGGTCGCTCCTTCAGGCACGTGTATATGCAGGTGGGAATCGTACAGAAATGTATTCGAAGAATCCTCCCGTTTCAGGTAATTCCTCGCCACAGTCATCGCGATATGAATAGACTCTTTCATCACGTCGCCCAGATGACCGGTGACCTCGAAAGTACCCTCGGATTTTTTGCCACCGGTCGGTTTTCTGATGGTACTTTCGATGAACAGCGTGGAACCGCCCATGGCGGTCCACGCCAGTCCCATCACAACGCCAGGAGGCGTAATTTCGTACATCCTGTCGTGCGTGAATACAGGCTTGCCCACAAAATCCTGTAAGTTATCCACGGTGACGTCAACTTTGTCGGCTTCCTTCTTGACAACTTTGAACGCCACTTTCCTGTGCACCTTCTCTATATGTTTCTGCAGACTTCTCACCCCGGATTCTCGGCAATAAGATTTGATTAACGCTGTGAGCGCATTGTCTTGTATGTTGATTTGTTCCTCGCTGAGACCAGACTCGGTTCTAGCTTGTGGAACCAAGTACTGTTTCGCAATGGCGAGCTTTTCTTCGGCAACGTAACCGGACATGTCTATCATCTCCATACGATCTCTTAGTGGTTCCGGAATAGTGTCTATTACATTTGCCGTGCAAATGAATAGTACTTTCGATAAATCTACCGGAACATCTAAATAGTGGTCCAAGAAGTTTGCATTCTGTTCTGGATCCAACATTTCGAGAAGTGCAGACGCTGGATCGCCTTGGTGTCCCCTAAAATATTACAGATAATATTGCAGAGGATGCAAAAGTCCAAAAAATATATAAAAATATAAAAAATTTTTAATTCGCAGATATTCTCTAAATTTTTTGTACTCTTTGAGACATTGTATATATTTTATATATAATACAATGTTTATAAAGATTACATACTTGCCGATTTTGTCGATTTCATCTATCAGAATCAACGGATTTTCAGTTTTGGTCTTTTTTAAGCACTGAATGACTTTGCCTGGCATGGCTCCCACATATGTTCTCCTGTGCCCTTTAATCTCAGCTACGTCTGTCATTCCACCGACGCTAAACCTAAAATATTCTCTGTTCAAAGCGCGAGAGATCGATTTAGCTATTGAGGTCTTGCCGACTCCAGGTGGCCCATAGAAACACAATATTTTTCCTTGTGTACTGCCTTTCAGTTGACTAACAGCAATAAATTCTGTAATTAAAAGCATAACATACAATGAAAAGCTTTGTTATTATTTAAATAATATCTACAGGTATATGAGCGCTTTTGTGTACCAAGTATTCTTTTCTTTATATCGTCCATTCCGTAGTGGTCCTCATCCAAAATTTTGACGGCATCTTGAAGATTTAGAGTCTCTGTACTTGTCACACCCCATGGCATAGACGTAAGCCAGTCGAGATAATTTCTCGTAACACTAAGAAATACAAAATTTATATGAAATTCATATAAATCACACACATATGTAATATGTATACTTAATATTATATTCGATACACACTTGAATTCGCTGCTATGACTTTCTAAAAAGGAAAGTTTATTTAATTCCTCTTCCAAAACATCCATGACTGGTTTAGGAACTGTCTTTTGTCTTATTCTTTCCCTATACTTTTCTTCTATCGCATCTTTGTCATCCTTTTCCAGCCCTAACTCTTTCTTAATAACTTTCAATTGTTCGTGAAGAATATATTTTCTATGTTGTTGTTTTACTTTTTCCTCAACCTCTCTGCCAATTTTTTGCTGCAACTTACTTAATTCATATTCTTTTTTCAAAAGCGCAAGCGACAACCTCAGTCTTTTTAGAATCTACGAATAAAATATTATTTTCATATTTTCTATGGAATCCTATATGATGTACATACATGATACAATGCAATGCATGATGTACTTACGTCCATTTCTTCTAAAACTTGCTGCAATTCCTGTGCATCCGCTCCAGTTAAGGCAGCACCTAAATCACTGAGGTAAACCGGGTTATCCACAACTCTTTGTCCCTGATGCAGCATTTGTTGCAGAGATTCGCGATACAAAGGATTCATGCTAATTATGTCTCGGATTGTTTTGATGAGTTCTTGCGTCAATGCCTGTTTAGAAAATATTTCTGACAATGAAATTATTTTCTGGTATTGTAATATATATTTAATATATAGTATCCATATAACACAAGGTACATTCAAATTAACTGTTTTTATATATTTCTCATAAAAGGTGACTTGATTCTAATTTTTACTACTACAATCGCATAGTATCTCCAAAATCTCAATTCAAATCTCAATATTTATAAATGTTTTATCTAACTTGCTTGTTAATTGACTTTTAAAAAACAAAAATGGTATTATTTTCAATATAGTGATACTGTGAATCCTTCAATATCATTTTATATGTTACCTTGATCTCCTCATTTTGCTTAAACTTTTCATGTGTGACATTTACAACTTCCACCATTAGTACAGGTTGACTACCAGGACGGGGGGATTGATGAATCCAATGGTTTCTCTGTACTCTTCTCGGATGAATCTATCGGCAGCTTTATTTCCGTAGAGACCGCTTCACTGACCTTTTCTGTTCTCTCAGTTCGGTCAGTAACTCGATTCTTACGCAGAGATCTCCGGTTTACCTTGCCACTTGTTATTGTGTCGTCTACAGGGACGGTAATTGTTGTATTTAGTAGTGGAAACGTCAGTTTCATCTCTGTGTAAAGTAGGCAGGGCGATATTTAAATAGAATAAACGAAAAACAGAGCCACGCCAAGTTTAACAAGAAAATTTTAATCGAGCAACGAAACACTAAATTTCTATAAAGTGTTATTTTGTTGCAACGTGAAAATAGCAAATACATTCCTTACCGTGTTCCACCTTTGGAGTGGCGTCCTCAAAAATTTGGTTAACAATCTTGATTCTTCTGTGTGCCATAATCACCAATCTTAACCGATTTCCCAGATCCTGTACCTCATGTACTTGGGCAAAAGTTCCAATCGGATAAATTTCGTCCAAGCTTTGAACGACATCAGATTCATTCCTGTATAAATTAAAATTTACATTATTATTATTCGCATTATATCATTTGGATATCTATTAGTTTCGACGCTTTTTATATTCAGGTAAATTAATACTGAAAAATGATTTGGTAGAACTTACTCTTCGGATTTCTTCAAGAAGACTCCCACGTAAGGCTGATTTAACTTTATCTTTCTACGTATTAAATCTATCAGAACTGGATTGCTAATCTCGATTAGCTTAATAAACCTGGGAAACACTGGATTTCTGTTGATTGCAATGACCGGTACGTGAGGCCATACCTCAGGTACCACTACGGTTGCAGGCAGAGAAGCGGGATAATCTCCAGATTGTTCTCCATTGTCATCACTAAACAACATGGATATATATGTATAAAACAAAAACTGTAGTTTTGCGGAAGTAGCATCATATGTATAATATAAATTACCATAGCTATTATATAAAGTGATACTTATAATAACGCAGTTAGTATAAAAATACCAATATATCAAGAATTATAGAGATAAAAGTACAGGGAAGGTAACAAATAACTATTGCTAAATTATAAAGCAAATAAATTACAGAGAGAGCAAGTTTGTTAAGTTCACAAACTAGAGGAAAAATAAGAGCATTACTCAAGTTTGAAAAAGTCAGGCGAGTTAAGGGATAGAACAGAAGTTAATTAACAAAATTATATGGAAACTCATCAAAATGATTAGGAGAAAAGGAAGAGAATTACTCGAGTTTGAAAAAGTCAAGCAAGTTAGGGGAAAAAATACAAATTAATTAAGATCATACGGGGAAACTGATCAAATTCAAATAAATAAACTCCAGTTTACCTCGGGGGGTCTCGATCGGAGTACTTTTTCGCCGTGAAAAATCTCACCGATGTGATCGCGGGGTGAACCCGGGCGATCCTCAGCAATCCCGACCTGTGACCGGGGTATTCTATCCGCGTTAGCCGCGGTCTGACGCAAATCGGCGAAGGTGTGTGGTGATCCGAGGCAGCCGACCGGTCGCCGCGGAAGGAGCGCGCGATCACGCCGCGCTGCCTCAATATCAGCAGCAGCTTGGCATTTATCGCTGTCACGAGTCGCATGGTTCTCCGAAGCCGTCGCGAATTCTCATAAACTCCTGGTCCCGTCCCCGCTACTCGCGTGAGAATCGCCGAAAATGAGAAGGAAAATAGAGCGAGAGGTTATGGCACCGCGCGCGAATGCGTAACTTAAACCCTAACCTAATCCAGCGTAATCCACGTAATCCAAAACGCAATTCAACGTGAACCAATCGTAGCCACGGACTTTTATATACCACTGGATCGGTTATTTCGCACACACTCGCATGCAATAGAAAGGGACGGCATAAAACATGGCGGCGAAGTGAGTGGTGGAAACTTGGAAAACAGTAGAAATGAATAGAAAGCGGTAGAAGTTTGTGGTCGTAAAAACTAACTTATTGGATTATTATGAATATTATGATCATCTATCATCTATTCTGATCTATTTTTCCTCCTGACCGTACACGCTATGCGTTATAAAATGACTGAAATGAGCCAGATACACCTTTGATTTCAATTTCTACTGAGTTAAAGGGTGAAAAGAACGAAGACGCGTATATAATCGACAAGCACAAAAGGTGCGGATGGGAAAGAGGCCGAGACTTTGAAAAGAAAGAATAAAGTAATGATTAAAGTATCAAAGAAAACATTATTTAATTAAGAAAAGAAGATCCAGATTGTTGTCATCAACGATGATTGTCATTTAATATTTTCCGTGCTTTCCGATCCTTTATTTTTTAAAGAAAATTGTCTAATGTATGCGCTATATTTGTATATTCATCACAAAATGCTTGTCTATCGTAATTTCTTATTATCGTACGATAAGGTTTAGAAAAAAAATTATTCCACTCTGAGCAATGTTGTTTAATTAACTGTTACTCTGTTTGTTACTTAATTATATTTCTAACTGCTGTCATTTTTTACACTCTATAATTGAATTGTTAGAAAAAAAATTTGTTCAATGCAAAGGAAATATTTCATTTTTCTTTTTTTAATTTCATGCAGATAATATAGCCAGCTATTTGCTCGATAATGGATAAAGGTGTCCGTGATAGACAAATAAGTCAAAAATTCTTGATTCCGCAACCTCCGAGTGGTGATAATCGCTCAAATTACAAAATACCTCAATCTGTTGCAAAGACGAAGAATAATGAGGAAAGTAACGAGAGCAATGTTATTGATTATAAAAATATTTCACTCACTATGACAGGTAAATTCTAATCCCATCAGCCATTTGCATTGTTTTTTTAATTATCAAAAGATTCTGCGCGACACAAATTTTATTATTTCTTTACAGGAGAAATAAGTTCAGGTTATATACACAGAAACAGCTTAACGCAAAAGCAGCCTAATAATATTAATTTTATAGAGGACACGGAAGATGATGATGAACAGTTTATTTTAAATATGAAAACGATTATTGACAAAAATTATAAAACGTAACGTTAATTAACAATTAATTTAAATATAGATTATAATATTACTTATAGATTTACTTTTCCGTTCAAGTTTTGATATTCTGTTATGAGTATAGGCAGGACAAGGAAAATTTTAGCCTAAGAGATTTGCAAAGCAAATCTTATTTGCCGAGAAAGAAAAAATGTGTGTTCAGCGACGAGGATCAAACTCTGATGAAACGATTTAAAAGATCGGTGGACGAAAGTAAAGCTTCGAGCGCGGCTTCACGAAAGTCTTCGCAGTCATCTAACAATAAGCAAATTCCTGTTAGCAATCAGGGTTGCTCGACAATCGATGATACCCCACAGACGACGCCGATGATCATTCAACATAACGATAACGATATGAATTTCGGGTATATATAATTTAGATATTATTTCAAATTGTGGTAAACTAATCGATCGGTCGGTTGAATTGACCGTATCATTTTCAGAGGCAACACAAACGAACTAATTTTTCACGCAGCTTCGACTATGCGGAACAATAACCAACGGCCATCACCAGGAAACGCGCAAATTGTCGAAGTAGTAGAATACGAGCAGATAATTTATCACGATATGTACTTCATGCCCACGCCTCCCCAGAGAGACGACTTATTTTAATCCATAAAATGTTTCGATAGTTTATATAAATTTAAAATAATCTTGTAGTTTATTTGTATGTTTATCAATTATTATAGTATTAAAATTATAATAAGCTATTATAAGAATAAGCTATTATAAGATATATAAGCTATATTTATTATAAAAAAGTCTTATCATTTAAATGAATTACAAGTTAAACACATAAGCTACATGTTCTTCAAAGTTTTTAGAATTCTGATTCTATTAAAAATGTATAATATATATCCGAAAATAAATAATCTTAAAGAAAAATCGTTTAAATTTATAATATACATAATTATATTATGTAAAGTTATGATAATTTTAATTATATAATTTAAATTATTATAATATATAATTAGATATATTTTGTTGCACAATATTGCAGTCCGATATATAATTTTTAATATGTTGTACATACGTGATCGCGTTTGTCGTGGAATTTAAATGTTGCCGCGAGCGAGGCAGTGACGAAGTTCTCGCCAGATGACGCGAAAATTGCCGTACCATAACCTATCCAACAAGCTTTCAAAAACGTTAAGAGATTATACGAGTATTTAAAATGATTATTTTTACGCAAATTTAACTTAATGTTTGCATAATTTGCACGGTATTATTGAATGGGCTGATCTAGCACTGAAGCCTTACAGTTACAGTTGACATTCAGAGCGGGAACCAGGAACGATGAGTGAATTTAAATTACATCATTTAATAGTGCAGTTGATTGAATTGTTAGGGTAAGCGGCAACGTTTATACTTCGTAATTTGCAAGACGTTTCAATTACGTTTAAATAAATCAGATTTAAATAAATCTGAGAACTTTTGCAAGAAACGTTATCGCGACAAATACATGTAAATGTTGTTTTCCTAGCTCGGAATCTGCTCCGGAGAGACACTTGGAGAAGCTGCAGAAGGAAAGCTCGACGGCGAATGTGCTAAATGTCGTTGCTCCTCACAGCTGTATCCAGCATCTCGCCAAGATTTCGTCACAGCCCGAATTATTTCTACAGAAGTACGAGGAACTAAAGTCGAAAAAGTTAGTGAGTCAATGTAATGTAGGTGTTAGATGGCATTTGTGTGGAAGGAACAAGGAAGGACAAGAAAATATGTATTTTTTTTCAGAGTAGATTTGTTGGGTCTGTTTGTGCAGACTCTAGAATTGATATCCAAAGATGAGGAGTTGAAGAGGTACTTGTCGAGATCTGTACCAAGGGCAACTGCTAGTTCCCTGAGGGATCCGACCATTACGCAGGAAGATTTGCCAAAGGTAATAATATGGACAGAGTTCATGATATTTTTGTAAAATTTGTCTCAATTATATAACTTAGTACTTCAATTAATTGCTTTATTTTTTTTCTGACATAATATACACTTGCATACAATACGTTTAATTTTTCAAATATTTGATAGATTTGCAAAACTGTAATTAAAGCTGCTGAAGGGGGAAAGAAATTAAACCAGCAAGTTTCGATCAGTAAGAAAAATGATGGTATCTTAGTGAAGCACAATTGGGTTATGGAACGTCCACGTATAACTTGGGATTTTCACAGCGACGCCACTGTAGCACATTATCAAAGTTTGTAAACAATTTTTTCTGCGAAATGTAAGATTGGGAAACTATAAAAAAACGTGCATGTCTGAAATAATTAAATATTTTTAGAGGTTGTACCAATTGTATCTCAGGAGTCAATACTTCTTTGGGATATTTTGTATTGTTTGAAAGGAATAGATGGATCGTACATTGTTTCGGAACCATTAACGAGTCCTTATGCTGTTAAAACTTTCAATATATCATCGGATGTTGGTAAGGAATGCAGAAAGACTATTAGAAATTTTAATCTGAAGTAATAATCATTACAAAGTTGAAGTTAAATGTTTTGAATTTTGTCTTTAGGTGTATCATTTAAGCAATTAGCGCAACAGATATTACCTTTAGCCTCATACTACTCTATGACAGTGAGATTTGTTGAAGAAAAAGTCTCGCCGGATGACGGACAAGTCAATCATGCTCTGAGAGGAGCTATACGATCTCTGCTGAAAGATTACTTGGTATAATAAATTACAATTTAAAATGATACAATTTATAATTTAATATAATTTGAAAATATGTTTATGTTTCTTAGTACATTTCTTAATGCAGTTTTCTAAAACATTGTTTTAAATATTGATTTTATACGCTGTGTTTCAGCTCTTCGTCGTGCAACTCGAGACAGAACACATTCACGGTAAACTAAGTTTGCAGAAGCTATGGTTTTATATCCAGCCTACCATGCTTACGATGTCCATACTTTCTCAAGTTACATCCACGATATGTAAGGTTAGTCTAAAACACCAGTTAATAGTAATTAAATAGGTCTGATTACATTTGATTCTAGATATACATAGAGAATATGAGCTGTATTTGGTATAACCAAAGAATTTTAGAATTATAATATGATGTAAAATATTTGATTCTAGGCAAATGCTAGAGGCGGCAAAGTATTGAGCCTTCTGCATGAGCAAACATTGAACAACGTTAGTGGTGAAGCAAAGTCTAAAGAACTGTGTTTATATCTGATGCAAGCGGCGAGCATGCCATATATGCAAATTTTAGAAAAATGGGTTTATAAAGGAGTGATATGCGATCCATATCAGGAAGTTGGTATCAAGTTAATTTTAATTTTATATGTTATAAATGGCACATTCATACTTATTCATTTGTCAGTTCTTTGTAGAGGATAACGAATTGATTCAAAGGAAAGAACTTCCCGTAGATTATTCTGCAGATTATTGGGAAAAGAGATACACTATGCGACTAGAAAGGATACCCGTATTTTTGAATGAACATGCACAGACTATACTTAGAACAGGAAAATATTTTAATGTGATTAGGCAGTGCGGTATGTTTTAAATACAATAGCATATTTATTATATTGTTAAAAAGTAAAATGAGTATCGCTTTATGTAATAAGTATTAATCATATCTTTGATTAGGTTGCAAATTATCAAATTATTTTAATAAATTTAGGTAAAACAGTGCAGTGGGGAAAACAAGAACCATTAAGCTATCAGTATCAAGGGCAAAAATATATAGCTGCTATCGATAGAGCATATTCAGAGGCTGCCAGAAAATTATTAGAGGTACTCATGAAGGAAAATGATCTGATGGGTAGACTACGTAGTGTGAAAAGTTACTTTCTTCTTGCCCAAGGAGATTTTGTGGTAAGCTTGGTTTTTATACGTTGTTAAACATCAGCTTTACTCTTATTATTTAAAATTGTTATTAGATATTTATTTAGTTCATGCCTTTGGGTGAAAAGTTTTATAAAAATTATTTTAAATAGTTAATATTGATTTTGCCTTTTTTTTTTATAAAGTATAATCTACACATTAAGAATGATCTATACTTCTTGTATCTTTACTCTGTTCCAAACTCATGTTCCCATTTTCTCCTAAAAGTCATTATCTTATCTTCGATTTGTCCATATTTGAAATTAAATTTCTTTTCTCCAAAAATCTAGAGAAGTGCCTTAGCACTTCCTAAAATTTTTATTATTCTTATATGATGATATTTGTCTAATTTTAGGTACAATTTATGAATCTGTGTGAGGCCGAACTGAACAAGAGTATGTATGACATCGTTCTTCATCGTTTAGCATCTCTTCTCGAAGTTGCCTTACGAATGTCCACTGCGGATTCAGATCCCTATAAAGACGATCTGAAACCGGAATTACTTCCATATGATCTGCAGTATCAAATGTTTAAAATACTCTCCATCGAAACTAGAGACGAGAAAGGTATATGCCATTAAAAGTATGATACTTATCCAATTGTATTTTAAAGGAAATTAATAACGAGAATTAATCTCCCTTGCAGAATACTGTTTCCAAGCGGGTAAAATTTTAACTGGTTTGGAAGCTTTTGTCTTTAATTACGATGTTAAATGGCCAGTTTCTCTAATCATTAATAGAAAAGCCATAGCTTGTTATCAAATGTTGTTTAGACATCTGTTTTATTGTAAATATGTTGAGAGGCTCTTGTGCAGGTAAATTACTTTGTTTCAACAGAGCGTATGCTTTATATCCATAAATTTTATATCTGATGGATTTTAGAGTATGGATCAGCAACAAAATAGCGAAGACTTTCACGCACGAAGTGGCTATGGCTTACAGAAAGGCATTTTCATTGCGGCAGAGAATGCTTGATTGTATACAACATTTGGAGTACTATATGATGGTAGAAGTCGTGGAACCAAATTGGTTAAAATTCATAAATAAGATGAGCAAGGTGATAATTTATTTTCTATTTTTATCCAAATATACACCTATATATTTATATATACCTATTTGATAAATTAATACTAGGTTAGTAATGTTGATGACGTGCTGAGCGTGCATCAAGATTTGCAAGACAGTTATATGAAGGAATGTATGTTAACGGATCCCGATCTTCTTGGCTGTATCACCGGTATATGCGCCATATGCATAGAATTCTGCAATTTTATGCAGGTAAATTCTTTTGTGTTCCGTTACTTATTTCTTTCTAATAATTATCTAATTCGCATGCATGTACACAAAATTACATCCAACAATCTTTTCCTCTAAGTTGCGACCATTGTTTGAATTGGATTCGTTATATCGCTTCACTTATTTATTACATAATAAATTTCTGAATATACTAATAAATACTTTAAGTCTCATGTTCTTTCCCTTTTGTAATAATTTAATGCAAAATATTTATATTAACAATTTATATACCCTTTTTATTGCAATTTAATTAAATCTTTCCTTTGAGTAGTATTTGATTTAAAGCTATTTAAAAAAAAAGATTATATTTAATAAAATAAATAACGTTTAATAAATAAATGGTAAGAATATATAACGGGAAAGCAAACTACGGATTTGTGAGGGTTTGATATATTAAATTTTAATATTCTGCTAATGTTAAGCATATGAGCCGATACTACATTGATGCTGAATTGACATCCATGATTGGTACCTGTCAGGAAGATATCTATGAATATGAGGTATATTTTTACAAAGCTTTAAGCTCGCCCGAATGTATCTCTGTAGTCCTAGAATCATGAAGCATTTCTTTGCAGACGAGGCATCTTTTCATATTATTATATTGTTAAGAACATGTGACTGATATACACATATGTGTGTGTATATATATATATATATATATATATATATATATATTTATTTATTATTCTCAACTTGCATGGTGTGGAATCATTTTACAAATATTAACGTCTAATATATACAGAGATGTTTTGCATTTTAATGTTTAGCGAATACACTTGTATATATTGCATTATATGTTCTTAATTCATATAGGAAGAATTAAAGGTTTCAATGCATTTCTGTATAAGATTGTACTTGGATGTTATGTAATTGTGTCATGTTTTAAATTTTTATTGTGTAAACGTAAGTAAATGATACAAAAGTCTGCTAATATACACATTCTATAAAGATGTAGTTGAAGATGAAGTAAGTATAAAAATCAGGAATATATAAAGTATATTTGTATGTATAAAATGTTGTGTGCATTGTAGTTTCCTGATAATGTCTAAAATAATTTTCGGTTATAAAATTTTTGTTTTGATTAAAAAATTATAAGTTATATCTTTCCTATTTCTAAAGTGAGCAAAAGTTACTCTTACTTATTATAAATTAAAAAAGTATAGAATTGTAGATTTTATTAGTTTTCAATTTGTGGAATGATAACTTCTTGATATTTTTTAAAGAGCATGAACTTGTGTGAAGAATATTCAGAGATATGTATTTACGGTGTATTCATAAAAGATATCCATATGTATTGTAAAAATTGCAATTTTTATTTATATATATTTTTTATGTATGATTTTGAAAATACGTATTATTAGCAAATTATTTTTTAAGTATTTTTACAACATACGTTTTGTACAATGCAACATTATTGTATCTTAAACATTTGCTATTTTATTACTTGGTCAAACAACAAATACCTAATCATAAGTTATAAAAATTTACATATCTAAAAAAAATATTTAAGTGTTATTATAAGTGTAAATTATCCTCTAGAATTATAATAATACATATTATTATTTATATTTGGTTTCAAAAGAAGAAAAAAAATCATATATTTGTATAGTTAATCATAAAAGGCATGGTGATAATAGTTTATCGCTGCATTATTATATATCATCATTTAAATAAAACTTCATTATGTATCACATTTCTGTTACTTAAAAAAAAATGTTTTTTAACTTTAAATGTAACATACATGTACACGCTTATAATATATTAATTGACTGTATTTTTTTCATAGATTGAGAACAGTTCTACAGCGAAAGATGGAACAGGAAGTTTTGAAGAAACAATCGTATCGTTAGATGAAAGATTTACTAAAGTATTGACACGACTTCTAGATCGAATTTGTGATTTGGGTTGTGATAATAACAACGAGAAATTACTTAATGTATTATGTCGGTAAGAATTCTATTTATATAATTTTTATGCATTCTTCTTTTTTTCTCACACAATTGATATAAAATTATATACTAATTCATTTTTAAATTATTTATGTTTGAATTAGACTTGACTTCAACATGTTTTACACCGACATACTAATACGTCGAGGGAAAGAAAAGACCGTCACGCAGCAAGATATATCTGGCTAGTAAATTATTTCTCATTTATGCGCGTACATGCACATGCAGACGTTGTACGCATGCACGCATGGAAGATGGAGATGATATGAATTTCAACAAAATTTACTACAATCTATTTTTTATTCGTATAAATTATATACAAAAAAATCTCATTATAAATAGATCTGAAAAAAGTTATATTATAAATAGACCTCACATAATCATTAAAGATTTACTTAGAGTTACACAAAAATTATATATATACAAATTATAAAATAATAATTTTAAAAAATGTATTGTGAAAACATTCGTTATATAATATTATATAAATCGTGCAACGATACATCCAGACATTTGTACATCGTGTAATATTTAGATAAATTTACTTCGATTAGGATTGTATTGAATTTAATGATATAATTTACACGTAGCTAACAAAGTTAAACCGCTTATAATAAAATTAACATATACTCGGCAGTATTGTTTGATATTATAATTTATAAAATTAAGTTTTGTGTAGTTCTATGCAATAATCTATCTAAAAAGGCTAAGACATTTTATAAATCTGTTAAACAATAGAATATGTAAAGAATGAATTTAAACACATCTCATGTATACATGTTAATGTTTTTTATATTTATTAACTTTTCAAATACACACGTATCAACTTTCTCTCACGAATTCCATTGTATTGTTTATATTGCATTTTATATTATCAATTGTGAGCTTTTTAAAATTGTATTCAAAGCAACTTCCATCGCCGCCAATTGCTCCCGCAGCTTTGTCAACTCCATCATTATCTTCTCATTATCCAATACTTGATTCTTATCCAAATTAATCTGTTCAGCTTGCTTCATTATATTAGAATCAATTCTCAAGATGGTCCAATATTTATCGTGATTTCCAGATTTACAGACTCGCTACGAGCTAGTTGTATTTGTCATTTACGCTATCGTACTGCTTGACGTTGACACGTATGTATGTACAGGGATTAAATACACATGTCAACGAGATCCTTTTTAATTCCGAGACATTTAAATCCGTATCACGCAATGTTGTGTTGTGGCACATATGGGCTGCGGTTCGATTCACGCTCACAGTGTTGTAAGCTTTATCTTCGTTTGATATTCGATATGCAACGAAGACAGAATGATGCTTACAACTGTGTGAGCGTGAATCGGATCGCAGCCATGGTAAGTCGCTCATGACTCATGACGTAAATCGCGCGTGTCAACGACACTGCGAATTCTGATGAGGCAGGCGGTATGTTCAAGATTGCCTTAAAACTTCGCTATTATTTCCATAGCGAGTATAAAGCCGAAATTATAACCGGGAATAAATTCATTAGAGCCATCTTGGAATTGAGATGGTATTCGGCGGATAGCTTATTTACGAGCAAATGTGGACCGCTAGACTTATTGCTTCTCTCGCCGCGACTTTAATTCGCGATTTCTATAGGAATAACTATAGTTATGCGTAAATAGCTGTAAATATATATACTTGTATCTAAATAAATTTAAGACTTGTCCGTTAAAAATCTCTTTATTATAACTTCAAAAGCCCGTCTCGTTAATAATATTTTCATAATTAAATTGCCTTGCGACCAAGTTCTCTATGCGAGTGCTTACATGCTTGTGAACGCAGGAATGTTTATTAATTAGATGATGACGAGTCATTTTGATGATATAAGTATTGCTCATAATTTAAAGTTTTTAATTGGATTATTCTGTTTTATTTTTATTTATTTCTTATACATTGCATTATATTCTGCTGTATCCCGTTTTAGACCGCACTTGAAAATGGCTCGAACTTTAATTGATCCGAAACGTACGTAGTGCATACTTTTGTACATATGGGCCAGTTAGTCGAGTAATAAATTAATAATTGCTCTTTAAAAAAAAACTTTGCACAAACTAAGCAATACGTATTACAAAAAAGTAACATTTTATTCTGAGAAATATTGAAGTTGCCGCGAATATTACTATAGCAATTTAACACGATATTAACGCATCGCTAGTAGATATTACTATGTAATATCTGAGAATTATGAAATCGCTTCAGGAATTTACCTCCTGGTTTCAAGTTTTGCGTGCTATAATATAAGGCGGGATAACGATGAAAAGCAGACGAAAGATCGTTTAGCAATATTTATATTTAAAGTGGCCCGCAGCGAGAGCGTAGTCTAGGCTCTAGATCAACGTCTCGGCATCCAGCCACCCACTTATACGATAATCAGAGCACGCCTGCGGGTGCGCTGGCCCTGTAGTGCAACGAACTTTCGAGGAAGTGATGCTATTTCGTGCATTCCATACATGCATATCATTACTGAGTTTCGTAATCGTGCGTTTTACAACAAACGGAAGTCTGCGCGCGAATCGAATTGCGTTCATGATGATCGTTTTACAATTCTTTTGCAAGCTGACTGTTAGGCAAATGCGTGTATTACTTACGACACAACGCGAGCACGCGCTTTTTTTTGCCAAATAGCAAATGTAGCAATTTCCATGCTGAATTTTGCAAAATTTTAATGACGTACGTCTGTGCTTTTTGCCCCGGGACGGTTTCACAATGTGCAAACTGATGAAATTATGGAATACGCAAATTCCAAAACCTAACGTCATCAGCGATTCTTTGGGTTATTTATATCAGTGGCACTGAGGAATCGCGTTAGTTTTAATTAAGTAGTGAAACTGTAAGAGCCACACGATGTTTTCGCATCGAGGATTAGTAAGTAAACTCATATTTTACATTTAGTTAAAATTTTTATGAGTTTTTAACTTTTTGAATTAAAACTTTTCAAAAATTAAACCGTATATCATCAGCGTTAGGCAGAATATTTGTAGAAATTAATACAATAAAATATTTATTTCTCTTTTGTATTTTTCATTTAAATCGATTTTTACATTGCCAAAATAATATTCCATATAGTAAATCTATAAATATATAATCTTTCTCTCAATAATTTTAAATTGTTAAATAAATAATTTAAAGAACAAATTTCAAGAACAATTTTTGATAATTTTTTTCAAAAATGCAATAATCATAAATAAAAATTGGTTTAATTCTATTTATTATCTATATATTAAAGTAAAAAAAAAATTTTTTTATTAAATATTATTTATTGCCAAAATGGCACCGCCAGAACCATTGCTCCAAAGTGCCTTTTTGCGGAAAGCGTTCAACGGGCGGAATCAAAGCTCCTATAATTTTTGAGTTAGAACAAAAATTCAAAAATTTTTGAAAAATATATAAGATTTTCTATAGAAGTACCTAGGGGAATTGCGAAATATAACTTTTTGTAAGAATGGTGCATGTTGGAAAAAAGTGCTTCATTTTTCGCTAAAAAATGTCGCACAAAATTGTTTATAAAAATAGTTTTGTTCAACTTATCGCAAAATCCTTAGGTACTTCTAAACATAATGTTATTGTAAAGTTTCACTCAAAATTTCAAGTCAATCGGATAAAAGGTGTTCGAGTTCTGATTCCGCCCGACTTTAAAAAAACGATTTCGAGAAAAACGCGTTTAAAGTTTCAGACGCTCGAAGCGCGCTTTGAACGCGCCGGCAGACGGATTACGAAAAAGGGATAATAGAGATTTTTCCGAGCTTTGAAACCAAGTGTACCTTATTTCTAAGACCTTAAAGCATCGTTTAAGCAAAAAATAAAAAAATCAAGTTTTTGAAAATTCTAGAGTGGCTTTACCCCTTAAAGTTTCCTTAATTATTTCAGTTCTTAGCAGTGACAATCTCGCTAGCAAGTATCGTAATTGCCGGCGTCCTCTATCAACCCGGGCATGAACATCAATACAATTGCAATCCACGCTATTTGCAAGATCAATCTGCTCCGCAGTATTGGACACAGTCTCCGATTGAACAATATCGCGCGGAACAATCACCGGATCAGGAATCGACGCGATATCGTCCGGGAGTTCAAACGGTGTATCCCTATGAATGGAACCAAGTCAATGCTCGTTCAAGTGAGCCAATTGATTTTCCTGCACACACCATTTTAATTCCAGCCTGGCCAGTATACTACTTCTATCGATTATTAACAGAAAAAGATAAAGATCCAAAAGAGACTAGGCGTGAAACAGCGGAAGATGACGAGGAAGATGACGGAGAAAAGTATCTCCGATATATAAACGGCGAAGGTTATAAACGTCGACGTAAACACTCTCTTCAACCCTTGGTAAATGCTCTGCATTATTCTATTACTTGATCTGATGAAATGATATATATTTCATTAACTTAACATTCACAATATTTTATTTATATATTACTATTATTTCATTAAAAGTTCAAATTTTATTTAATTTGATATTTTTTAATGTAATATTTAATTCAAAATACCTATACGTAACACCTAGCAATTTGTCTTTTGCGACAAATATGTACGTCACTGTATTATTGACAATTAAACAGCTTTTCTTGGAGTTAATTATATAACACAAACGCTAATATTTGTCGTGTTTTTGTACACGCGAATTGATCATCTAAATTACTGAATATTTTCATAAGAATGATATTTCTCCAGATGGTACACAATCGAAGGAAGAGATCGGATCCTGCAAGCACTGAATCTGAGGTCGTTGCACATGACAATGATGTGGCCGCGAAGTCGCTTTCAACTGACGCCAAGCATCTTGCAACCATCGACTCGTTACTTCCAGAACATGAGCCTACTGATACTACTGGTAAATATTTCATAGAACAAGATTAAAATTTGACATCTTCAAATAATAATCTAATGCATGCCGCTTATCTTGAAAGTTGTGTAACTTCTTTCTTATACGAGTTCCAATGAGACGCAAACGTAAAAAAAATCAATGTATCGATATTAGTAGTATACGAATTTGCTTGAATGTAAACGGTTCAATTACAGATAAGCGTGTGGAGAACCGTCAGATCAGGAATGACTACGTAACAAATCCACGCTCAATCGGTTTTTATACAGAAGATACGCACCCTGAACATACATACAACATTCCCAACAAATGGCAAAGTATGATTAACCAGTATTATACAAATCGTCATTCGGAACCTCCAAACGTCGCGCAAGGCGAGGCATGTCGCGACGATTACAATAGACCTTTGATGAGATTCGCGCAATCTTCGAGTTCGCAGAAATCGAACGATAACGATTATAGTAGTAAATACCGAGACAATGGATCAGACAGTGCAGCAGACACTGTGAAAGAAACGAGACTTGACTCGCTGCTGAAAGAATATCTGTATAATAGGCCCGATCTAATCGGCCAAACCCCTTATGCCATTTTGACAAGTGATGATCCCGAGAGCACTTTTCCGATAACCACTGGAGATAAATGGAAAACAGACACTGTGAAACAAACGAGACTTGAATCGCTGCTGAACAACGATGAAAGTCTCGTCGATCTAATCTATACCCCCCGTATGCCTAATTATGACTTTTTGACAAGTGATGATCCCGAGAGCACTTTTCCGATAACCACTGGAGATAAATGGAAAACAGACACTGTGAAACAAACGAGACTTGAATCGCTGCTGAACAACGATAAAAGTCTCGTCGATCTAATCTATACCCCCCGTATGCCTAATTATGACTTTTTGACAAGTGATGATCCCGAGAGCACTTTTCCGATAACCACTGAAGATAAATGGAAAACAGACACTGTGAAACAAACGAGACTTGAATCGCTGCTGAACAACGATAAAAGTCTCGTCGATCTAATCTATACCCCCCGTATGCCTAATTATGACTTTTTGACAAGTGATGATCCCGAGAGCACTTTTCCGATAACCACTGGAGATAAATGGAAAACAATGACGCCTGTGGATCCATTTTACCCGTATTTTACCCGCTGGGAGAACGCTCATACTGGAATGAGTGTCAAAGACGAAAGATTCAACGACTACAAATATACACCACCTTATGAAGTGTTACAGATATGACTCTGTTATCAATTTCTGCAACGTTACCTTGAAGCAACGAGTTGGTTGATCGTAATAATTTTCATGTTCTATTTATCACACTTAATTACCATTATACCATGCACGCATAATTTTTTATAAAGGTACATTCCTTTTTAAACTTCGTTCCCTCGGTAGTCGAACTTTAATATATACGATTTTCTACTTAAGGAATAAAATGTTTTATTTCGGTATATTATAAATCTATGTATATGTACCACGCTTTTAAATAAATATATTTTAATGAGAACATTATGTTCTTTTCGTTACATTTTTAACACGTTGTAAACCTTATCACGTCATAAAAAAAGTTAGTTTAAAAAAAAATAGACTCCCGACTGTTGCCTAAAGTAAGTTAAATTATAATAAAAAAACAAGAAATTAAAATAATTAAACGGTAAAAAAGACAGGTTTTTTATGTTGATAAAAATGATTGCTTTTTTATGTTCATCATTGTAATGTAAATTTTACTTGTTTATTAGAATTTGTGATAGCTAGACGACATTCTAACATGCTCGTACATGAGCAGTGCAAACATTTTATGGTTTGATAACGTTATAAATATAAAAATTCATTAGATTTTTATTAAGGCTTTCGTTTCCAAGATATTTTAAACAAAAGCACGAATAAAATGAATATTCCGGTAAAGCTACTTGGTAGCGCCGCGGTAATATGCCCCTGAATATAGGCAACAACTCGGTCAGTCAATTTACAAGTCAATTTTTTATGTACTCGGCGTCGCGACGCTACCGCGTCGGTTGATAATTATCATTATATAAATTAATGTAAATGAACAATTTGTGTTGCGCAGATATTATATATTTTATAATAAAAAAGCTGCGCAACAATGTAACGAAACTGTTTTTAAGAATTACAGAATAGGTCCTCAGTATCTACGTCCTCGAATGTGGGAATACGGACTCAATTATTATATATTCGAATGTACCTCTGGTTCCGGGAAGCTGGTTCGTTTTTGTCAAATATTCGCTTACAATAAGTAATGCATTATATAAATGCACAACAATATGCATTATATAAATTGTGCAATGATATTTGTGTAACAATATTTATAAATCATACAATTATCTATCACGATTGTCTATCATTATATCTTGTCGAATTGTATGGAATTTAACATTTCCAATCAAATTGACATATGTAACAAAATTTAGTATGTGTTTTATACATATTATAGATACATGTACATGTGTAAATTATATAGGATAAAATGAAAAGAGAACCTATTTGGAGAAGGAAAAAATAAGATATTGTGTTGTAAGTACGTATAAGAAAAATACAGATCTGGATGTTTATATGGAAAAGATGTAGGGTTAAGATAATAGAGGGAAAAACTAAGCACGCGAAATTTATATGTAAAGGCTTTAGCATGAAAATTGGAGGTAAATATAGAAATAAGTAAGAAAATTAGAGAGAAAGAGATAAAGAAAAAAGGTACATTGGTAAGAGGAGAAAATTGAAGAAAGAACAAAAGAACAAATTTATGGAACACTGATATTTATAGAAAATAATAATGCGATGTGAAAAATAGGTTTGTCGTCATTGATTTTATTAATGATCACAGATGCATCAATGAAAGATCGCAGTTAACGCTTATACACTATTTGGTAGTAATACTTTCTTTTCACACTATTTACTGTTATTACATTAGATATATCTACAAAATCATTCTAGTTGATCATCTTCAATGAGCAAATTGCCACTTGGTTATCAGGAACTTTGCCGAAAGGTTTATTTCCATCGAGTGTCTCGTATCTGTTTACCTGGTATACCAGCATTGTTTCATAACCGTATACGTCCGTACTAAGTTGCTGCAGATAAAGTTTAAAAAAATATAAGTCAAGAATTTTGCAAAATCATGTATTTGTATAATAAGTTTCTGTATCATTAGCTAAGCTATTAAAAATTTAGGTTTATCGTTCACCTGTGTGAGTGGACTAGTGTTTGTGGTGAAAATTCCGATGTATTTCTTTCGTTTGGTAAGTTGCAAACAGTATTCTTCCATTTGTCTTATTACAAGTACATTTTCCATGGGATTCAAATCGATGCTCGTCCCCATCATGAAACTATGGATAATCTTGCCTTTACCCTTTGGTAATTTGTAATCTCTGATCGGTCCCTCCAGATATTCGAGGAAATCAAAAACAGTCATTAACTTAGACTTCAGTATCAGTTCAGGTTCATCCCAAAGATCAAAGTTGAAAGTAACTCCGATTATTTTGCCACTTTGCGCCGATTTTATTACGAAACTGAAGTTCTTCTCTACAAGAGGAGCCCACATAGCCTCCACTAATTCCCGATAATCGGCTCTCGTTGTGTCCTGCATTAAGCACTGCTCCAAATCGGCTTTCAAACAATTGAAACAAAAGCTCTTCGTGATTATTCTGCAAATTTAAATAAATAATCATCCTTACTTTCGCATGTATATTTAATTTTGCACAACACTTACTTGATTGCGTCCTCCTTATGGCAGTCTTTTAATGATTCAAAGACGTACGATTTCTGGTCAATAGCTTCTTTCAGAGGTTCCTCGTCGGATAATATCAACTTCATCCGGTCTAATATTTCGGCTAAATTTTTCGCTGTGATAAAATCCGTGATACCGATCTGATAACCTTGATCTCTTAACTTGGTCACGGTGTAAATGGAATTCAAGGAATTTCCACCAAGTTCGTAGAAATTCGCGTTTAGCATTACCGGTGTGCGACTAGTACGTCCGATTACGGATGCGATGGTCGGAAAGAGGATACGGGCTTTTGCAAGATCTTGACTTGGCACTCCGCTGTAATCGCAATTCATAGCAACGTTGTCTTCTATAAAACAAAATTGTTTTATTTTAGTCAGTAAAACATAGATTTTTTGAGTTAAATTATGAATTAGTCTTTTTTAATTTATTGATAATTTAAAAGAAATTGGATTATAATTTATTCTTATTTACATTTGGATTATTAATTTTTGAAAAAGTAAAGATTACAATTTAAAAACTGAACTTAATTTGAAATTTTCTTTATTTCTTTTTAATTAAAGAAGTTTTTTTTTTAATTTTAGTGCAAGAGCAATTGTTAAAATAATACATATCAGAATTTAATAAGAACTCAATAAGAAATTGTCAAATTGATTACTCAATAAGAAACAGATACGAAAGAAAATGAATTCCTTTCGATCTTACATTTGCTATTTGCTACTTAAAGTAATTTCTTTGAATCGACCGTGACTCGCAATAAATAACATCTTTATTGCCAGTCACGGTCGATTCAAAGAAATTACTTGATTGTTATTATACTGGCGAAAGAAATGTACTATTCTGTAATTTACTTATATTGTAGAAAAAATTGGAAAGACTAATCCTGATCTCATGTGGTATCATGTATGAAACTATGTATGTTAAAATTGAAAGGAAAGAAAATACATATTCATAAATTCGGTTTCCTTAATTATAGATTAGTCACTCGTTTCACATAGTTTCACATAGCCTTGCAGCTTATAAATAGACATCGGATTTTTTATATGCAGATTGGTGGAAAAGAGCAAATAAATGTCTGATGTCTTCTTATAAACATCTATTTTTATACGTAAACGTTTACATATAAGACAGTTACATGTAATTAATGTATATAACTAAGTAAAATAATTAATATTTCAATACGTTATTTAATATTTTAAAGGGATATATTATGACGTATATGTATCATTTTATATACTTGACAGAACGATATAAAGTCACCATTAGTTTAACATACCGTCATTAGAGCAAGATGATTCGTATCTTCCTTAGCAATTCCTGTCGATCCGTTTTCCCATTTGTTAGAAGAGGTATGTGATCAACAATAAAAATTTGTGGTAACATATATGGCGGTAATGTTTTTTGAAGAAGATTTTCGATCTCCGAGCTGGATAAGGTCGTGCCATTCGTAATGGTAACGAACGCTATTAATGCCTGAAAATATAAAATATACCTGTATAAATTAATTTTACGTTAGAAAATCGGATTCACACCTTTTTTAATTGTTTTTAATATTCGTGCTTTTAACAGTTTTAGTATAATAGTAATTTAGAGACAATGCTTTTAGAATGTATAAACAATAAAACGTTGGCGAGAGATAAAACGTTTTTAAATTTCATGAAACTGTATAGTAGAATAGTTTGTTCGGTGGAAGCTATTAGATTGATGAAGCATCGATATTCAATTGATAATTACTTCTTAACATGAAAATGATGAGCACAACCAAAAATATTAAAGGTTGGTTTTGTATTTAAAACGATTAAAAAAATTGATATGTATGCTTATTTAGCGCTACAAGATATTTTAGGGAAGATTTAAAAAAAATTATTTTTTGTGAATTTTTTTCAATATCTATATTTACGTTTTATTTTGCACACATATATATTGAAATATTTACCTGTGACAATTCGCCGGGTTTGTGACAGAGAACCACAACATTATCAATATCGGGTACCCTGGCGACTACCTTTTCGACTTCCGTGAAATCGACACGGTGACCTCTGATCTTAATCTGCGAATCCACTCGTCCTTCGTAAATTACCGATTCTTCGACAATTTTAGCGTAATCACCCGTACGGAAGATTTTTGGATATTCTGCAAATATTAGTACATTTTTAAATGCGTAACGAAGTCGTAATTCTTTTCACTAAGAAAACGCGACGTTTTTGCTTGCAAGAGAAACCAAATAAATTACGAATAGAAGAATTTGTAGGTCGCAATGAATTCTTCAAGTTCGAAAGGCGTAGAATTCGATCTTTTTGTTGTGTTATTTTATTTTCTCACCTGGATCAATGGCATGAGGATTGTCCAAAAATTTATGTGTGTCTCGTTCGCACATATAACCCGCGGCAAGATTTCTCCCAGCCACGATCAGCTCTCCGACTTCTCCCTGGGGGATCAGTCGCAAGTCCTTGTTCACGAGATAAATTATGCAGTTGTCGATCGGCTTTCCTGCAAAGACGCAGAGAGCCATGTAAATGTTGTTTAGCGCGATTATTATTTATTAGTAACAATAATCCACTGAAATAGACTTTTAGTTATTAGCTTAGAATTAATTAATTAATGTTGTTATGCTTTGTTATATTGTTATATTAAATTATTTAATTATTTTATTACTTTTATAACATTATTTTATTATTCTTTTCAACTTTATTTTATTAGTTTTACCGATTGGCACTTTCTCCATCCCTTGTAATTGTTCCCGTTTGTTTAATAGGTAATATGCAACGTCACCCGTGACTTCCGTGGTACCGTAGAAATTAGCTAATACCTTGCCTTTGTTGTCAAACGTGGTGAAAAATTGATTGGCCAATGCGACCGACAAAGTTTCTCCGGAACAGACCCAGAGTTTCAAGCGATCGAGAACGTTGTCATTATCCTGTGCAAAGTAACGACAGACCGTATGTTAAATCCAAAGTGTTGCAAAGCGGTGTACATTTCTTATCGCGTAAATCATAACCGTGTTTCAGGTATCTCGATTTGCGATAACATTGTAAAGATAACGATAAATGTAAAAATTTTCTAAGCCGCTTAGGATAATGAGCATGATTTTAATTATCCTTTAATTATATCCTTATCGACAGATATCTTATTAACACCTTATTAACACAAATACCTCGACAGCATAACTTAACTTTCGCTAATTAAACATTTAATCGAATGCTCGTAATCGGTGTTGGGCAATTTACAAGCGCTACTTATATTGATTTGTGGAAAAACTTCTCAATTGAGACACGCCGATCTGGAAATCACTGAATTGCAGTGAATGCGTTGATTTTTATTTATTCAATATATTCGCATGGCATGTACGTTTTGTAATTTGCTTAAGCGTAACGAATAAAGCGTGTCTAACGTTTCCAAACTAATGTTGAAATGCTAAAAGTGAGAGATTGCTTAAGATCTTCGCGAGTGTTAAAGGAAAGACGTCCACACGTCTTATGCCTTATCATTGATGTATAGTGAATTATTATCATTATTATGAGATATTGAAAGTTACTCATAATGGTCAGGAAAGCACATTCTTCTTAACCTTTCGTATAATGTTGCGTAAAATCACGATTAAAATTTCCGAGAATTTTACGTAATAATAATATAATAGGTTCGCCTATATTGCGATAAATTACATGTGGAATATAACTTTACATACTCACTCGCAAGTTTAGATACATGAGCAATGAACGCAACAACGATGGCACAAGGACTAAGCGTTGTATCTGAAACATAGATCATTCTTTTTTTTTGTCATAAATTAAGTTATATCACATGTATAATAAGTACACAATTCATGTGATTTACACATTACATTAGACAACAGAAGACAGAAGATTTCGTAAAATTTTAAATTAGCTAGAGTTTACCGAAAACTTTTTGATCAGTATATTTATTCAGTTCATTTTCGAACTGTTGTTGTAAATTTTTTTACTAATTGCATCATGTTAAAATTATAGCCACCAACTATATTTTTTATGCCATTAATTATTTAAAAGAAACAAAATAGTAAATCTAGTTTCATATAGTAAGTAAAAATGTGGTAACTCAACTTGTCAAAAACTATAGTTTTGTATACATTGCACAATATGCTTTCTCTAAGAAATGTAGAAAATATATTTATAAATATACGCAATAAAAAATAATATATAAGAAATATAAATTCTATATATTTTATGCAATGTGTTGAACATAAGAAGATCAGAAAATTTTAATCATATTTATAATAAACTCATACATAATTCAAAATTAAATGACATAAATTGATTTAATTTTTATAATACTAATTTCCATAATATGTTCGCAAAATTTACTTATTGAGTTTGTTTACAATACAAGTTACATAGGTTTATTATACAATAATATTAAAACTTTTAATTACCATAATTATTTACTTGAAATAAAATCTATGATTATTTTTTACTTATAATATAATCTCTTTCATAAATTATCGAAGTTTTTTTTTACTCCTAAACTCTTTTGTACTGTTATAATTATGCACGATAAATTAGTGAGTTTTTACCTGATGTTTTTCTAAAAGCAGTACTAACTTTTCCGGATCTTTAGTCACGGTTTTTGGGACAATTACTAGGGTACGGCTTTGTAAAAGAGGTCCCCAAATTTCGGGAACACTATCGCAGAAAGTAAGGGAAGTTTTAAAAACACATCGTTTTTCATCATCAGCGTATGGAAGTTCCCTCCATTGCCATTGTAGACGATTTAACAGAGTAGCATGCGGTATAAGCACACCTTTAAGAAGATAAATGTGAATATTACAAACAATTATGATCTTCCAGATCCTTGCTCTTTTACAAACTATATATTCACAATTTGCTATATATACTCTTATTGTCTTATATTTTTTTATAATTTAAATTAGGATTAATATCCTTTTACAGAAGCACAGTTCTTATTTGCCACGTATGAACATGATATCGTAAAAATATGCTGTTACGACATTTAGTAACAAAAACGTCAATTTATAATAAGTAAAAACGAGTATGCACGCGTTAAATTGCATTTTTTACGTTGTATTATTAATTAGTATCTATAATAAAATGTGGTGTTGTTACCTTTTGGAATTCCTGTACTTCCGGAAGTATAAAGAACAATAGCGAGTTGATTCAAGCTCTCTTTAGTTTGTAATGCATCTTTTTGTTCTTGTTTAGCTTTTTCCAAAAGTTGTTTATACGTCATGACTAAAGCTCCCTCATAGATTGATAAATCCGCTAAAACCAGAATCGTATTTTTAGTTAATTGTTTATATTGAAGAAATAAATAAAAGCAGAGAAAATATCAATTATCTATTATTTTCAATTATGTTCAATCAAAATGAAGGTTCTTTCGCACATATATTTATAGCTGAAATAGCTGTGCCAGTTTAATAGACGTTCGGTTTTGATTGATGGTAGTCACGTTAATTTACTACAAAGTTGAAATATCTTTAAATAATGAGATTGAGATTTTGTATAAAATTTTTATAAATTTCGTACAAATTGAAGTCAATATAAAATAATTAAAATCATTTGAGAGACCATGTCTCGCATTAAAGAATACATAACAATATTAAAACAAACGTATTTCTCGCGATTCATTTAGTTATCGTATTTCGAAGCTCCGATTTTGTCGTCCAACGCTGCCCGTCGGCATTCGGAGCTACCTTTTTCTCGTTGGCTAGCATTAACAGCATTTTAAAATTCCTCAGGAATCGCTCCTGTTACGCGGGAAGCATGTTGAGCGAAGAGGTTGCAGGAGATATTCGAGCAGCGGAACGCCTAGCCCCACTATTACCCGCCTGCATCGCCATTGGAACGGCGCGTCGGGCACGCGACGAGGATGCCCAGCCTACGGCCAATTAGAGCGCTGGCAGGTATGCATAGGAGGGGCAGGAGGCTCCCGCGCTCTGACCAATAGCAGCGTGATTACGTGGAGGCAATGTGGGGAGGCAACACCCGCGCGGCGCGGCGCGCTCGGAATACCTACTGCCACCTCCTCGCTCATCATGCTTTGCTGATACATCAGGAGTAAATTTCCGCGATTTTGCGGTGCGAAATTTGAGTTTCGCCTACTTTATCATCCGAATTAATTTTTCTATTAATTTTTATTATCTTCTAACGTCTTCGCTGATGCATAATTAAATTCTTGCTATTTTTTAATTATAGTTTAAGATTAAAATAACCAATTTATTTAATTATTACTAATATTTATTAATTATACGTATATGTATATGTACATACACATATTATGTTTAAACGTTTAATAACTTATAATACTTGCGTAAATTATTTCACTAATTCGCTAAAAACGACAAATTGAAATATGCTGTATAAATGTTTTTTTTTTAGAATAATAGCAAATTACTTAATAGATCTTAAATTAGTTTGCAAAACTACAGAGAGTTGTTTGATAAATTAATAATTAGTGTTTATTACTTTATTAAACGGATGAACAATTTAAGCTTTCAACTATGAAAAAATTCGGGAAATCGCAAACAAATGTTTGTGGTTATTGATCGTTACAATGTTCTACATTTTTACTGATTCCTTTTTTTTGAAAAGGCACTACAATAACTCACAAAATAGATTTTTTAAAGAAGAGTAGCATGATGTTACTATGAACAAAATAAGTTTTCAGTAATATAAAGACAGAGTTATAAATATATAAATATTAAACTATCTGTTATGACCAAATAGACAATCTAAAGGAGAATCAAAGCCGGTTTGATTATTTTTAAATTTACGTTCAATTAGCGACGTTAGTATAATGTTAGTAAATAACTAAAAATAAAATAAAAAATTACATAAAATTAAATGTAGACATCAAATAATAATAAATTAAATTTTTTATGATATTCATTTTGGAACAATCTTGTACAATGTAAAAGAGGACATTTACCTCCTTCCTCGACCACCACTATTAATGGTTGAGCTTCTTCGAGAATGTGCTTCACTCTAGACATCGGAAATTCCGCGTCCAAAGGTAGATAAGCCATTCCTGCTTTCAGTACACCAAGTAATACAGTTGGAAGTCGATGCGACGGTTTCATGCAGACAGCTATTAATGACTGAGAAGTTATTTCAGTCTTTTCGTACTTTTGTAAAGCTCGGGCCAACTGATTGGTGATGTTATCCAATTCTTTAAAAGACAGCACGTATTCCTGGCCGGCGTCATCTGTATCGAGTTTCCAACAATGTTTAGATACAGATTTTCTTTCCATACAATGTTTACATTATCATAGGCATTATTTAATACAACTGGTTATTTAAATTGTCAAAAATCATATTCTAGACCACTTTCTCGATGTAACTTCTATTATATTTTATATCGAGAAGCAAAACCCCTTACCTTTGTAATATAACGCGATTTGATTTGGATGGACTTTTGCTCCACGACTGAATAATTTATGCACTAAATCTTTTTCCTGATTTTTTCCTGTCTGCTGACCTCTTAAGATCGATTGCTGCTGCAAAGTACTCATTTTCAAATGTTCGTAGAAATTGTAACTTCTTGCTTCAAATGTTAGTAAAGATCTAAAATTTAAATAAGAATGAAAATTAATAAGCACGTATTTTTATTATTAAATTTATAAACACATTTAGAGAGTAAAATCTCGTTTTTTGAAGTTGATAGTTTTATAGATTAATTGATTATTTCATATAAATTTTTTATATTTTGCAAAAGTTTACATTTTGTGATAAGATTTGTAATAAGAAGCACATGTGTAAAGAAATATTGATATGCACACGGAAAAAACAGTATGATGTTGGCATACACAAATAATCTGATTTTGCCAACCAGATTTATTAGTATAAAAATATGGTACGACCAATTATATAGTGTTTGCTGCAACCATGGCACAGAGCAATTGTCGAATGACAATATTGCAGCAGTGCGACGATACCTGGTTGCTCCAATTAAACTGTTACTTGATACTTTAATTACAAATATTTTAATGGCAACTGCTTAATTGGTTGGCTTAGATAATTCTTGATGTAGTATAAAAGTAAATCGCTATCACACCAGTGATTACTGTAAATACGAACATATAAATTCATCGCTAATCCATGATGACGAAATAGAAAATGATGAAGTCGACACAACGAACTCCTCAGCCAGCATATACTTACTTATAGACACGTATGTATACACTTGTACTTATATGCGCTTATATTTGCAGTAAACCGTCTTTGTATCAGCGATGCTAGGATAATGCGCGCGTTGCAACGTATGCATGCAGAGAAACGCGACTCGTGACTCACTAGTTTACTTACAATTTGTTCACTATGCGTTAAAAAATGTGCGCTATCAGTGCTATCACATGTATGTTGTACATACACATTTGTAGTTGCGTGCGTAGTCGCTTTTGTTTTCTGAAATCGCTGTTTGAAGGCCAAAGCACATAACATGGCTTTGGTAGCGATCGCTATATGACGGTCGTAGTTGTGGACATAACGCGCAAGCTTTGGCGTATCCTGACTGTCAGAATACGTCAAAGCTTGTGCGTTACTTATGTTCACGACTATATCGACTGTCTTATATCGCTATATACGCCATTTTATGTGCTTTGGCCCTTAGCATCCCGATTGATGCAACTATATTGATAAATAATCCATCCATTATAAATGGTCCTCAACCATCAAGTTATGGTTGTGGCAATCAAATCACGCGTAACTACATTGATGCAGTTGACACATAAATTAAATAAGTCATATCAACCCGTTACTATGTTTACGCGAGCGTTACTTCTATAGTAACTTACGATAATTCACTCGTTTACGCGGAGGAATTATCGTATAAGTTACTACAGAAGTAACTCTCGCATAAACGTAGTACGTGACAGATAGTATGTGGGTGTGTGTGTGTGTGTGTGTGTGTTATTCATCAATATATTATATAATATTATATATTAACCGGAAGGAGCTGATACCGAGGAAATTTTTAAGAAGGAAAGGTGCATCCAAAATTACACACGTATGCATATGCTGTCTTGTAAATTGCTGTCTTGTAAAAGTTGAAAAGAACGAGAAATTGATCTGTAGCGCAATTCGTATTTTGTATGGCAAGTTAAAATATTAATTGAATCGAGTCCATTATATTATGATAGACGTTGATTTTATTTCTTGGTGCCTGAAAATATTATATATAATTATTCACAAAAGCAATAACAACAAAATAAATTTTAGTAAATTTTATATTTGTATTCAGCAATCTCTAACATTTTAAAAAATAATTAAATTAAATATGTCCTTCTTACACGCAAAAAAGATTAGACTCTAAAAGGATTAATTAATATTTAATCTAAATATATATTATTATAAAAATTATAATAGCAAAGTTTTTGGAAGTAGTGGTGGACAAACCAGTTTATATTTTTAATATAACATTAACATAATTATTTTTTAAACGCAATAATTAAATTATTTATATCTAACTATTAATAATTTTTGAAATAAGTAATTTATCTAAATAGAGACTAATTATTTTTTACTAATTATTATTTTTCAAATACGTTGATTCGTAATTTATTTTTGACAAACTATTAATTATTTTAATAATAAAGAATTTATTTCTACTAATTACCAATTTGCAAAGAAAATTAATTAATTTTCATCTAAATACTAACTTTCACGAACTAGAAATTTTTCTCTGACAAATTGCGAATTCTTTAAGTAATCTGCAATTCACTTTTACCTAAACCTAAATATTACATGAAAGCTTAAGTATCACCTTGCAAAAATTTCGGTAGTGACTATTGGTTTGTTCATATCTTTATAATATTTATCATTAAAAAAAAATATATATATATAAATATTTCTTAATTATGGCATATTCTCTCTATATTATGTTTGCAATATTAACACAATTTTTTATTACAATTAGCACATATGTTTATTATTTTAGTCTCGTATAGCACTTCACTTACAGTTCAAAGACAGTCACAGCAAGAGAGAGAATCTAATTGACAAGAAAACGTTGAAACAGTTGTAACAACTTTGGCAGTCAACTAAACGCGGTTGAAATATATATGATATACTATCTTATATATGGAGGGGTAAAAACCACAGTAGTGTAAGTCAAATTTTTAAAAATATTTTCACGTGTGCATAGATGCAATTTATATATTGTACAGATTGCATCTATGCACGCGAGGAAATATTTTTAAAAATTTCACCTACACCACTGGTTTTTACCCCTTCATATATATATATATATATATATAAATGAGAGAAATATGATATTTCTTTTGTACGAGTAACTCGAGTATATTCGAAAACAAGATTATCTAACAATACGCAGTCTTATACTTAAGATTATCTCCAGCCGAGTGATAACTGATACGATGTTGTTGATAACTGGCAGAATTTTCGAGATTGCATTAATATTTCAATTTTAGTCGCAGATATTGAAAAGTATCGACAGAGAGACAATTTGCATATACCGATATGCAGTACCAAAAAAACTCGTTACCAATTAATATAATTATCATTAGCAATAGATATTATCTTGACATATCTTTTTGACATATCTCGTACTCTCGCCTTCGGCTCGTGCTGCAAATCACACTCGTACTCGTGTACATGCACGTGTGCATGCATAAGCCTTCGGCTCGTGCGGTAACTTCACGCGCAACGTAAATCGTTGTTTTCCACACATGCAACACAAGATAATATTTTCTATTCTATATTACTATACATATATTTATGATACTCATCGTAACTCACATTCCGTCTTCTGTAGCGTAAGAGCACGATTGTGCCTCGGTTTATTATACTTGGGCTTTGACCCTTCGTGCAATAAAAGTTTTACAAATTTAGACCATTAGACCTATAAGATCGTTAGTCAATTTCGACTGGCTATGTCAAGGCACATCTTTTCCAAAGCATTAAGATAGACATAGTTGACTTCGAAAACAGTTTGCTGTTTTCTACAGTCTGTAGTATTTTTGAAAGAGTGGCAATCCTAGGATCGTAGATTATTTAGCAGTAGTTCGTAAAAGATTTCCTTGTTATAATAAGTTAGTTGTAAAGAGGTAAGTCAGGGACGTTCAATAAATAATCCTACACTGAATTATCTTCAAAACCCATTTTAGTATCTGCAAGCAAAACATTAAAATAATATTGATATTAGGTTGATTATTTTGAGAAGAATTATTAAAAATAATCAAATAATATCACAAAAAATCTTTATTAAAATTTTTTACTCCTCTAAACATCTCATATTAATGAAATTTTGGCTTATTAAATGATAGATTAGTTATGTTGAAGAAGAATATAAAAAATACAAATAAAGAAATATACAAAAACGTTTTAAAAAGTTATTCGCATAGTGTAATTACATATTTCAAAATTGTTTATGTCATTCGCAGAGAATATAGCATAGTTTCAGATGGATATCTCTATTTAACATTAGACGTTACAAATGTTTTTGTAATTAAATCATCCTCTTATAAAGAAAAGTCATTATCTTACAAATAAAAGTCATCATAAACTATTGCTATCGTTGTAATTATTTTTACCTTACCAGGCCTTACCTTATCTTGTTATTTCCGCAAATCAGCTTCGATCTGCCATTAAATGAGTAAATTTTTACCTATGTTGTGTGACTGTCGATACTAAACAGATTAATCATTTTCAGATAAAAACTTTTGCGCAACGTTAAATGTATTTCTCAAAAATACGTCTAGGATAAGAGTAAGTCAATATTAACACATAATTGATAATATCGATATGATATGATACAGTCGCGGAATCAAAATATCTATATATTGAGAACAGATTCTATAAAGTGACATTCGCTGTATAAAGACATTCAAAGCTGCAAACGTCGTCGACTGAAGACAAAATCTAACATATAGAATATACAATGTTATTGACAGAAACGTGGCAAATTGCCAACAAAGCATAATAGGAAATTGACGGCAGAAATTAAGCAGATTTTTACGTACTTGCTATATACAGTTTGACGCAGATTGTTAGCAGAAATCGAGCAGAATATGCATTCAACGAATAAAACACGAGCTTAATGTATGTATATACCAATTGATGCCAATTTGTCAGCAATTTCTAATCGAATTTGTTGCCAATCTGTTGGGAAATTGCGGTCAATTTTTGGGAATAAAAATACACATAAATATCTCTGGATAAGCATGTTAAATATTAATAATAAAATATTAATTAGAAATTATTATTTGTGTTCATATAATTTCCACTTTGTTGACAGTAGATTATAGGTAACGAGGATAACAATTTGCAGTATTTATCTTTATTCTAAGTATATATATCCGTATTTCTAAGTAGCGGAACGATGTCAAGAAATGATATATGTAGTAATGTTAATTTTGGACTATATACCATACGTCACTACTCGTCTTTTGTCGTCACTCTACAACATGAAATATTATTCTAATATATTGATAAATAGATTTGCGTATCATGCACTTCCTACAACAGCAAACTAACTATAATTTTAATTAATTTTATTTATTATTTTTTATTTTTATTAAATATATATGTATAACATAATATAAATATAAAAAATATATAAATAAAATATACATATAAATAACTCAATACTTGCTATGTTAATACATTGTACACAATGTTGATAAAAATGTTTGTATCATTTTAAAAAATATCGGTGAAATTTAAAAACGTATAAACTATAAGTACTTTATTAATCACAACACCGGGATTACAACATTTGTTTTCTTAAACTTTACAACTTCTTGTTGTCATTTTAATTTAGATAATAGATACGATTATGTAATATAATTCCATGATAATATACGATATAGAGTTAAGAGAAGCAAACAATATGCTGCAATACAATTTCAGAATTAAAACTTCGTTGGAAGTATTCAATAATACTCCAAATAATCAATGTATTATCTTTACTATTCACTTTTAAGTACAATTATCAAGTTATTGCATACGGTTTTTGGATATGTTGCAATTTGAAAATGATCTGCCGAAACACTTGCGGATACGCTAGATGAACGTATATAAGAACTAATGAAAAATATTTCAAGATGTGAAATATAAGAATATAATTTATTTAATTTTTGTCAGATATTTGTGATGATCTAAAAAATATTAGATAGTATGTTAGATAGTGTATAATAGATAGTATTACATTATCTGAACGTGATTGAATAAAAATAACAGCAAAAAAAACCACTTCATTTTATCGAAACTCTCGAAATATTCCTAAAATTGTTACAAGGACATGTTCCGATAAGAAGTAACGAGAATTATGATACGCACTTTTGCGAACTTTGAGAAATGACTGCTATATTTTTGGCAATTTAGATATTACTGATATTTTTTTAGCGGTTCTAAAGATACATATTAGTATCGGTATTATTAAATTGATTATCAATTCTTTAGAAGCTAGAATTGTACAATTCTAGCTTCTAAAGAGACTGCGTTTTAAAGAGAACCGTACACGATCACACAGAGTAATACTGTCTGTCAGTACTAAAATAACTAAAAAATACTGATAGTATTATTGATTGTGTGTGGGCAAGAATGATAGAATGAACAAAGGTAATGAAGAAGATTCGAATATTTTGATATTTAATCAGTAATGGTAGTACTCTAAGTATCAGTAGTATCAGTAGTATCAGTAGTTCAGTATTGGTAGTACTCTAAGTATTACTAATAGTGTGAAGTTGCGCATCATTATTTCAATCAATATAACAGCTATTGGGCAAGCTGAAGGAGCTTTTATGCTTTGCCACGAAGATTTCGAGCAGCCAGATAGCAATGAATTGCGTAATTTTATTGAACATTTGAATATTTACTAAACCTGTGAGATGCATTAAATCCAACGTATATGAATAAAATAAAAAGAAATGCAGCACTCAGTAAAATTGAAAGAAAGAAAAGATATTCGCTCAGCAAAATATATCACACACAGTCTTTAATAATACAATTTGACAATTGATAATACATTATCTTATCTATAATATTTTAGCCTCCTACAACACACACACACACACACACACATACACACATACACATATATAGTTATACACAACAGAAATAAATAACAGAAATAATATAAATTTTGTTCAAGAACACAGCTATCTTTTTAGTCAACAAAATTACATTTAAATGTAAAGATAATAAAATTTCACAAAAAAAATTACAAATAAACATTCTAAACGCCAAATATACAATAATAATGAAATATATAATTATAGTACAGAAAATAATAAAAAGAAGTTATTATAAACACATTGTAGAGAAACCACATTTATATACGATTGGAATTGTATGAAAGTTAGCGGAATTTAACATTTGTAATCAAATCAACACTTATAATAAAATTACGTTGTAGGTATACATATATAATAAATTTTATTTTATAAAATTTATATAAAGTTATATACGAGTTATATGCATAAAATTAAATTATAAAATTGTGATTTTTCAAAGCGTTCTGCATTGCGATTAACTTTTCTTGTTGCTTATTCAAAGCAATCATTATCTTTTCATGATCTGACAGTTGATTTTTATCAGAAATAATACGTTTAGCTTTTTGAATTATATCAGGATCCATTTCCATAATAGGCCAATGCTCATCACGATTTATCAAATTGTTATGAACGTAATATCTGTCGTCGTGAGTGTCCATATCGTCACACACGACGGTAATCTTACCGTTTTTTAAAAAATACGGAAATAAAAGAATTCTGTTGATGAAGAAGCTGAAAGGATTCCATTGTAAAAAACGCGTTTTTCCGCGGCTGAACCAATTGAGCCAACTGAACGGTTCGCCAAATGCTATGTCTTCAAGATAGATGATTAGGCGTACTCGGGAGATGAGTCCGATCAGTTCAGCTCTAGACAAGATTTTATTGGTATCACTGACTGCTAGACCATTAAGCAGATTAATCAATACAATGGCGATGAGGAAGACAAACAGCACGAACACAATGTGGCTGCAGATGGGATATGAGACAAACAAAATATCGTTAGAATTGAATTCGCCGGTGATCATGATGATAGTTTTGAAGAACGATTGTCCGAAATTGGAGAAATGTACGCTGCTCTTGAAAAGTATATGGAAAGACAGGGCAAACGCGGCAATGAGGAACATATATGGAAACAGTAAACACACGTAATCGAAAGAAACTGTCCAAAACATTTCAAAGTTGGCGGACATTTTCGGATGTTGGGAGATCAGAGTTATCATCTGCACGGCGGACAATATGATTACCATGACGCCACTCCATAATCCTGCACCACACAACAAAATGAGGATGGATATAATTAGCACAACCTGTAGCCGGTTCTCCCAATCCACCACGTAACGGTAACGACAGCAGGCGCATTGGAAGATCTCCAGAATGGTTAAAAGTAACCAAAATACAATAACACAGGTCCACAGAAAACTATCCGGATAGCAGCGAATTAGGAGAGTATTTCCCAAAGCTATGTCGAAACTATTATTGGCTATTGGCGTTCCGCTATTGTTCCAAGAATTTCCATAAGTCATGCTCAGGATATAGGCATTCAGCAGAATGTAGAATGTTCCATAAAAGATATAATTGGAGTACAAGATGTGCCGTATCTTGAGCCACTTGAGATAGAGAAAGGACGAAAGCAACGGATGTTTCAGCAGCTGCTTGAGATTTTTGTGACGTGCGATGTATAAAAACACTTCCATCTCGCGAGTCGGCCGGTGAGTTGTATTCTGTTTCGCGAAAACGTTCTGCGGCATCAAGCAACGATAGTCGAATTCGATTACGTCTTCGTTCGTTTGATCCCTTATCTCCTTCAAGCAGTCGTCGAAGTAGTCCGATAACGTGCTCACCGGGATGTCTATAATGGGCGGTATGTTGAACTTGTTCATATGTCCGATGTAACTTCCTCGTTTGAGAAGCAGACTCATTGCTTTGCGATTATCTGCTCTGGCCGCGTAATGCAGCGACGTGTTACCTTTTTCTTCAAAATGAGAAATTATAGAAACCTATATGTGAACCTGGCACCCGATTTTCAAAAAATTAATTTTTTACGTAAAACGTTAGCATTTCGTTTGTAGTTGTTTGTAGTAACAAAAATTTTGTTTGTAGTTTAATCCACTTTTAAAAAAGGCGTGTTAACTGAGTGAATTTCGTTTGTATCGAAAAATTGAAGCCTCTTTTCCGCGATGCCGATTGGTTATCTCGATGCGTTGTGTGCGAGTTATTACTTCGAGTTATTACTTCATTTGCAGCTGTCATTGTATATTTTGACAGTTGTGTGTATCAAGGGTTAATAGTGATTAATAGTAATAGGATAATGTTAAAGCTAAATAGCGCGCGCAAAGCGCGCGTCTGTATAGTGTCTAGTACATTAAAAATTATAAACATTTAAAAAATGACTCGCACCCCACTTTGGGATATCTCAAATTCGCTTGCGCCATCTTTTTCAGAATCGTTTGTAGTTGTTTGTAGTGTTTTTCTTTTCGTTTGTAGTTAAATTGTTTAAAAGTTACAACAATTTAACAAAATAAATAAGACCTAACTTTGTCATTTTTCGAAATATCTCAAATCCGCTTGCGCCATCTTCTTCAGAAACGTTTGTTTTGTAGTTGTTCGTCTCAACATTAATTTCAAAATCGAAGTACCGTTCTTTTGCAATTGTTTAAATAATCGTGTCTTGTGAACGGTGCAACTACAAACAAAAGGAAAATCACTACAATCAACTAGAAACGATTCCACATGGAGTCCCGCAATCAGTTTTAAGATATCTAAAAAATTGGCAAACTCACTTTTTATTTATTGCAAAAATATTACATCTTTTTATCGGTGCAACTACAAACGAAAGGAAAATCACTACAATCAACTACAAACCATTCCACATCAATTCCCGCAATCAATTTTAAGATAATTAAAAAATTGGCAAAATCAAACTTTTTATTTATTGCAAAAATATCATATCTTTCAAACGATGCAACTACAAAAAAAAAGCACTACAAACAACTACAAACGATTCTAAAGAAGATGGGCAAGCGGATTTGAGATATCCCAAAAATTAGCAAAGTTAGGTTTTTTTATTTCTTTGAATTGTTGTAACTTTTAAACTTAAACGGTTCAACTACAAACAAAAGGAAAAGCACTACAAACAACTACAAACGATTCTGAAGAAGATGGCGCAAGCGGATTTGAGATATCTCAAAGTAGGGTGCGAATCATTTTTTAACTGTTTATAATTTTTAATGTATATTGAACTACAAACGAAATTTTTGTTACTACAAACAACTACAAACGAAATGCTAACGTTTTCCGTATAAAAAATTAATTTCTCGAAAGTCGGGTGCCAGGTTCACATAGGTATTATAGAATACAATCAGAACGAATCTATATAGAGTTTTTAGAAAGAGTAGTCTCGAAAAATTGAGAAATAATATATTTATGTTGAAAAGACTATTGTTTCTCTGTTATTTATGACATTTCATACTTACTGTCAGTGCAACGGACATCCACGTTATTCTGTTCCAGAATTAATTCCAGACACTTTAACAGATTCGACGAATCGTCGACTCCGTGTTTTCGTGGCATTCCCAGCTCCGCGCAGACGATCAGAATCAAATCGTTGGCCATCTCAGGTTCCACCTTCAGCAATTCCCCAAGAATAACATGATGACCATTCTGAACGGCCGCACGTGCGGCTTTTCTCACGTTCAAGTGCTTTCCTCCAAATCTCTTTAGAATTGCCGTCACTGCTTGTCGAAAATTATGTTGCGCGGACATCGTTAGCAGATTCTCGGCCATCCTAATAGGAATCTCTCCCTGGAAGTCCTTCATACATTTCAAGAAGTTTGTCTCGTCTTCGTCGTTTAGATAGTATTTGAGGTCTTGCGCATTTACTTCCCAATTTTCATTTTTGAACGGTAATTTTTCCGACAATTTCTTTTCCATTTCCGGCAACTTCTGCTCGATTACCTCTCGCGTTGTCTGGCCATTGTAATCTTTATACCTGTCCACTTCCAGACGGTGCGCGTACCTATCCAGCATCATCTTCACCATGTTGCGTTGGCCCTTTATTGCCGCCAGGTGAAAGGCTGTTAGGTTCTTATTGTTGAGTATTCTGGCGCTCGAGCCCTTCTCCAGCAACAGATCGGCACATCTCAGGTCATTTTTTTCAACCGCGATGTGCAGAGCGGTCCGCTGTTCCACCTCCAGATCTAGATCTATTGTACGTTGCGCTAATAATATTGCCAAAGTATCTATGTGTCCGTTTTTAGCAGCGAAATGAATGGGAGCGCAATTATGTATCTCGTTCACTCTGTTTATTTCTGCTCCTTTGCACAATAGGAACTGGACGAACTCCGTCAGGCCCTCCCTACTGGCTATATCGAGATACGTGTTTTCGGTGATGGGGTCGACATATCTGACGATTGTAACAACTGGTTGCTTTTCCGACATTTTCATCACAACCTGTTTGAAAGATTGAAAGTCCTTGCGTCCTATGGCGTCTAACAGAAGCTTATGAAGATTTTGCATGGTGTTTGGAGGAAGGTTGTTGCTGATTAATAAGTTCTGTCTTTCAATCGCTCCGTAATGTATTTTGATATCTAAAAATAAAGCATGAATTAGAATATTAACAATTAATCAATTATTTTATGAAGTCATATAATAATGTAATTATTTATTCTGTTAAAAGTTAAAACAATTTTATTTTCCTTACAATTAGCTTTTCTCTCAACTTATTTCTACAATGTTTTCCTCATTCACGCCTCACATTTACACACGCAACATCATATTTTAATACTTCTATAATTGCCACTCATGCTTGTCTCACAACGTGCTCATTTCTTCGTTCGTTTTATCTCCGTTTAAGTTAGGTATATAACTGCACGCGTATCTATCTTTGCGATTACCCTTTCCGTTTCTAGATATATCTAGATATATTTATCTCTCTCCCTCCTTTTTTTCCTTCTCTCTCCTCCTTCTTCTCCTCCTCCTTTCCCTTCTTTCTTTCTTATTCCTTTTTAATTTTTGTTCTTTCTTCAATTCTCTTTTTTTTCCAGTTTACCTTCTCTTTTTCTGTTACTCTCTCCAATTCTCTAGTTTATTTCTATTCAGTTCTATGCTACAGCATTTGCATATTTCGTATTAGCTGTTCCTTCTCTATATCCTCCAAAATTCTGTATCTTTTCCGTATAATATAGTCAAACTTAAAGTTTTTCCGTACATTTAACACAATATCTTTTTTCTTCTTTCTTCTATTCCCTTTCATAGCACTTTGAAATCTGAATTTAGCCCTTCTTCATCTACTACTTCTCTATTCATTCCGATATTCTTTTTCTCCCGTATCATTTATCATATATTTTAAACAATTTATCTTTTCTTATTCTTTTCTTACTTTTTTGTTTTTTTTAAATTTCTTTTTCTCTCTATACTAATTTTTCACAAATCAAGTTTTTTCTCCTGCCATCCATTTTTTATTAAATATTTTATATATAAAAATATATATATATAATATATATATAATTATGTATAAAATATATCCATATGTTTTCTTTCTTTTGTATAATTTTTACCCTACAAAAAACAATTCTCGAATTTTTCTCATTATTTGTTCTGTACATACGAATAGAGATTATGCAAAAAAAGGAATACACATGTAGACATATTTTATATATAATTTTATATATAATTTTATATATATTTATATGTATGTTTTTATATAAAAAATTGTTTACCGGCTTATTTCTCGTTCCTCCGAATCAATCTCTTCCTCTCTCTTTCGAAAATTTCTTTCTCTTCAAGTTCTATTTTGACAAACCCTTGTTCTTATTTATTCTGGTAAAGACAAATGCAGAGAAATAAATTAAAGGAGTGGAAGGGAAAATGAGAGTGGTCATAGAAATTCAAAAGCAAGTTAGAGTTTCTATGACTACCTCTCATTTTCTCTTCCACTCCTTTAATTTATTTCTTTGCATTTGTTTTTACCATGTATCCTGTAATGTTCTTCAGGGTATACTTCCATCATCCTACCAATGTAATTTTGAAACTTGCGCATGTTTTGCACGACCCTAAAAAGACACAACAGATAATATATTATTTTTCCAATATTAAGCACAATTATTACAATTAGCACATGTGTATTATTTCAGTCTCGTAGCACTTCACTTACAGTCTAGATAAAGCAAATTAGAATAAAGGATCACAATATAGTCCAACTGGCAAGAAGCACGTTGAAACATTCGTGAATAACTCCCGTGCGAGTAAGAACGCGATTAAATTTTTACATCTGGTTTTTGCAGTACACAATTTTATACTTAGAGTAACTCCGGACAATCCCAGTGATAGTACAACCGCAAGCGGAAGCGACTGATACAGTTTGTATTGATAACGTTCTAGCGGTTCGAGAGTATAATACAGTTTATAATATTTGAACTTAATTATTTCTTTATTCGTAGATATCGAAAAATATCGAAAAAGAGATAATTTGTATATCGATATACAGCACTAATAAAACTCATTACTAATTAATGCAATTATCATTACTCATTAGCAATAGATACTATCAATGTATATTAATAATAATTATTAAATATTATTTAATTAAACAGTTTTTAAATAGTTTGTAAATACTACGATTTTTTCCGATATAACTGTCTTGAGAACTACTGTAACAGATGTTTCTCGTAATAAATATTATTGCTTTACATATGTTAACGGCAATTCGCCAGTATATTGAGATGTACGTACGATACCTTGAATACATCACCAAGATAACTGTCTTGCCCGAGCAATAAAGCCAGCACTTCGTGACAGTTTGCCTGACTTGCGTAATACAACGGCGTGTTACCTAGGTCTGTAAAATATATAATTGATCAGAGAACGTCTGTAAAAAGTTTGCAAATCGCATTGCATCAACACCTGCGAAAGCCATCGCAATGCTTTGTTTTAATTAGACAGTCGGATTCCCCTAGTCTGTGCCAGTTCTGAGCTGAGCATTGAATGGCGGTCGAAGAGGACGACCACGAGGGCTCGCGCCGCCACGGAAGCCTCGCAGTTCGCAGCAAGGAAAATCCGCTGGAGGCCAAGGCACGGGACCGAGCTCGGATACCCGGGACCGGCGCGAAAACGCCGATCGGTTCACTTTGCCCAGGCCCGGCACGTCAGCCAAAGGCCCGGTCTACAATGAGTCGTATGTCGGAGTTGGATGTCGCAACGTAGCCGATAATCCAATGAGAGAATTTCTTTTTCGAAAAAGAATTTTTTTTATTAAACCATCGGCTACGTTCAGACATCCGACTCCGACATACGACTCATTGTAGACCGGGCCAAACCCGCTTCCCGACCAAACCCGACACGCCCCCTTTCCTCCCAGAGTTAATCCTTATTCCAAAATTACGGATCCAATTTGCCGACTTCCCTTACCTACATTAGTATATCGACTAGAGGCTCTTTACCTGGAATGATAAGTGATGAAATTGATAGGAAAGGGAAAGAAAAATAACTTATTTATAGCAATGATCATATATAGTATGTATCGCTCGGTGCGGTTTATTTTTAAAAGAAAAAAGAGAGGGGTTCTATCATGAAACTCAAGTTTTGTGTACTTATTGTGAGCGACGCGACGCTACCACGTCGGCTTGATTTGACATGGTTAAAACTTTGTTTCGTTGATGAACGTAATTATATTCCGCAAATTAAAGAAAAATGTGCGGTTTAATTGTTATATTATTCTTGATTCTATTCTGTTTATATTCTCATGTTGCTAGTATTTCTTACTATAGTGTATCGAGCAAATACCGCTCTGCATTTCGATCAATTTTGTTCGAAATGGTCACTGAGAAGAGCTATATCCACTTATTAAACATATTAAACTTATCACATATTAAAATAAATTCAAAAATTTTAATTCTATAATTTTTTACAAATAAACATTCTAAACGCCAAATATATAACTATAATAATGAAATATATAATTCTAGTACAGAAAATAATAAAAAAAAGTTATTATAAACACATATAGGAAACACATTTATACGATTGGAATTGTATGAAAGCTAACGGAATTTAACATTTGTAATCAAATCAACACTTATAATAAAATTACGTTGTATACATATATAATAAATTTTATTTTATAAGATTTATATAAAGTTATATACGAGTTATATGCATCGGAGAGAACAATGTTATAAAAAATTTCTTGTAAAATTAAATTATAAAATTGTGATTTTTCAAAGCGTTCTCCATTGCGATTAACTTTTCTTGTTGCTTATTCAAAGCAATCATTATCTTTTCATGATCTGACAGTTGATTTTTATCAGAAATAATACGTTTAGCTTGTTGAATTATATCAGGATCCATTTCCATAATAGGCCAATGCTCATCACGATTTATCGAATTGTTATGAACGTAATATCTGTCGTCGTGAATGTCCATATCGTCACACACGACGGTAATCTTACCGTTTTTTAAATAATACGGAAATAAAAGAATTCTGTTGATGAAGAAGCTGAAAGGATTCCATCGTAAAAAACGCGTTTTTCTGTGGCTAAACCAATTTAACGGTTCGCCGAATGCTATGTCTTCAAGATAGATGATTAGGCGTACTCGGGAGATGAGTCCGATCAGTTCAGCTCTAGACAAGATTTCATTGATATCACTGACTGCTAGACCGTTAAGCAGATTAATCAATACAATGGCGATGAGGAAGACAAACAGCACGAACACAATGTGGCTGCAGATGGGATATGAGACAAACGAAATATCGTTAGAATTGAATTCGCCGGTGATCATGATGATAGTTTTGAAGAACGATTGTCCGGGATCGGAGAAATTTATGCTGCTTTTGAAAAGTATATGGAAAGACAGGGCAAACGCGGCTATGAGGAACATATATGGAAACAGTAAACACACGTAATCGAAAGAAACTGTCCAAAACATTTCAAAATTGGCGGACATTTTCGGATGTTGGGAGATCAGAGTTATCATCTGCACGGCGGACAATATGATTACCACTACGCCACTCCATAATCCTGCACCACACAACAAAATGAAGATGGATATAATTAGCACAACCTGTAGCCAGTTCTCCCAATCCATCACGTAACGGTAACGACAGCAGGCGCATTGAAAGATCTCCAGAATGGTTAAAAGTAACCAAAATACAATAACACAGGTCCGCAGAAGACTCTCCGGATAGCAGCGAATTAGGAGAGTATTTCCCAAAGCTATGTCGAAACTATTGCTGGCTATTGGCGTTCCGCTATCGTTCGGAGAATTTTCAAAACTCATGCTCAGGATATAGGCATTCAGCAGAATGTAGAAAGTTCCATAAAAGACCAGATTGGCGTACAAGATGTGCCGTATCTTGAGCCACTTGAGATAGAGAAAGGACGAAAGCAACGGATGTTTCAGCAGATGCTTGAGATTTTTGTGACGTGCGATGTACAGGAACACTTCCATCTCGCGAGTCGGCCGGTGAGTTGTGTCCTGTTTCGCGAAAACGTTCTGCGGCATCAAGCAACGATAGTCGAACTCGATTACGTCTTCGTTCGTTTGATCGCTTATCTCCTTCAAGCAGTCGTCGAAGTAGTTTGACAACGTGCACACCGGGATGTCTATAAGGGGCGGTATGTTGAACTTGTTCATATGTCCGATGTAACTTCCTCGTTTGAGAAGCAGACTCATTGCTTTGCGATTATCTGCTCTGGCCGCGTAATGCAGCGGCGTGTTACCTTTTTCTTCGAAATCAGAAATTATAGAATACAATCAGAACGAATCTGTAGAGTTTTTAGAAAGAGTAGTCTCGAAAATTGAGAAATAATCTATTTATGTTGAAAAGACTGTGGTTTCTCTGTTATTTATGACATTTCATACTCACTGTCAGTGCAACGGACATCCACGTTATTCTGTTCCAGAATTAATTCCAGACACTTTAGCAGATTCGACGTATCGTCGACTCCCTGTTTTCCTGGCACTCCCAGCTCCGCGCAGACGATCAGAATCAAATCGTTGGTCATCTCGGGTTCCACCTTCAGCAATTCCCCAAGAATAACGTGATGACCATTCTGAACGGTCGCACGTGCGGCTCTTCTCACGTTTAAGTGCTTTCCTCCAAATCTTTTTAGAATTGCCATCACTGCTTGTCGAAAGTTATGTTGCGCGGACATCGTTAGCAGATTCTCGGCCATCCTAGAAGGAATCTCTCCCTGGACGTCTTTCATACATTTCAGAAAGTTTGTCTCGTCTCCGTCGTTTAGGTAGTATTTGAGGTCTTGCGCGTTTACTTCCCAATTTTCGTTTTTGAACGGTAATTTTTCCGACAGTTCCTTTTCCATTTCCGGGAACTTCTGCTCGATTACCTCTCGCGTCGTCTGGCCATTGTAATCTTTATACCTGTCCACTTCCAGACGGTGCGCGTACTTATCCAGCATCATCTTCACCATGTTGCGTTGGCCCTTTATTGCCGCCAGGTGAAGGGCTGTTAGGTTCTTATTGTTGAGTATTCTGGCGCTCGAGCCCTTCTCCAGCAACAGATCGGCACATCTCAGGTCATTTTTTTCAACCGCGATGTGCAGAGCAGTCCGCTGTTCCACCTCCAGATCTAGATCTATTGTACGTTGCGCTAATAATATTGCCAAAGTATCTATGTGTCCGCCTTTAGCAGCAAAATGAATGGGAGCGCAATTATGTATCTCGTTCACTCTGTTTATTTCTGCTCCTTTGCACAATAAGAACTGGACGAACTCCGTTAGGCCCTCTCTACTGGCTATATCGAGATACGTGTTTTCGGTGATGGGGTCGACATATCTGACGATTGTAACGGCTGGTTGCTTTTCCGAAAATTTCTTCACAATCTGTTTGAAAGATTGAAAGTCCTTGCGTCCTATGGCACCTAACAGAAGCTTATGAAGATTTCGCATGGTGTTTGGAGAAAGGTTGTTGCTGGTTAATAAGTTCTGCCTTTCAATCGCTCCGTAATGCATTTTGATATCTAAAAGTAAAGCATGAATTTTAAAATATTAATAATTAATCAATTATTTTATGAAGATATATTAATGTATTTATTTGATCTGTTAAAAGTTAAAACAATTTTATTCTTCTTACAATTAGCTTTTCTCTCAATTTATTTCTTCAACATTTTCCTCATTCACGCCTCACATTTGCACACGCAACATCATATTTTAATACATTTATAATTGCCACTCATGCTTGTCTCGCAGCGCATGCTCGTTTCTTCGTTCGTTTTATCTCTGTTAAAGTTAGGTAATTGCACGCGTATCTATCTTTGCGATTATTTTTTCCGTTCATGAGGGAGGGAGAGAGATAAATATATCTATAGATATATGTATAAATATATCTATCTCTCTCTCTCCCTTCTTCTTTTCTTCTCTTTTTCTCCTCCTCCTCCTTCTTTCCCTTCTTTCTTCCGTATTCCTTTTTAATTTTTGTTACTCTTTTCAATTCTCTAATTTATTTGTATTTATTTCCAATTTTTATGCTACAGTCTTTCCATATTTCGTATTAGCTGTTCCTTCTATCCTTCCAAATCCTATATCTTTTCCGTATAAATAGTTAAACTTAAAGTTCTCTTGTACATTTAACACAATATCTTTTTTCGTCCACTTCTCATTTTCTCTTCCACTCCTTTAATTTATTTCTCTGCATTTGTCTTTACCATGTATCCTGTAATGCTCTCCAGGGTATTTCCATCATCCTATTCTTCCATGTAATTTTGAGACTTGCGTATGTTTTGCATGACCCTAAAAAGACACAACAGATAAATATTATTTTTGCAATATTAAGCACAATTATTACAATTAACACATGTGTATTATTTCAGTCTCGTAGCACTTCACTTACAGTCTAGATAAAGCAAATTAAAATAAAAAGGGTCACATTATTGTCCAACTGGCAAGAAGCACGTCGAAATATTCGCAAATAACTCCCGTGCGAGTAAAAACGCGATTAAAATATATACATCTGTTTTACAACAGATAAGAAATACGATCTTTTTTAGCGGCTGGCTTATACTCGCTCAAAGAAGTAAGATTGTATCATTAGCAGTACACAATTTTATACTTATAGGATAACTCCGGACAAGCCCAGTGATCGATAGGACTGATACAGTTTGTATTGATAACGTTCGAGCGGTTCGAGAGTATAATTCAGTATACAATATTTGAACTTTATTCGTAGATATCGAAAAATATCGGAGGAGAGATAATTTTTATATCGATATAATACTAATAAAACTCATTACAAATTAATACAATTATCATTAGCAATAGATACTATCGATGTATATTTTAATAATAATGATTAAATATTATTTAGTTAAACAGTTTTTAAATGGTTCGTAAAAATACTTCGATTTTTTCCGATATAACTGTCTTGAGAACTACTGTAACAGATGTTTCTCGTAATAAATGTTGCTTTACGTGCGTTAATGACAATTCGCCAGTATATTGGGATATACGTACGATACCTTGAATACATCACCAAGATAACTGCCTTGCCCGAGTAATAAAGCCACCACTTCGTAACAGTTTGCCTGACTTGCGTAATACAACGGCGTGTTACCTAGGTCTGTAAAATATATAATTGATCAGAGAACGTCTGTAAAAAGTTTGCAAAAAATATTTTAAAAAATAGTATTATTTAAGAAATTTTTGTTGTAAAAAAACATAATTTTTTTCTATACTATTTATGATACTCATCGTAACATACTCACCGTCCATATAACGAACATTAATCTTTTTTTGTGTGAAAATCAACTTTAGACACTCTAGTAGATCAGACATGTTGCGGACTTTTCCGGGTGTTCCTAGTTGTCGACAAACGCTCAGAATCAAGTTGTTCGCCATCTCGGGCTCTATTTCGGGCAACAATTTCTGAAGAATAGTCGGACAACCTAGCAGAATGGCCATTTCTGCGGGTTTCACGTTAAATCGTTTCCCCTTGAATTTTTCTAAGATTCCAATCATAGCTTTGTGACAATTGTATTGCACAGTCATCTTCAATAACTCTTCCACTACACTATGAACAGCCTCTGTCTCAAAAAGTTCCATCCTTATCAGGAAATCTGTCTCGTCGTTTTTGATTAAATAGTATTCAAATTCGTACACATTCACTTTAAAATATTTGGGTGGCAACGATAGATCCGGTAGATTTCGTCGCATCACCTCTCGCGTCGTCTCTTCGTAGTCATCTTCGGAAGTGTCAATGTCGAGATACTGTTGGCTTTTCTCTAGTATCAGTTCCACCATATTGCGCTGGCCTTTCATCGCCACCAAGCGAAGGGCCGTCAAGCCCTTGCTATTCGGAATGCTTGCGCTGGCACCTTTCTCCAGCAACAGACCAGCGCACGTCAAGTCATTTTTTCTCACTGCGATATGTAAGGCGGTCTCTTGCCTCGCTTCAAGATTCGGATTTATCGTCGGATGTTCTAGCAAAACTGTTAACGTGGCCACGTGTCCGCCTTCGGTGGCAAAGTGGATAGGACCGCGATTGTGTGTCGCGTTCACCCTGTTGATTTCCGCTCCCTTGTACAATAGATATACCGCGAACTCTGTTAGACCATTTCTGCTAACTATGTCAAGATACGTATCTCCGGAGAAAGGATTGACGTAGTTGACAGGATTGACGTAGTCTGAATTAGACGGCTGTCTTTCCAAGACATCTTCAATGATTTCTTTGAAAAAATGGAAGTCCTTCTTCTTTATAGCATTGACCAGAGACAAATCAAGTGAATGCATTGCGAATGAGGCATTTTTGACGGGATAAAGTGTAATGTTTAGTGATGAAGTAATGATGGAAGTTAAGTGTACAATGAGATGCACGACGCTGTTTGTATCAAACTTAGGATCTGCAAACAGAATATTTTATTTAGAAGATGTATAATCATTAGATAGCTGAATTTCGAGGTAGAAACAAATAGATATGTAAAAGAATCTTAAACGGGATAAAGTAAATATTTTAAGAAGACAAATCAAATTCTTCACAAATTAATGCTTTCGTCAGAAAAATTATTTATACTTTTAACATTTATTTAAAAATGTATGGTATAAAATGTATACTATACATATAAATATTATTATTATTATTACTATTCTGAAGACACATACACACGTATATGTGCTAATACACAACACATACAATATTACCTTTTCGACTAGAAAAAGTCGGCAGCTGTTGATATACTTCCGTAATACTATTTTTATTCTCTTTTTTATTCTTGCAACAATTCAAACCGTTTTCGTCAAATGACATCTTCACGTTAAAACTTTCAAACATATATTTTAGTACATCTCATAAAGTTAATTTTTTTATCGTAAAATTATATTAAAAAAGTTTGCGCAATCTTGTTAGCTTTTATACCTAGTTTTAATATAGAATTAAGAGAACTTTTTTATACAATAATATTTCTCCAGCAGATTTCGATGTGAGACTGCGCGAATGACGCGTGAATAAGCGTCGAAGTAGAGCGAATGATAAGTGACGAAATTGATATAAAGGGGAAAAAATAACTTATTTATAGCAATGATCATACATAGTACTTATCGCTCGGTACGGTTTATTTAAAAAAAAAAAAAAAGAATCGCTATCACGTCGGCTTGATTTGACATGTTTGAAACTTTGTTTTGTTGATGAACGTTATATTCCGCAAATTAAAGATAGATGTGCAGTTTGATTGTTATATTATTCTTGACTCTATTTTGTTTATATTCTTATGTTGCTAGTATTTCTTACTAGTGTTTCGAGCAAATACCGTTCTGCATTTCGATCAATTTCGTTCGAAAGTGTCACTGAGAAGAGCTATTAAAATTAATTCAAAAACTTTAATTCTATAATTTTTTGTCCCACTTCCATTCAAAGGTGGTTACTTTGACTAAATAGTAACTTTTAATATCACAATTTTAGAAAAAAAATTTTTAAGTAAAAATTATTTATTTTTTCGCATAAAATCGACTCACGTTAAAATGTTGACGAAATGCCATTAAAAAAATAACAAAGTTTATCTTTACCGCCCTTCAGAGGGGAAGGGGTTCCTAGTAAATAAATTTTAGCTCGCGTAATAGCTCATTTCCAGTCGACAAAATTGGCTAATAAGAACATTGACTTACAATTCATTGATCCGTTCTATAGTTATTTAGTTCTAACACTTTATTTTGTCCATTTTGTATGCATATATACATATACAAATTTTTTAATTTTGTCATAAAAATCTAATATCACATGGCTGTAACAATTTTATTTATAATAATAACAGTTGTATAAATTGTAGGATTATATTCTCTAAAAATAAAGATATCTAATAAATAAACCAAAATAACAAATTTAGAATGAAAAAAAGTTAAAAATAACGAAAAGTACAAAAGATGCAGTTACGGGTCATAGCGAGAGCCTCTGTGTACACTTTGGATGTGACATGGCATCCTTCGATCGCCATAAGAAATTAAGAGGAAGGTATAAGTGATATGATCATGTAAGATATATTACAAAAGCTAAGATTTTATAATCATTAACCATATAAAATGAAAAACGGAAGAAATCAGAAAGAGATGAATGTAAAATTTACAATAAGCTATCAGAAAAAAAATAAATTATCTTATAAAATCAAGTTTTAAACTTGGGCATTATTTAAAGTGTCTTCGATCACCGTCAATTCTTCTTGTAGCTTCTTCAACGTGATCATCATGCTTTTCTTACTTGACATTTGATTCTTATTTAAGGTCGTTTGTTTAATATTTTTTATTATATTTGAATCTATTTTAAAAGCACCGAATTTCTGATGCATGTAATACATATTGTTGCGGCCATACATGAAGTGAATAATGCCGTCTTCTATATTATCCGAAAACAGAAATATTCTCCTGGTGAGGAAACTGAAAGGATTACGTCGCAGGCATTTAAATTTAAACGGGTTGCCGATCATCATATCCTCGAAATAGGCAATTAGGCGTATCCGGGAGATAAAACCAACCAACTCAGCCGTACTCAAGATCTCGGTGATATCACTGACCGCCAAGCCGTTGAGTAGATTACGCAACACGATAGCGATGAGAAAAATAAATAGCACGAAAGCGATGCGACTCGAAACGGGATGCGAATCGAACAGATCATTATCGGCGTTGAACTCGCCAGTTAGCATAATAATGGTTTGGAAAAACGAGCAGGCGGGATCGGAGAAATGTGGTTTCTTGTTTTCGTTGAAAAACGTGTAAAAAATCAGGGCAAATGCGAAGACAAGGAACAAGTATGGGGAGAGAAAGCGCATGAAATTGAAGGAGACCGTTCGGAACATCTCGACGCTGGTGGACATGCGCGGATGATGACCGATCAGGGTCACCAGCTCCCAGGCGGACAGTAAGATCACCATAGTTCCGATCTCGATGCTCGCATTACATAGCACAATGACGATTAACGTGATTAGCATGATCTGCAACCAGTTTCTCAAGTCCGTGAAATAGCGCCGAGGACAGAAAGCCAATTGGAGGATCTCCCGGAAAATAAAGAGCGATAGCATCACTATGACGGCCCAAAAGAGGCTGTAACAAGCGGTTTTCTCGCTATTTTCCGAACTGTGAGAGCCATCGTTACCAATTTGCTTTCCATTTTCCTTTCGCGTGTCGTAAGTCATACACAAGATGTAGGCATTTAACAATAAATAAAAGATAAAATAAAAAATAAAATTTGCATAAAAGAAATACCGTATTCTATACCATTTGATATAGAGAAAAGACGAGAGTAACGGATGTCTTAGCAGATGTTTGAGATTTTCATCACGAGCAATATACATAAATGTTTCCATTTCGCAAGACAGTGTACCAGTTTCGTGTGGCATCAGGCAGCGATAATCAAACTCTAACTCAGACTCATCCTTGAGCTGCACACAGTTGTCAAAGTGCTCCAATAACGTGTTCGTCGGAATTTGTGCTATCGGTGGTTCATTGAATCTATTCATGTAACCGATGCAACTGCCATGTTTGAGAAACAGAGTTATCGCTTCGCGACAGCCTTCTCTAGCTGCATAATGCAACGGCGTATTGCCTTGATCTATAAAATAAATATTTATAACAAGAAAAAATTTTTGTGAGATGTTCGGAAAGAAAACCAAATCTAAAGATAGAAATATACTTACTGTCAGGGAAACGGACACTTACTCCTCTCGTCTCCAGAATTAACTTTAGACATTCGAGATGATTGGATGCAGCATCGAATTTCAGCATTTTCAACTTCGAGCAGGCGCTTAAAATCAAATCGTTGGCTACCTCAGGCTCCAATGATCCAATGTCCAATAATTCACGAAGAGTATCACAATAACCCTCGCGAAAAGCTATGCTTATGGCTTCCGATAATATGAACGTGCTTCTATAAGACTTCTCTGTATATTGCATTTTAATTGCCCTAACAGCTTTGTGAAAATCACGTTCTGCTGCTATTTTTAATAAATCCTCGACCACCTCGTGAGAAAATTCTTTATGGAGGAGTATTATATTCTTCATAAAATTCTCCTCGTCATTGACGCTCAAGTAGTTCTTGAGATCTTGCAAGAGTACCTCTTGCGTATCTTCAGGTATCGGTGGTAATGCTAGTTCCGGCATTGTCTGTTGAATCACTTCTCGTAACGTTTGATCACCGTTTGCTTCATATTCGTCCAGGCTCAGAAATTGTGTACTCTTCTGTACTATCAACGCTACCATGTCCCATTGGTTCGTCGTCGTTGCCAGCTGGAGAGCAGTACGACCTTCGCTATCGGGAATATTGGCACTAGCCCCTCTTTCGAGTAACAGACGGGCACACGTCAGATCGGTATTCTCCACTGCGATGTGCAAGGCAGTTCGGCCTTCAACTTGTAGATTCGGATTTATCTTCGGATGGTTTAATAAAGCTTCTAACGTGTCTGCGTGTCCACCTTCAGTAGCGAAATGAATAGGAGCGCGATGTTGCGCGTCGTTTATTTTATTGGGATTCGCGCCATTATGCAACAAAAAATTCACAAACTCCGTTAAACCATTCTTAGTGGCTATGTCGAGACATGTTTCTTTCAAATGTGTGGGATTAATGTAGATACTTTGAAGAGGTGGATGCTTCTTCAAATTATCTTTAACAGCATTTTTGAAAGAAGAGAAATCTTCAAATTGTTCAGCGTTTAACTCAAGCCTGTAAAGATCATCTTGCATGCTGATTGGAGAAAAGATATTCGACTGAGGAATTTTTTCTTCTGTTGTGGATAATCCTTGAGATGGTGAAGATTTTTTGTGAGTTAACGAACCTTCGTCTCTGAAGTCCATTATGTTGTCTGGAAAAAAATTGAACTTATAATATTGACACTTGTGTGTGTGTGTGTGTGACAGACTGTGAATTTTAAAAATAAATATTAATATAGGAATATTGAATATTAAAGATGTGTAACGTAGATGTTAAATTATTTTGAAAACCGCGAATGCAAATTAGAAATATTAAGAATTAGATTAATTATTATAGTTAATAATTTTAAATTAAATTTATAGTGTTAAAAGAAGCTAGGAAAACTGATTTCTTACGACTTAATCAATCATTTACAATACAGAAAAAGTTATTTTAAAATAAATTAAGGGTTCAGCTATCAAAAGGCTTGCAGAAATATTCGCGGATAACTTACACGTAAGCGAGTATATATAAGGGTTAATAATTATATTTTTCTTGTTTGCTTCTTTAAACATTTATATTTACACACTCCTACACACTATGTACACACTTACCTTGCTTATGTTTCTGATCAGGAAAGAAAAGAAGATGATAAAGTTGAGGATATACTTCTAGTTAATTGTTAATTATACTCGCATCCTTTTCCTTCTTATGACAATTCGAGTCGTTTTCGTGACCTCTTCACGCTAGAACTTTTAATCCAATTTTCTCTATGTATCCAGTGAACTCTTTAATATACTGAAATGCTTGTTCAAATAGGAAAAAAACGGGCCGATTGAGACAAAAGAAAAGTACTATTTGTATCTCTTTTTCTATTACATATAGTCTCTCGTATAACTATTCGAACTGACAACAAAGTATTTAAAATATAACATTTGTAAGCTCCGCACAACTTCTGTAATTAATAAAAATATATTAGAAGAGAATACAAATTAATATAAAATAATCGTTTTAATATAATTTTTTATGAATAATAAAGGTAGATTAAGCAAATTTGCTCAAAATTTCTCATCACTTGTAATATAATACATAAAATAAATAAATAAAATTTTTATTAAAATAGAAAATAGAACAATAACATTTCTGAGACTCTACAGTATATATATATATATATATATATATATATATATATATCTGTACTACAATATATAAATTGCATCTATGCACACGAGAGATTATTTTAAAAAATTTGACTTACACCACTGTGGTTTTTAACCCTCCATATATAATATATATATTATACACAAAATCACAGTCAAAAAATCTACGTTATATATTTTTATCCCTTTTTTTAATTAATATATGTATAGAGAGTTGAAAGAACTTTTATATATCGAAATCCAATGCAATAAACGTCATGCGTGAGACTGCGCGAATGACGACTGCGTAAATGATGACTGCTGCTGTCGAATGTATGATAAGGTATGATAATTTAAACTGGAAGGGGGAAAGATAGAAATAACTTGTTTATAGCACATATATGTCACTGTCTAATCTGCTGATTAGAATGATACTCTGGTAACACAATACAGTCCAAAATTGCGACAGAAGTGCATAATATCTGTGATTGAACGAGTACTTACTGTACTCTTGTAGCAGTCTGCTGTAAGGAGCTAAATAGTATAAAATTTCACAGTAACTTCTTACAGCAGACTGCTGCAATAGTACAGTAAGTATTCGTTCAATCATAGATATTCTGCACTTCTGTCGCAATTTTGTTTTCTTGCGCACTTCTTCGGGACGTATCTGAGCTATCAGATTGTAGTGTTATCAGGGTAGGTATACATTATTGACCAATATGACAAATGTGATTAGACATCTCACTTTTTTTTACAAAAAAAGTCACGTTAAAAAATACTTTAGAAGTTATGCCAAATTGTGATCATAAATCTTCTTTCTTTGCAATGAACGAAGTATGAGCAACCGTAAAAACTCAACTTGATTTGCATTTTGAGTTTACATTTTAAAAGCAATACATTGATAACAAGAAATAATTTCTATTTAAGTTACCAAGAATTTTCTATGAATTTCTTAAGGCTTTACCTTTCTTATCAAAACAGATAGATTTAAATATTAAATATGAGTAATTGTATTGCTCTTTATAAATAAATTTAGTGGCATTTTTATGTTATATCATTACAAATTTGATTAAGAACGCAGTGATTTTTTTTTTAAATAAAGCAACTTGTGATTATTGCCAAAAGATTTAATTACATTATAAATTACAAAACATAAATAATAAAACAATCATCTTAAAAATATATTTTTAATATATTAATTATATACATATATATTTTATATACTTTTTTATTTATCACACGTGCACATATAATATTTATATAGAGAAAAAAACTACTTTGCTCAAGAGTTTGCTGACAATGAGTTTCATAGCATATTTACACGCTATTTTGCTATGTTATAACAATTATAAAAGAAAGTATAAGTAGTTAACAATATTATTTTAATTTGATTTATAAAATCAAAATCTATACATATGTAGACTTAAAAAAATGTTATCATATGAGCTCAAAAAGTTTCAAATAGCAGAATTTAAAATACCTTTTATTAGTTTTTTTTTACAGATCCCATCCGTATTATCGATAATATTATTTTCAACTGTAAACTTTATAGTATTCTAAGTATTCAAAGTTATCTCCATTGCTGTCAATTTCTCCTGCAGTTTCTTTAACATAATCATGGTTCTCTCATTATCCGTCAATTGATTTTTATTATAAATAATACGTTTTGCTTGTTTAATTATGTCAGGATCCATTTTCAAGGTGGTCCACTGTTTGTCGCGCTTTACAGATTCAGAGAGATACGTTCTGCGCACGTATGGCTTGACACTGATCTTACCGTCCCTCAGGCAATAAGGAAACATAAGAATTCTCTTAGCGAGGAAACCGAAAGGGTTCCACCGCGTCAATCGCGAATTACAACAAGAGCAATGCCTGAAAGGCTCGCCAACCGCCACATGTTCAATATAGGTGATCAAACGTATTCGAGAAATAAGTCCGACCAACTCGGCTTTCGATAGAATCTCAGCGGTGTCGGTGACCGCCAAGCCATTAAGCAAATTGAACAACACAATAGCGATGAAAAAAACAAACAGCATAAATACAATGTGGCTCCAAATAGGATGTGAAATAAACGGAATGTTACTGGCCTCGAACTCGCCAGTGAGCATGATGACAGTTTTGAAAAGCGAGAAACCGGGATCGGGAAACTTTGTGTTGTTGCCGTCTTTGAAGAGCGTGTAGAATGCCAGAGCGAATGCGAGGATGAGAAACAGGTAGGGAAATAAAAAGCGCATATAATTCATAGAAACGGTCCGGAACATCTCGATGCCGGTGGACAAGCGCGGATGCTGGCTGATCAGGATCACCAGCTCCCAGGCCGACAGCAGGATCACCACGGCGCCGACTTGAACTCCGGCGCCGCACAGCAAGGCGATAGTGAGCGTGATCAGCGCGATTTCTAGCCAGTTTCTCAAACTCGTCAGATAACTCCTAATGCAAGAGACGAATTGGATAACCTCTCGGAGGATGAAGAGCAACAACATCACTGTGGTGAAGGCCCGTAGGGAGTTGTTCTGGTACCAGACAATACGCAACGTACTTGCCAAAGGCCTATCAGTCGTGTCGTTATCAATTTGCGTTTTATTTTCTATCTGAGTGTCGTAAGTCTTCCTGAGGATGTAAGCGTTCAACACCAAATAAAAAATCACGTAAAAAGCGAAATTTGCGTATAAAACGTGCCGTATTCTGTGCCATTTGAGATAGAGGAAAGAAGAGAGCAGCGGATGTTTCAGCAGGTGTTTAAGACTGCCGTCGCTGGCGATGTACTTGAACACTTCCATTTCGCGAGTCGCACGGTAAGCATTGTCACGTTCCGGAAAGTCGTCGTGTGGCATCAAGCAGCGATAGTTAAATTCAATCGCGTACTCGTTCGCCCGATCTCTCCGCGTCTGCAAACACTGCAAACAGTCGTCGAAGTAGCGCGACAGCGTGTGTGCTGAGATATCCGCGATGGGCGGTATGTTGAACTTGTTCATGTGACCGATGTAGCTGCCTCGGTTGAGAAATAAAGTCACCGCTTCTTGACAGCCACCGCTAGCGGCATAATGTAGCGGAGTGTTGCCTTCATCTGTAAAACAAGTAAATATCGTAATAAAACAAAAATTGTAAAGCTTGCGAAAAGACGTCGAAAGTACGGAACATAATTTCGATATCAGTCCGTTATTTAGAAAGTTTCATTTGTTCCATTCATTATTTGTCATATTGATATAAATATAATAGATACTTACTGTCGCTGCAACGAACATTCACGTCTTCCAGTATCAGCTCCAGACACTTCAGCCGATCAGGTGTATAGTCGGCTCCTCGTGTTCCCGGCAATCCCAGTTCCAGACAGGCGCTCAGAATCAGGTCGTTGGCCGCGTTTGGTTCCACTTTCAGCAGCGCCTGAAGAATAGCGTGATCGCTCCGCTCAACGGCCGCTTGCGCGGCTTTTTTTACGCTGAATTGTCTTCCTTCAAATTTTTTCAAGATTCCAGTCGCAGCTTTGTGAAAACCTCGTTCTGCTGCTATTTTTAATAAATCCTCGACCATCTCGTGAGGAAATTCTTTGCGGAGGAGTATTATATTTTTCATAAAATTTTCCTCGTCATTGACGCTCAAGTAGTTCTTGAGATCTTGCAAGAGTACCTCTTGCGTATCTTCAGGTATCGGTGGTAATTCTAGTTCCGGCATTGTCTGTTGAATCACTTCTCGTAACGTTTGATCACCGTTTGCTTCATATTCGTCCAGGCTCAGAAATTGTGTACTCTTCTGTACTATCAACGCTACCATGTCCCATTGGTTCGTCGTCGTTGCCAGCTGGAGAGCAGTACGACCTTCGCTATCGGGAATATTGGCACTAGCCCCTCTTTCGAGTAACAGACGGGCACACATCAGATCGGTATTCTTTACTGCGATGTGCAAGCCAGTTCGGCCTTCAACTTGTAGATTCGGATTTATCTTCGGATGCTCTAATAAAGCTTCTAACGTGTCTGCGTGTCCACCTTCAGTAGCGAAATGAATAGGAGCGCGATGTTGCGCGTTGTTTATTTTATTGGGATTCGCGCCATTATGCAACAGAAAATTCACAAACTCCGTTAAGCCATTCTTGCTGGCTATGTCGAGACATGTTTCTTTCAAATGTGTGGGATTAATGTAGATACTTTGAAGAGGTGGATGCTTCTTCAAATTATCCTTGATAGCATTTTTGAAAGAAAAGAAATCTTCAAATTGTTCGGCGTTTAACTCAAGCTTGAAAAGATCATCTTGCATACTGATTGGGGAATAGATATTCGACTGAGGAATGATTTCCTCTGTTGTGGATAATATCTTCGAGATGGTGAAGATCTTCTGTGAGTTGACAAACCTTCGTCTCTGAAGTATATTATGTTGTCTGGAAAAAAATTGAACTTATAATATTGAAACTTGTGTGTGTGACAAACTGTGAATTTTAAAAATAAATATTAATATAGAAATATTAAATATTGAAGATGTGTAACATAGATGTTAAATTATTTTGAGAACCGCGAATGCAAATTAGAAATATTAAAAATTAGATTAATTATTATAGTTAATAACTTTAAATTAAATTTACAGTGTTGAAAAAAGAAAAACTGGTTTTCTACGACTTAATCAATCATTTACAATCCAGAAAAAGTTATTTTAGAATGAATTAAGGGTTCAGCTATCAAAAGGCTTGCCGAAATATTCGCGGACAACTTACACGTAAGCGAGTATATATAAAAATTAATAATAATATTTTTTTGTTTGCCTTTTTAAACATTTATATTTACACACTCCTACACACAATGCACACACTTACCTTGCTTATGTTTCTGATCAGAAAAGAAAAGGAGATGATGAAGTTGAGGATATACTTCTGGTTAATTGTTAATTATATATAGTCTCTCGTATAACAATTCGAACTGACATCGACTTATTTAAAATATCACATTTATAAGCTCCGCACAACTTCTGTAATTAATAAAAATATATTAGAAGAAAGATAATACAGATTAATATAAAATAATTTTTTCAATATAATTTTTTATGAATGATGAGGTAGATTGAGCAAATTTATTCAAAATTTCTCATCACTTGTAATATAATACATAAAATAAATAAATGAAATTATATATATATATTGATAATATATATATATATATATATATATATATATATATACATACACACAATCCAACAATTAAAAATATACAATAAATAAGATTAGAGAACATAGATAGATAAAATTATAATAATGCATTGAAAAATTTATATAATATATTAAAAGATTTAATTTTATTTCTTAAAAATGCTTATGTATATACTCAGAATATATACTAACAACTTGTACAAACAAACCAATGTTCTTTATAACATGATTTAATCCATGTTCTGTTAGTATGCGTTATTGCGTTAATTACAAATATACAAATTAGAAAGTAAAATATACATTTAAATTCTTTGTGCATGTATATTATGTGTTTGAATTTATCTTTGCCTGTATAATATATATGATATTTATACTTATAATACAACTTATTAAGTTAATAAAGTCCGATGTTTGAAAAGATTAAAAAAAATTATTGGCTAATCAGAAATTACTAGACGAAGAAAGAAAGAAACTAATTTAATTAACTTAAAAAAACAACTTACCTACCTTTTATCTCATCGTAGCTGCGGTAAGCGGCCAAGAATTCCAGTATAGTATAAAGTTTACTGGATAATTTATAACATTAATATTTCTTTCGGCGTAAAATTACAGTCGAAAAATCTACGTTATATATTTTTATTCCTTTTTTTTAATTAATATATGTATAGAGAGTTGAAAGAACTTTCATATATCGGTAATCCAATGCAATAAAAATTTCGTTATGCGTGAAACTGCGCGAATGACGACTGCGTGAATGGCGACTGCGTGACTGATGACTGCTGCTGTCGAATGTATATATGATAAGGTATGATAATACAAACTGAAAAGGGGAAAGATAAAAATAACTTGTTTATTGCACATGTATGTCACTGTCTAATCTGCTGATTAGGATAATAATAGGTATACATATTGTCCATATTGACCAATATATGACAAATGTGATTAGACATCTTACTTTCAGCAAAAAAGGTTTTTTTTACAAAAAAATTCACGTTGAAAAATACTTAAGAAATTATGCCAAATTGTGATGATAAATCTTTCTTTGCAATAAACGAAGTATGAGCAACCGTAAAAACTCAACTTCGTTTGCATTTTGAGTTTGCATTTTAAAAGCAATACATTGATAACAAGAAATAATTTCTATTTAAGTTACCAAGAATTCTATGAATTTCTTAAGGCTTTACCTTTCTTATCAAAACAGATAGATTTAAATATTAAATATGAGTAATTGTATAGTTCTTTATAAATAAATTTAGTGGCATTTTTATCAATAGTTTGCTGACAATGAGTTTCATAGCATATTATTTACACGCTATTTTGACATGTTATATCAATTATAAAAGAAAGTATAAGTAGTTAACAATATTATTTTAATTTGATTTATAAAATCAAAATCTATACATATGTATACTTAAAAAAATGTTATCATATGAGCTCAAAAAGTTTCAAATAGCAGAATAAATTGAAATACTTTTTATTAATTTTTTTTTACAGATCCCATCGTATTATCAATAATATTATTTTCAACTGTAAACTTCATAGTATTCAAAGTTACCTCCACCGCCGTCAATTTCTCTTGCAGTTTCTTTAACATAATCATGGTTCTCTCATTATCCGTCAATTGATTTTTATTATAAATAATACGTTTCGCTTGTTTAATTATGTCAGGATCCATTTTCAAGGTGGTCCACTGTTTGTCGCGCTTTACAGATTCACTGCGAACGTATTTCTCATAATATCTATCGTTATCATAAGCGTCCAGGCTATCGCATGGCTTGACACTGATCTTACCGTCCCTCAGGAAATAAGGAAACATAAGAATTCTCTTAGCGAGAAAGCCGAAAGGGTTCCACCGCGTCAATCGCGAATTACAACAAAAGCAATGCCTGAAAGGCTCGCCAACCGCCACATGTTCAATATAGGTGATCAAACGTATTCGAGAAATAAGTCCGACCAATTCGGCTTTGGATAGAATCTCAGCGGTGTCGCTGACCGCCAAGCCATTAAGCAGATTGAACAACACAATAGCGATGAAGAAAACAAACAGCATAAATACAATGTGGCTCCAAATGGGATGTGAAATGAACGGAATGTCACTGGCATCGAACTCGCCAGTGAGCATGATGACAGTTTTGAAAAGCGAGAGACCGGGATCGGGAAAGTTTGTGTCGTTGCCGTCTTTGAAGAGCGTGTAGAATGCCAGAGCGAATGCGAGGATGAGAAACAGATAGGGAAATAAAAAGCGCATAAAATTGAAAGAAACGGTCCGGAACATCTCGATGCCGGTGGACAAGCGCGGATGCTGGCTGATCAGGATCACCAGCTCCCAGGCCGACAGCAGGATCACCACGGCGCCGACTTGAACTCCGGCGCCGCACAGCAAGGCGATAGTGAGCGCGATCAACGCGACTTCTAGCCAGTTTCTCAAACTCGTCAGGTAACTCCTAATGCAAGAGACGAATTGGAGAACCTCTCGGAAGATGAAGAGCAACAACATCACTGTGGTGAAGGCCCGTAGGGAGTTGTTCTGGTACCAGACAATACGCAACGTACTTGCCAAAGGCCTATCAGTCGTGTCGTTATCAATTTGCGTTCTATTTTCTATCTGAGTGTCGTAAGACATGCTGAGGATGTAAGCGTTCAACACCAAATAAAAGATCACGTAAAAAGCAAAATTTGCGTATAAAACGTGCCGTATTCTGTGCCATTTGAGATAGAGAAAAGAAGAGAGCAGCGGATGTTTCAGCAGGTGTTTGAGACTGCCGTTGCTGGCGATGTACTTGAACACTTCCATTTCGCGAGGCGCTCGGTAAGCATTGTCACGTTCCGGAAAGTCGTCGTGCGGCATCAAGCAGCGATAGTTAAATTCAATCGCGTACTCGTTCGCCCGATCTCTCCGCGTCTGCAAACAGTCGTCGAAGTAGCGCGACAGCGTGTGCGCTGAGATATCCGCGATGGGCGGTACGTTGAACTTGTTCATGTGACCGATGTAGCTGCCTCGGTTGAGAAGTAAAGTCACCGCTTCTCGACAGCCAGCGCTGGCGGCGTAATGTAGCGGAGTGTTGCCTTTATCTGTAAAACAGGTAAGTGTTGTAATAAAAAAAAATTTGTAAAAAACTTGCGAGAAGACGTCTGGAAGAACGGAACATAATTTCGATATCTGTTCGTTATTTAGAAAGCGTCATTTGTTCCATTATTTGTCATATTGATATAAATATACTTACTGTCGCTGCAACGAACATTCACGTTTTCTTCTTCCAGGATCAGCTGCAGACACTTTAGCCGATCAGGTGTATTGTCGGCTCCTCGTTTTCCCGGCATTCCCAGTTCCAGACAGGCGCTCAGAATCAGGTCGTTGGCCGCGTTTGGTTCCACTTTCAGCAACGCCTGAAGAATAGCGTGATCGCTCTGCTGAACGGCCGCTTGCGCGGCTTTTTTTACGCTGAACTGTCTTCCTTCAAGTTTTTTCAAGATTCCAATCGCAGCTTTGTGAAAACCTCGTTGCGCAGTCATCTCCAACAGCTCTTCGTCCACGCTGTGAAGAACCTCGGTCTTGACTAGCTCCATGCTTTTCAGAAAGTTCGTCTCGTCGTTGGCGATCAAGTAGTACTTAAGATCGTGCACATTTACCTCGCGTTTTTCAGATTCGGGCGGCAACGATATATCCGGCAGCCTCTGCTGAATCACCTCTCGCGTCGTCTGGTCATTGTAATCTTTGTAATTGTCGACGTCCGGACACTGTCGGCTTTTCTCTAGTATCAGTTCCACCATATCGCGCTGGTCTTTCATCGCCGCCAAGTGAAGGGCCGTCAAACCCTTGCTGTTCGGAATGCTTGCGCTGGCACCTTTCTCCAGCAGCAGACCGGCGCATGTCAGGTCATTTTTTCTCACCGCGATGTGCAAGGCGGTCTGCTGTCCCGCCTCGATATTCGGATTTATCGTCGGTTCCGCTAACAAAGCCAACAATGTGTCCACGTGCCCGCCTTCAGTGGCGAAATGGATAGGGGCGCGATTGTGCGCTTCATTCACCCTGTTAGGCTTCGCACCTTGAAGCAATAAAAACTCTACAAACTCCGTCAGACCATTTTTACTAGCTATGTCTAGGCACGTTTCTTCCGTGTTTGGATATACATAGTTGACGTTTAGAATGGATGACCGCCTCTTCGAATCATGTTCTATGATATTTTTGAAAGAACGTAAGTTCTTGGACCGTAAGGCATCCAACAGTAGTTTGTAAAGTATTTGCGCGCTGTTTGAAGTAGGCTCGCAGACATTTAACAGGCGCTCCTGCAGTGAGTCCTCTTCGAGATCCATTTTATTATCTGAAGGTAAAATGGTAAAGTTAGAATTTTGACTTGTTTTTTAGAAAAAGATTATTATGTAGAAAGAAAATTATAAATATAAAGTATTAAAATCTGTTTTTTTTTTTTTTTTTTAAGAAGATAAATCGATGTTTCTAATGATTAGAAATATTAATATAAATCAAGTACCTAATGTGAATTATTTCTTTAAGTGTCGTTTTTTAGATTTTTGGAAATAAACATTGAGTTGAATATTCACTTTATTTAACACATAAAACGAGAGATTCAAGCAATTGTAAACACTTTTAAATAAACATTTAAATCGGGAATATTGTGCGTGTCATGCGTGTGTGTGCGCGCGCGTTCGCGTGTGTGTGTCTTATACATAATTTTAATAAGAAGAGAAATATTTAATATACAAAAATCATATTTTTAGTTAAATAATTTTTTAACATTAAAATGTTTAATTCTAGCTATCTCAAGAGTTTTAAAAAGTAATAGTACAAATAAAGATATATGTAAAAACATTTTAAAAAATTATTTATGTAAAATTTACGTGAATCAAATAATTAATTAATTCTTTTGATCTTTTAGGATTAATTGAAAATAAAATTCTATAGCACAAGCTATTAAATTAATTTGTCCACATCAGTCTGCTCTAAAAAAAAGTAGTCCAGCATTTAGTCATCGTTAGCTCGAATTTCCGCTCTTCGTCAATGTGCGAGAATCTTCTTGTGGAAGCGTGTATATAAAAAACTAGAAGGCAGAAATGAGACATATAGAGAGACACTGGCGCTTGTTACATTACATTTGTAAGGGCCGATTTCACCGTCTCCGATTAACTTGATCCTCCGATTAAACTCACTCTTTGCCTCTTAATTTCTAATGTTTATTTTTATCAATGTAAATTAACTTTAATCTCGGTTTAACTTACGTTTCATCTTTTTTTTTTTAATTCTTAGAACTAAAGAAAAATAAAAAGTATAAATTAAACCAAGATTAAAGTTAATTTACATTAGTAAATAAACATAAGAGGGGGCAGTTGGAAAGAGATAAAGAGTGTCCAGTTTCATGCGTGGGTACGAGAGCTCTCATATATGTAACGGCCCTGATCGTGATCTCACCGTCACGCAATTTATCGGAGTGCCAATTAAGCGTCCCACCGTTATTTCGCCTGCAGTTACACAATGGTTCTCGCTTGCACTGACGTTTCCATTTTTTCACTTGCCGCTTTACAATAGAGCCAATCACCTGTCCAGTGAAATTCGAATCTCTGGATTGCGCGGATCGGTCTCTTTGGTTGCCTATTATGTGTATACGATATAAGTCCGGACGTCCGCTTCCTACGCTTAGAATTAATTCAGATTCGTAACATCAATTCGACAGAACAATTCTTTTCTCGATTAATGATTTGAAAAAAACAGCGAGAGAACAATTTAAATAAATGCAACTAGTTTAATCGAGAAAGACGGGCTTCAGAAAATTCTACAAATATTTTTATCTAAGTAATTTTTAATTTTTTGATTACTGTAGGTATTTATTTCTATATACATATGATTATATATAAATATGATAAAATATTCATTTACTAACGAGGGGAGATCGCGACGTTCATATCCTCGATTTGGCTAAAATTTTACGTATATACATGCAGTGCTTAAAAAGAAACTCTTATGGACCAAGCCGTTAGGACGCGCTTCTCAAGCGTCTTCGAGAAAAAGCGATTTGAATATTTATTATTTTGATTTCCTACGGCTCGGGAGCTACGCGTTCTCTTATTTTTTCTTCTTTTAAAGGGAGTGAGAAAGAAAGAGAGATTTTCATACTTTATTATTTTTATTCTTTTTTTCAATCCTTTTCAAAGAGTGATCGGTAGAGAATACTGGTTGGAAAAGGTGTAGTAGAAAGGATGAGTAAATAAAGTATTGAAAAATAGAAAACTTTATTATTTATTATTCACATGTGTGCACGCAATATTTATTACACTTATTGATCGTCAGAAGGCGGTGAGTTAGTATTTTCAAAAATATTGCGTTACGCCTGGTTCGCTGCGAAACTTTCCGATGAAAGAAATGTTTTCATGAACGTAAATGAAGTATGTTTCCCCATTGACATTCTTCTTAAAAATCCTGTAAAAAAGCAGCTTTTGTACGATAAGCGCGCGATGCTTCATGACGTATTGTTTTTACGATGAACATCATCCTGAACTCATGTATTATACATATGCTAATTCACCGCCTTCTGACGATCAATAAGTGTGATAAATATCGCGTGCACACATGTGAACAATAAATAATAAATAAGTTTTCTATTTTTCAGTACTTGATTTACTCATCCTTTCTACTACACCTTTTCCAACCAATATTCTCTACCGATCACTCTTTGAAAAGAATTGAAAAAAAGAATAGAAATATATGAAGTATGAAAATCTCTCTTTCTTTCTCACTTCCTTTGAAAGAAGAAAAAAAAGAGAACGCGTGTAGCTATCCAGACGTAGGAAATCAAAACAATAAGTATTCAAATCGCAAATATTCAAGTCGCTTTTTTTTCGAAGTGCGTAAAATTTTAGCCAAATCGGAGATATGAACGTCGTGACCTCTCTTTGTAAGTAAATCTTTTTTATAATTTAATATAATTAAATTAGAAATGCAAGAAGTGCGATAATTACTTTAATTGATTACGATTATCCATGACTAATTAATATCACATATTTCTATATAATTTTGTTTAACTTTCTTTTAAAATATTTTTTGACATTACTAATAATTTTCAACAATATTCGTTTGTAGATTGATTAAAATAAAAAATATCCTCTATAATAAATCTATTCATAGACAGTTACGGTACAAACCTATTTAAGAAGGCTTTTTCCTTCTCTCGATCACGTTACAATACACTGATACAATATTTAATATATAAGAGACGCGCACTTTTGTAACATACCAGCATTTCTACTTTATAAAATGGAATTCTGAATCCTCTCGGCTGAACACCTTGCACTCGCGACTATGTCGCATGCATTTATACTTTTTGCGTTACGCGAAGCGGATTAACAACAGGCACACTTGATGGGATTAATAATGCGTATGACTAAGAATACCACGTACTTAATGTCTATCCTACTAGCTGTCAAGTCACTATGTTGACCCACCCGTTCTGCAACATCGGCGACGAGGAAAGAGAGGGAGAAGAAAATCAAATGCTCTCCCTTCCTTGCCGTACTGCTGACACAGCAGTGCGTGGCAGTGCCTCTTCTCACGCTGGTGTATAATGCTCAACCGGTTTTGTTACGAATGAAAAATCCTTCAGCCTCACGGATTACGAGCCTCGAGCAAAGAAAAGAAAATGCCGTCACGCGAACGCGACATCACGTAAACTGTGAGAGGAGATGAAAATTTCATACAATTTCGATGAACTTTTGTTCTCGTTAAAGATGTAATTGTCAGCGAGACTCGTAATTTCTTAATTTTACTTTCAGTTACGTAGTCAGTTAATATTCATACAATATATTATATCTATAAAAGGTATACAAATTTTTAGTATTAATTTTAATGGTAAATTATTAATGCAACGTTTGATGTGTTTCTTATTAGATACATATCAAACTAATAATTCTCAAGTTATAAGTAAAAACGTTGATTTTAAATTATTAAAGTATCAAATATTTTAAATGTGAAGTATGAAATAATTTCTCTCGAATTTCTTCCTAGATATAAATTCAAGAGATTCCTTTCTTCGAATTTATCCATAAATTTATCTTTCTAAAGAGACGGCTGAAATTTTTAACGTTCTTATTTATCATTTGCGAAATGGATTATGATATTGAATTTGGCCATGGCATTTAAAAAAAAAAAAAATATTAATCCTCTCTCTCATCTCCATTATTGGTCATACGTGATTTCGCAACCCACACACCCCGACGCGACGTGCCCAATCTCCTTGGCCTCGTCAACCTAACGATTGGGAAAAAAAATCAGCTAAAATTAGGAGCTCACGCCATAACGGATAACAGAGTTAAAAACCAGTAACTTATTATACGTGAGTGTCGCGTGTTAAGATGAATTGTTCGTTCTTTGCAAGGCGCTGACTGCTGACTATTATTTTTCTGCTGATATAAGTACTTGCTGACTGGACTATTGTAATAGATGGCGGTAACAAAGAAATATTCTGTTAAGATCTCATACGGGCCACTTCGACCAAACTCCAATTAACTTAATCGTTGATTAGTCTATTGGAAATGACCAATCGCATTTACTCATTAAGCGGATTGACAAAGTGGCTCTAAAAATGTCTTGATATTGAAAATAAGAATAATTACTTCTTGACGTCCATACACATGTGCATAAGGAAATAGACCAATCAATTTTCTTATGCTTACGCATTATGCGTTGTGCAGAAGTGTATGCTCCCCGCTTAAAGCCCAGGACACACAAATCGACGGAAGACGTAAGACGTAAATCGTAAGGAAATCCACTATAATCAGAGTCGACTATTCCCCTCTTCTTCCCTCTTAAAGAGGGGAATAGTCGACTCGGATTGGTGGATTTCCTTATACGATTTACGTCTTACGTCTTCCGTCGATTCGTGTGTGAAGACCTTAAGACTCAATAACTTTACGCAGTAAAAAAGGAACACAGGGATGGTAATGGTAATGGAATTGGCTATTTGTCGCACAAATGGCGCGCGCGTAATGGGCCACTTTCCACACACGTGTGATATAAATGCTTTTAAAAAATTTTTGTCTCCCGACTGCTGCCACTCCCTCGTCTTAAGGGTCGGCAGGAGACCCAGGCAAACTCAGGTGCACTTTATGCACTAATGCAGTTTAAACTGCACTTTAACTCCGTATTTTATTTATTATAAATTTTTAAGAGCAAAAATGCAAAATCAGACTCTATAGCGCACTGCATTATTATATGTATAAAAAGTATATTTAAAAAAATTCACGAAACTATATAATTTTTTTTTATGATGAGAAATCTTGTTACGGATTCGTATATAATAACAAGATTTCTCATAAAATAAATTATACATAGATTCGTAGGGGATTCTTAAGAGTCGACAGAAGTACAAGTGTACTTATTAGTGCACTTAAAACTGCACTCTGCAATATTCGTAATATTTATTTTCAGAAAATTTAATGTGATCGTTTTTCCAAAATCCGGCTATGTACAAGGATGCGGCTGATCTTACTGATTATTTATTAATTAATTTGGCTAAAATTTGGGAAAAACGATTTGTAGCTATAGTTAGGAGGCAAATCGAATTTGAGGAGAAAAATCGACTGTGATTGGTCAATATTCGCATTGTAGACCCACCAATCCCAACATTATATTTACATACATTCTATTGAATAAATCGTGTAAATAAATACATTCCTTTTCGACCTTTCGGACCCCGGGATATGTGGGGCTTGCACTCACTAAAAACTCTCTCCCTAACATACAGCACGCTGGACATACAGTTACATCACGTGGCAGACTCGAGAGTAAGCAGAGTTAAATATTGCACAGAGAAAATGAATGAACCAAAATTTGAAGATATAAAAGGTTTTTTTATACTAAAGTGCAAGATATGTGGCCAACAATTTAACACCCAAGATGAGTGTTGTCAGCACATAAAAGAAAGCCACCCCGAACGTTCTAATGAGTAAGTATATATAATATGTGCCTTAAGGTACTTAAGTATGTAGTCCAGTCGCTATTAGGTCGATTGAGTATTTTTTTCGAGGTTGATGGCTTAAGTTAATGTTTTTTCATGTTTTTTGGGTCGTAGAACAAGAATCTGTAAATAGTTTTTTCGTAAATCGATGCAATAAAAAGTTATTAACAATTTATTTGTTTAAATTGCCCTAGCGATAAAAAAAAATGAACTGGAGAAAATTTGTTCCTCTTATCACGACGAACAAAATGGCGTTTGAAATTTTCCAAAATCTTGATTATTGACGGAAATATGTCAATTTTTAGGTAATTACTGCCTACGCGTCGAGGAGTACCCCAGGCGTGCGCGCTCGCGCACGTAGGCGCGTTTTTGCAAGTTCAGAGTTTAAATTGTTTTAACGATACAATTGAGCGCGAGCGCGCACGCCTAAGGTACTCCGCGACGCGTAGACAGTAATTACCTAAAAATTGACATATTTCCGTCAATAATCAAGATTTTGGAAAAATTCAAACGCCATTTTGTTCGTCGTGAAAAGAGGAACAAATTTTCTCCAGTTTATTTTTTATAGGATGTATAGTTTGATCGCTAGGGCAATTTAAACAAATAAATTGTTAATAACTTTTTATTGCATCGACTTACAAAAAAACTATTTACAGATTCTTGTTCTACGACCCAAAAAACATAAAAAAAAAACATTAACTTAAGCCATTAACCTCGAAAAAAATACTCAATCGACCTATTATATATATGTTAATGAAACTTTATATTAGAAATAATGCAGAAACAAAAAACAAACATGTTTTTATTTTTCTAATTATCACCGCATATTTCATTGCAGACCGCAGGCCTCAACGTCCGCCGCGGTTACGGATAGCCACGCACAAAACTTGCGTCGTGAAGCAATCGAAGTAATCGATTTAATAGTAAGAATGAGAGCAGAAGATCAACCATCATATTCAGATTCGGAAGAATAAGTCGCATGCATTTATACTCAATTGTTGGATACTTGGATTAAACGAAATAATTTTGATTAACCAAATAATTTTGAACTAAATAAATAATGTTAAACTAAATAATTTTGATTAACTACATAATATTGTATAATTTAATTAATAACGAATAAAGAATTTTGTAAAAATAAGATATGTCTTTAATTTATAAGTTTTATTTTTAATTTTAAAAAACTTGAGCCCCAAACACAATTTATCTTAATGTTTAGTGTAAATTCAATAAATTAATTTATTGAAAAATTCCAAGTTCTTTCTGTTCCTGCATTAGAATCTTCATGTGTCACTCGCGACGATTACTGCTCCAGTTCTGCACGCGAGGCAAAAGCAACTCGCAGGCGCTTGCGTTTCAGATTCTCCCAACCAAGCCGCGAGCCGCAAAAGGTGGGGAACGTGAATCCGGGAAACAGGTACATGCCGCGACGTTTATTTCTCAGTCGTAAGTCGACGCGTTTCAAAGTCTCAGGTGTAGTACGTCTGTGTTCAGCACCGGCTGTTGAAAGTATCTCTTTTATACGACGATCGAGCCAGCGTTATCTCGCGAGGAGAATCAACGAACGTCATCGTCATCAGCTGTTCTCGTCTCTCGCTGACAATTTTTGCCTTATTTGCGGACTTTTTACTGGTATCGAGTAAGTAAATTTGTCTTGTAAAGTCAAACATTTTTACTGTGATGACCGGTATATAATTATGTGAATACATTATACATAATAAATTCCTCATGAAAACGTAATGTTGACATCAATATCTGAGAAAGAGTGATCTTATCACGTTATGTGTTGTTCGAAAAAGCATATATCATTTAAAGTTTGTTATTATTTTCTGCTTCTTGAACGTTTCCTCGAACGACACATTCTGTTCGAACGACAAAGGCTATGGATTATTTTCATTTAGTTAGTTTTTCGGACTCTACGTCACATCTCAAATAGTTAAATTCGTGCCTATAACAACTCGGCATTGTCCGTCTACATCGAGACTTGAATTGTTATGTATGTACAAGCCGTGCTGTTATTGATATTTCGAAAATTACTTTCTCATGTAAGGTAAACGTCCCGATTGCCGGACATGTACCTATATCCGGACACCTTTATTATTTATAAGTATAACGCGAATTAAAATCAAAGATAAAAGTATTTTTCTTGTAGTTTGAAACTTCAGTTATAATAGCCAAACGTTTATTTTCATAAATTTATCTTTTTTTAAAGGTATCCAGGTATGTGCCCAGACAGATATGTGTCCAGGTATTGGTACATTTCGTCTGCTTAAGTGTCCGGGTATTGGTACCTTTACCTTAAGAACACTGTCTGACTTCGCCGGGAATACACGCGCTCAGCTTTGGTCTCGAACGAAAACGGCTCTCGCCATGCAGTCCTCGCGCTGTCAATTAGGTATCGCACGGTGTTTGTGTCGCGAATCGAGATCTCGCGTGCTCGCTGTTGTTCAGTGAATTCCGAATAGAAGTAAAGAAGCGTTTTTAAATTTTTAAGACTTCGATGAAATTATATCCCTGTCTTCGATCGGAAAATCAATTTCTTTAAATTCTTTAAAAAAAAAAATGTGGTCGTGTTAATTAAAAGCACATCTATCTATATAAATTTGCTATATTATTATAGGTTGTTATTCTTAACAGAACTGCTAGTTATTATTTATAGACTTATATTATGACGTATATTAAATTTGAAAATAATTATTTGTTTCTAACATAACTAAAATAATCAATTAGATAAAAAAAAATTCTTTTAAAATTAAAAAAAAATGTGCTAACGAATTTTTAAAGATTTTCTCTTTAAAGCTGCTTAACGTAACTATAGTAAAAATAGGTATTTTTATCACATGTATTATCGTTAACGAATATGATATAATTTAGTGTAATGTCTGATGCGAGTAATAACATGTGACAACGTTACAATTTTATTAGATTGATATTAGAACTATAACAAAAGTAATAACGTCAATATATATTTGCCATGTTTATCTTTCTCATACATTATTTTAAAACAGATACATATATATTTTACATAACTATGTATTTTATCTTTAACTATCTTCTTATAACTATTCACTATTATTTCCAATAACTAACTCATCATAATTTAGTATACTTATTAAGAAAATTGATTTTTTTTGTATATATCTGATTTATTATTTTCTATCGTGTTATTTATTATCATTTATTTATATAAATTGCGGGGAAATATAAAGAGGCGCGAAGAAAAGACACGATTTTTCTTTGCAGGAATCGCGTTCGCTTTCTAAGATTCGCGTTTGTGATGAATATTTCGCAACCTCTCCCTCCAATTTTGGCGACATCACGACACACGTTTGTATCGTCTGTATATAAGTACTCTTATGTATCGATTGCCACTCTACTTTCATTCCCGTATTTGGATAATGAAATGCTAACAGATACGCACGTGTACGCGCGTATATCGGTATATATACACGTATCCGCGTGTCATCTCGATATGGATATACGCGAATATAGTCGACAGGATCGCGTTTTTGCCATAAGTATATACATACCACATGATGTCATTTAGGTAGATATAGCATATGATGGAAAAGAGACAAATAATATCGCTCAACGTTATTTATATTCCTCATGAATATTTCTGCGCCAATAATGACTTCATTGTATACGTTTCAATCTTATCGATCAATAATCAATGATAATAAATGAGTGATAAATATTAACGAAAAAAAAGGTAAATATAAGAAGAATTTCGATACGAGTAAACTTGACTGCGAGTCATGTGTAGAAGATACAGCTTTAATATTTTACGATATACTTTTGCATTTTTTTCGAAACGATATTTCTCTGCGTTTTTTTAGTCTTTTCCTTCTTTTCGATGATATCAGAAGTATAAGTATAATGTACTCGGTCACATCTGCCATGACATGTGTGAATGTGTGATTATTACGACTCAGTCATTATAAAACATTATTTCATCGTGGGTGACGCTTATTTAACTTCGTAGTATTCTTTGAATTTTTTTCATTGGTCATGTAAGATCTGGATATGATCTAATACGAGCAACGCCGCTATGCGCGTGCAAATTATATGCATTTTTAGCATTATGAGAGAGAGAGAAAGAAGGTTTTAAAAATGAAAAAATATCTATTTATGTTAAGATAAAATATATTTTATTATCATTTTATTTATTAATATTTATTAATTATTTTTTATATTAATTTTGCAATGCTGAGAAGAACATAACAATATTATATAATGTTACTTCTCAAAATGTTAAATTTTATACATAATCTTAGAAAAAGTATTAGATCCGGAGCCTTTAGGCCCAAAATTGGATAAAAATAAATTACTTTAAAATGTAAAAAGTTATCCTAAAAAGGACAAAAGTTTGAACAGATTCTAACGGAAAACTTGAAGATCACGATAAAATTGTAAGTTGCTCGAATCTTTTCAAAGTTTGGTAGATGAGCGTACAGTGATGCATTTTATGCATCAATGATTGGCATGTATAACAAGCTACTTTGCATCATAAGTAAGTATACATGAGTCATCATCGTCATCGTCATCGGCCACCGTATATTTGGGCACTTTTGAAGCTCTCACTCTCCGCTTCGGACCAGAACTCGGGCGCGGTGGGCGATCGCCGGGAATGCCCATCATGGACATGCTCTTATATGGTTTGCCATGAGTCGTCTCTGTGCGTGCCCCCGAGACTTCGAGGTCGCCTTCATTGCATAATTCATGGACGCCGTGTACACGCGTTTCACTGTCCACTCCAGAAAGAGTCCCGTTTGTTCGAGAAGTTCGTATTGAAAATACAGCCGCGCGTTTTAGTTACCGGGATGCATTTAAAATATCCACATGCGCTCGGAAAATAGAAAATCTCCAGTATAGAGCTCAGGTTTCTCGAAGATGATATTTTTGAAAAGCCAAAGCATGTTGAAAATATCTGCGTGGAAAAATGACATTTGAGCCATTTTTACATTGTATTCGAACAATTATTTTTTATAGTTAACGCAATTATACCTTCCTACATTTATAGACTATCCCCTTCTCGTCACAATTTTAAGGCGAGAGATCATATTTTAAATTTTAACAGAGAAAAAGTAACCACACACTCTCCTACAGGCAACATGGTCGGAGTGACACAGAGACCTTGGACGCCTACAAAAAGACGAGGCCCGATTGCCGCCGAATACAGCAGCCCGGGACCGGCCTGCGTAACTCTACCACCATTAATAGGTATTTAAATTATATCTAACTCTTCACAGAAATAGTAACTACTAACTAGTATTATTAGTAAATAATCATTAAATTGGCTTTATTAAAAATAACTCTCTCTGTACGTGTACTATATATTTTAATTTATAATTGTATAGCAATTAAAAATTTATTATATCTTATTTTGTCTTTTCTATAATATTTATAATTACACTTTTCATACAGTTAAAATACCTTGTACAATTGATTTTGTATAATTATATATTCAAAGTGTATAATCATATAAATTCTCTCTCTTATTCTTCACATTTATTTATTAAAGGTATTCATTTGAGATCGTTAATCTTTTGAGAACACTTGATAATCGGATGTTTAAACAAATTTTTCAAACAATCATAATTACATTTATTAGTTTTACATAACTTTTGACGGTAATTTATAGCCTTCTTGTTCAAAAGCATGACAAAAACGATTTTTTTATTGTGGAAATTAATTTGTCGGCAAAATTCCTGAGACGCAGTTGAACTTATTAATTAGCATATCGTTACAACCATCATCTGCATGATTGCAATCGCGATCATTATGTATTTATGATATACGAGCTGCGCGCAACGACGGCGTTTCATAATTAACGGAACGACAACCGTACTTCCGCACTGTAATAATAATGTTGCCTTGTGACTTTTTACGATTCTTTGTTTAAGTTAATAAGTATTTATCAGATCTCCCGTGCATGATAATAAATAATTATGACATAATGCTTTATTATACAGAAATACTTTGTAATATTCGTAGGAAAAACAGTTACAGATTCCAAACGAGAAAGGGCACCAGCATTCTCCTTCGGCAGCAGGTAAAACTGATAATTTAAGTATGAATTTTATCATTTAAATTTAATTTGTCAATTTAAATTGTTATTTTATAAATTGTTTCATAAATTTTAATATAAATTTTAATATAAATTTTAAATACTATATACTGTACAATCCTGCAGTATATTAAAAAAAACGGAGTTGTTTGTCGGTTTGTCTTACAGCTCTAAAATACGCTTTATGATTTTCTACTTTAAATAAGAGAGAAGCAATGTGTAACTTAATTTTACATGCGGTCTCACATATTGCAAATTTTTCAGACATGCAACGAAAAATATTAGCGCTGGACCTGGTCCTGGGCAGTATAATGTCTCTGGGCTTAGCGCAAAAGGTAAATGTATGATACAAACAGAATTAAATGAACATGAACAAAATACTTATCTAAAATTTTACCGAAAACTTAAAAAAAAAATTGTTAATTAGATACACACTATTTAAATAATTTAAATAGTATGTAAACAAATGGATTTATTTAAATTATTTAACTAAAACATTTATTTAAAATAAGTAAACAAGTAAGCGATAGCTATTATCTTTTTCGTGTTGAAGTACGATAATAACATTAAGGTATTAAGCGAAAGCTTATGAATGCGTGATTGCTTCGCGAACTTGCAAGTTCCGTCGGCTGAGATATCGACCAAACTCCAAACCGCCGATATTCCATAAGAATGATACATTTTAACGGCCCGCGTGTTCACGAAATTCCTTCGCTTCGGGCTTGAATAGAACCGGCACGCGATCGATACGTGCGTATACAACTTCTTCAGACTCGACCTGCTTTGGATAATATAATGTACTTTATCAAATCAAATCAAATAATTTATCAAATCACACAGTAATTTTCCATTAATATTTTTCTTCATTTCTACATCTTTTTAGATTTTTTTCACCGGTTAGTTTTTGAGAATATTTATTTATTTAAAATCAAGGTTTCTTAATGAGTTCTAATAAGAGACACAATGCTGCATATCAATTATCAACCAAAATAATTACTAAAAATATGTTAAAAACTGAATAATATTCAATGTACAAAGAATATTCGTATACTATAAGTACCTTCAAAATATTTTCAAAGTACCTTTCCTTTTCCCTTTCTCTTTTTTAACGCACAAATTAAATTCACGTTAATTAATTAATAATAAATAACAAATGACACAGCAATAATATCACAACTTAAAAATCTTGTAGGAAAGGATGCCGCACCTGCCGTGTCGCTGTACGGTCGAACGAAATCGACAAAAGCGGAAATTACACCAGCACCAGGCGATTACAATCCGCAAACGGCGGATAGCTCGCCGAAATATTCCTTCGGCATTAAAACACAAATCGAGAAGGTCAACTGTACACCTGGTAAGTTTAAATCTACACAGTATAATTTACAGATTTTAATTGACCAACAATCTACATAAAAACTTGGAAATAGTGCGCGATGTAAAGTATATTACGGCTGTATGAATATTTTTTATTACAAAGTTAATTCATTTAAAAAAAAGTACTTATATCTTTTTATGCGAAGATGCGTTATTAGTCTCATATGATTTTATTTTGAATATGCACGTATGATAATTCTTATTTTTTTATTGAAAAAGTTTAAAGCTCTGCTAAATTACAACCTCTTTAGAGACTACGTTATAATTACAGACATAGCTCGTCTGTGACTACCACGGTAGACCTAATCCATTGTAACTATTATAGTAGTCTGTAAATATCCTAAAATAACTGCTAATCTATTAGATAGTCTACGGTAATTAAAGGTTTCTAGACTGTATAGAATAAATATGTATATTATCCTCTAATCTATTACAATAACGTACATTATACGGAACTTATAATAAATTCCGTATATACTTGATTAATCAGATAGTCTGTAAAATAACTGCACGCAGATTATCACAAAGGTAATTGTCGATGAAAAATTTTAATTGTTGTTTATGAGAAATCTTTGTTACAAACGGATAATTGAAAAGCACCACTTACGTCGTATACTCTTATATTTGTTATAATATCAATCTACAACAAAAGTACGAAAACATGTGTAAATATTGCATCTCGATCATAGCACCGAGCGATTATCGCGCTGAAATCGTGAATCTCTGCAGAGCAGCAGCGTTCACTTTCGGGATAAAAGCTGTGTTGGAAAGATCGAGTTATATGTCCGGTAATTATACAGTCAATTAAATACATGTAGCCGCGATCTGAGTATTTCGTGTGCTAATAGCAATTCTTGGCAAAATAATAAGAAAGATGCACAGGATTCAATGTCATAATACATGGCTAAACAGAACGCTGCAGGAAATTTAGCATGTTGACAATGTTGTATAACGGAATCTACATGTGTTATAACAAAATAAAAATGCATTTCAAATTGCATTATCTAAAATCGCTTTTAATATCGCGTGTGTGATAATTACTGAATGTCATTTGATTTCATCCATTTGAAATAATTATCTCGTTTCGATTACACGAAGAGTATATTTATCTTTATTGATGGATTAATTTTCAGAGCTCTAAATATTCTGAAAATTTTTTTAATAATTAATGAATCACACAAATCGTATATATAGGAAAAATGTATCATATTATATTATTATATATATCGATGCAATAATGTTTAGGAAAATTGATGCCACCGCAACTTATAAATTGGCGATTAGCTATGGGACTTCGTTTGAGGATTAATCGCATCAAAAGTCGATTATTCAAAGCTATTATCACCGAAGAATTAACGCTTAGGTACAAAAACGTGATTTCTTTAAACATAGAAGCATTAGGGCTCACGTAATCTATAGCAATACAAACTGCTAATAAATTTCAGATTTTTAAGCACTGTAAATTTCTCAGAGTGGTATTATGATTACAAAATCGTTGGAGTAACAATTTTTTTTTTCTTCATTGTCAGTATTCCACCTTATGCCTCTGAGTATTTAATTTCATATTCTTAAAATCCACAGCAATTAACTAATGCACGTGTGGCGTTTAGAATGTAGCTAAAAGTAATTGTGTGCGAATAATATAGATCGATTAATGTAGTAGATCAGACAATGTGAACAAAGAGTAATATTCTCGTAATTCGATATTTAGAGATATGCAATGCGCGCTAAATTGATACCTGACACGTAGCCGCATACCTATACGTATTATAAAATTGATAGCGTAGTGTCGCTTATCGCCCCGTAAAGTATTGTTGTTGCATGTCTCGCGATATATGTTGAATTCCTGTACGTATCTCACACCGTTAATATCTTCCCTTCACGTGTGTTAATCCATTAAGAGACTTGTCAGTGATGCAAATAGAAAATCGCTGGTACACCGTGGAACTTGTAAAATTTATCGACAAGTGTCTAGCTCCAGGTACTTATCGACCCGAAAAAACGAGGCTGGACGGCGCACCGCAGTTCACGTTCGGAGTTAAAACGCCGCTCGATAAGCCGAGCGATACGCCAGGTATAATACAAGAAACAATTTAAAAGATGAAAAATTAAATTCAAAAGTTCCATTAAAACTCCAGTCTCAGATAGAGACAAGTGAGCACACGTACATAGAGATTATTTTGAAGAAATTTTATTATTTTCGCTCGTCAGAGCGAGTCTCTCTCTCCCTCTCGTATAATTTTATTTTAATTAAATAAAGAAAGTGCTATCCTGCTCGGGCTGGATCTTGGTAGTCTAATAATATAATATTGCAGAAAGGTTCAAATTTAAACCCTAGCTAGGGTGATACTTTTCACAATAAATTCTTTACGATAATTAAAAAAGATGCTTACATTAGCATCAAAATGTAAATCAATTATCTATTTAAGTATGCGAATTTACTATTCCAACGAAAAATTGTGTTTCAAGCTCGATAAATAATCTAGTTCGATAAAACAATTTTTGTGAGTTGGAAAAATTAAGTATAAAAATCTACACAGAAAAAGTACAATAATTCACACAAAAATATATTATTAGGCTATCAAGATCCAGCCCGACCGAAGATGACATTTTCTCTATTGAATTGTAAGATATTTATATCGGTCCAATTTCATTTATTATTGTTAATTTAATTTTATTTTATTTTTATAATAAAAGTAGTTTTATGAGATTGGAGAATACCAGTTAGAGGTAGTTAATAGACGATACGCGATGCTCTCTCGTCTTGAAATTTTGAAGAGGAAAAACAGACATTTTATTTCTAATTTCTTTATGTGTTAAAAACACTCTTGTCTATTTTATAATGTGTCCCTTCTTCTTTTCCAATGTAGCGCCTGGTACATACAGTCCAGAGAAAGTGAATTTGGAGAAGGGTCCGCAATACAGTTTAACCGGCAAAAGCCGAATCGAGAAGTGCAATGAAACACCAGGTATGTGAAGATCGATTCGTATATCTGTTTCCGATAAGCATTCATAATTTTTTCAAAAAAAAAAACGGTGACTTTTTTTCGATAGCGCCTGGTGCGTATTGTCCCGAAAAAGTGAAATTAGATCCATCACCGCAATTCAGTTTTGGATTAAGGCCCGCTGTGGAGAAGCCGAGCGACACGCCAGGTATGCAGTATGCACAATGAATCATTTATCATAGAGAGAAAGTGTCTCTGTCGAATGTGTATTTTTTTTTATTTTAGCGCCCGGTACATATAGTCCCGAAAAGGTGAACTTGAATAAAGGGCCTCAATACAGCTTGAGTGGCAAGGGACCAGCCGAGAAACTCGCTGATACTCCAGGTATGATAAAGTTGTGATTTGTTATTTGTAGGCATAAACTTTATAATATGCAAATCGTAATTTGTGGCACAAAAATTAAGGCGGAATTACGATGAACTTATAACGTAACGGAACGCGACGGGACGCGAAGTAACGTGAAACCTAAACACATTGTTTTTTGATACTTAATTCACGTCACGTTACGTAAAGTCGATCGTAATCAGCCGCATATAAAAACAATGTATTTAGGTTTCACGTTACTTCGCGTCCCGTTGCGTTCCGTTACGTTAAGTTCATCGTAATTCCGCCTTTAGTCGTCAAATGCAGATATACACATTAAATAAATACAGTTTAAAAACATGTCAACCACGGGTGGTAGTGTGGTCTTGTGGTAAAGCGCCAGACTCGTAATCCCGCGAGGAACCGGGTTCGTGTCCACCTGATCACGGGAATTTTTATATTCTAAACTGTGCACCCCCCGCACGAGTGGGGATCGTGCGGAGAAACATGGAAGGAACATTATAAAAACTTTTTTTCTTTTTTTCTTCTTTTTTAACTTTATTTTCAGCGCCCGGAACGTATTGTCCCGAGAAATTTAGATTGGACACCATGCCGCAATATAGTTTCGGAATCAGACCTCCTTTGGAAAAAACCAGCGATACACCAGGTATAATTAAAGCACGTCGTCAATAATACGTAAACTGCTATTGTATATATTTATTATATATTTGTGTGCCGTTTGCAGCGCCTGGGACATATAGTCCAGAAAAAGTGAATTTATATAAAGGGCCGCAGTACAGTTTGACTGGCAAAGGGCCTGCCGAAAAGCCTACGGATACGCCAGGTGTGTAAAAACTGCAAAAGCCACCAAAGCAAATTGTTTGTAGATATAATAATATGCTAAAACGATTTTCAGCGCCTGGAGCGTATTCTCCGGAAAAAGTAAGATTAGATAACACGCCGCGATATAGTTTCGGCATTAAACATGCTCCGGATAAATCTAGTGACACACCAGGTAATATGTATACGTATATATAATTAGTTTGCAGCAGTATTGCGCACGATTGTTACTATTATTCCACATGTTCATTTTTATCTTGCAGCACCAGGTACCTATAGTCCGGAAAAAGTGAATTTGGACAAAGGGCCGCAGTATAGTTTGACTGGTAAAGGACCCGCTGAAAAACCTGCGGATACGCCAGGTATGTAAAAATTGAAAAAGCTCCAAAATAAATTAGTTTTGTAGATATAATAACATAATAATATGATTTTCAGCGCCTGGAGCGTATTGTCCGGAAAAAGTAAGACTGGATAATACGCCGCAATATAGTTTTGGGATTAAGCACGCACCGGATAAATCTAGTGACACACCAGGTAACATATACAGATTTATATATAACTATTTTACAATAGCATTGCGCACGATTGTTACAATTATCGCACATATTTATTTTTATCTTACAGCACCGGGTACTTACAGCCCGGAAAAAGTGAATTTGGACAAAGGGCCGCAGTACAGTTTTACCGGTAAAGGGCCGGCTGAAAAGCCTGCGGATACGCCAGGTACGTGTAAAAATTGCAAAATCTCAAAAATAAATTGTTTGTAGATATAATAACATAATAATACGGTTTTTTCAGCGCCCGGAGCGTATTCTCCGGAAAAAGTAAGACTGGATAATACGCCGCAATATAGTTTCGGAATTAGACATGCTCCGATTAAACCCAGTAATACGCCAGGTAATTAAAATTCTGTTTGTGCAGAAAAAAAATAGATTCTTATCGCGTGCGTTCACTTTTATTTCGCAGCACCTGGAGCTTACAGTCCGGAAAAAGTAAATTTGGATAAAGGCCCACAGTATAGTTTAACTGGCAAAGGGTCTGCGGAGAAACCCACCGATACACCAGGTACGTAAAACTGCTCGTAAAAAATACATAGTTTTCAAATATAATATTAATATAATATTAAAATGTTTAGCGCCTGGCGCGTATTCGCCCGAGAAGGTAAAATTGGACACTACACCGAAATACAGTTTTGGACTTAGAACTCCTCTGGACAAGCCCAGCGATACGCCAGGTAATTGATTGATTAATTTATTATTTATACTGTATTCTCTATGTATTTTATTATTTATGTAGCACCTGGCGCCTACAGTCCAGAAAAGATAAATTTAGACAAAGGACCACAATACAGTTTGACTGGCAAAGGATCCGTTCCAAAAGCTAACGATGTTCCTGGTACGTTTTAGACGCGTTATTTTTTTGAAATGTGCAATTATAACACTTTTCATCGTTGGTGTTTATTTTTTGTCGTAGCACCTGGCACGTACAGCCCCGAGAAGATGAATTTAGACAAGGGGCCGCAGTACAGTTTGACCGGAAAAGGAATGCCGGAAAAATTAAACGACAATCCAGGTGAATGCCATGTCACCTCGATAAACTTTAATCAAGACACATTTCTTTGACATACTATTAACATGCGAAGAAAAAAATTTAATGAATAATTATAGACGATATTAATTTATGATTGCCTCGCCTATAGGCCCAGCTGATTACAAACCAGAGAAAGCTCTAAATCTGGAACATAAACCTTATTACAGTTTTGGTGATAGGAAATCTTTGGATAAACCTAGAGATACACCAGGTAACGGTGTGGATTAACTCGGTGTGGATTAACATTGGATCTTTAGCGATTCGCGTTTTCTAAGCGGGCTAATGCGCGTAAAAGATATTGAAAAGACGATAATAAACGATATGATTTTCTGATTGCTTTTGGTAGGCCCAGCCGATTACACTCCAGAGAAAGCTCTAAATCTGGAGCATAAACCATATTTCAGTTTCGGTAATAGAAAACCCCTACACAAGTCCCGCGATACACCAGGTAATGGTGTGAGTTAACAAAAAAACTAATGGATCTAATAATGTAATATGATGAATGAGAATGTATAATAATTGGTACGAAAAATATTAATTTCTGATTGCTTCGATAGGCCCTGATAGCTACAATCCAGAAAAAGCTCAACATTTGGAACATAAACCTTATTTTAGTTTCGGTAATAGAAAGCCCTGCTTATATAAGCCTAGCGACACACCAGGTAATTGGTGAAGGAGGAAATTAACGGAAATGTTAATGTTACATTTTTTTCTGACTTGGGGTTTATCGTGAAGTCTTATACATGAATTATTGCTGTGATGCGAATCTAAAGTAGGCATGTCATATTAAAATGCTTCTTCGATGACCTTGTCCCACTAACCGTTTGCGGAAGAAACAACTGTACGTAATACTGTTAAGATTAATGCCTGTGAAAAAGTAGAAAAAATGAGATAGATACCGAAAACTAGGATTCTGTCGCTGTGCTTCGAATTTTTTAACATTTTAATTCGTTTATTTTACGCGGGATTGTTGTAATAAACATGTGTTACAGATATATGTGTATAATTGTAATAAATGTGTGAATATTATATGTCGTTTTTGTCCTTTAAATATATGTCATAGTACTAGTATAGTGCCTAATAGTCTTATTATGCACGGAATAAGTGTAATAACCGGAATTAATACTTTTCGAGAATATACAGAAGCATTTTACAATTCATTTTGCAGCTCCCGGTACATACTGTCCTGAGAAAATAAACATGTCTAAGTCGCCGCAATATAGTTTCGGCGTTAAAACCGAGATGTACGAGAGGAACACTGTGCCAGGTGCGGGTTCTATTATTGTTATTCCTAATAATATACTTTCTTGCGTTAATATACTAACTTGAAATATATTCTTATAATTTATCAATCTATAATTTATTTTATCTTTCGATTAATATATTCTAGGTCCTGGCGAGTACAGCCCAGAAAAGGCAATGTTTTTGTTTGAGAAAGCGTTGCAATTTACTTTCGGTCTCAGACCACCCGCGAGCAGACCAAACAACATTCCAGGTAAATAATCAATTCGATCTACGATAAATATGATATTGCATGTTAAAGTATGTTACGTAGCAGCAATTTTATTCGCGTGCATTGACATGCATAGAATACATTGCGAAGATTAGTTCGTCACACACAGTAGTTCGCTGTATTTAATCATTTTGTATCGCTTCCTTGATAATTTATTTGCACACCTTACACTTCGTGAAATATTTAATAAGATGCAAACCTTTGAAACCTTCGTCAGAGATGTAATTTTACATGAAGATATCTTACAAACAATATTACAAAAAAAATGCGAGAAAAAAAGAAAGAATACGACGTAAATGGTGAATGAGATTACGTATGAAATAATGTAATAAAAAAAAACAATATGTTAAATTCTGAGAAAATAGATCGATCTAATTTCAGCGCCCAATATCTATAACATTCCCTCCGCTCTCGGCGGAACTAAGGAGGGTAACAAGAAAGCGGCACCCGCCTATTCTATATCCAGTAGGCAAAAGGTCTTTACGGACGATCGTGTCCTCGTGCCCGGGCCGGGCGCATACGAGACAATTAAACCGGACACGACCAGAGCGAAGAGCCCAGCGTACAGCATAAGCGCGCGTTTTCCGTTGCCTGACGATCACTCGCAGATCCCAGGACCAGGAGCACACTGTCCGGAAAAGGTATGTAAAACAAAGTAAAAATAAATTTCAAAATGTATAAAAAAATAGAATATACGCGTAAAATATAATAGATATATTATAGATATAATATAAAACATACATAATACATAGAGTATATAGTTCTAGTAACACATTGTTTGAATTCAAAGATATAACGTAATACAATGACAATTAATATAATTAATTGATGTAATTAATCGCTATTGTATTTCAGGTGTTTCTCGACATTCCCCCGGCGCATACATTTGGCATCAGGCATTCACCGTACATTTGTAATTTAAAGGACGCAGTTTATTAATTCATCAATTAGTGACAAAACTGGCAATTTATCGACTAACAATAAGACGCATTCTTTTCCATTACCTGACACAATCACAATTAACGAATCTTAGAGATAGGCAAGTTTTATTTTTTCTTTTCTTTTTTGTTTCTTCGCTTTATTATTACTAATTCCGTAGAAAAAATACATCGACAGAATAAAGAAATATATATTATGCTCAGGCAGAACTGTTATGCTATATAAAGCAAGGAAATTTAGGCTGCGATCCGATTCACGCTCACAGCGCTGAAAGTATCGGAGCATCTTCGTTTGATATTCGATGTGCAACGAAAAACAGAATGATGCTTGCAATGCTGTGAGCGTGAATCGCGGACCGCAGCCTTAAATACATTAAAATCACTGTAAACAATCGTTTTTTCTTAATGAATTGTTTTATATAAAACTGTTGCGCCTAAGCTCGCTCGCCACGAATACGACGTGCCAGTTGGATGTCTTTCGGCATGATGGTGACTCGCTTAGCGTGAATGGCGCACAAGTTCGTGTCTTCGAAAAGACCCACGAGGTACGCCTCGCTAGCTTCCTGGAGAGCCATCACAGCAGAACTTTGGAAGCGGAGGTCAGTCTTGAAATCCTGAGCGATCTCACGAACGAGTCGCTGGAATGGCAATTTACGGATCAACAATTCCGTACTTTTCTGGTAACGACGGATTTCACGAAGGGCCACGGTGCCGGGCCTGTAACGGTGAGGTTTTTTCACACCACCGGTGGCCGGGGCACTCTTCCTCGCAGCTTTAGTGGCCAATTGTTTCCGGGGCGCCTTTCCTCCGGTTGATTTGCGAGCAGTCTGCTCGCAAATGAAGCGTTTAATGTAAAATGATAGGCACTAATATTTTCTCATTTGACATAAACATATATAGAATACATAAATATCTTATTCCGATTTTCATCGTCCATAAAATAAAAACGCCATGAAAAAGTTTAAATAAAAGTATTATGTATTAAAAATATTACTACTTTACTTGTTATGGTTCTATTTTGCTTAGTTTTCTCTTTTTTAAATATTTATCTAAGCAACGAGCTCGTTAATTAAAATGCACAGTAAAATTTAATCTACTATAATGCGCATTTGATACTAAAATTGTCCAAATAATGTTATTAATATATCGTATCTTCATGGCATTTCAAATTTCCTGAAAATCTTATCTATATGTAAAAGATCATGCTTGATAAAAAGTGTAAAAGATAATATTCTTACTATAAATTTGGAGACATAATAACTGGATATCTCTTTCGCGAAAATCATCCTATCATCACTTATTACTTTCCATCGAACTTATGCAAAAATAAATAATCGCTCTGGCTGATACATTTTCTGTTATTCATACTTATATTATCGTACAATAAGACGTTAATAAGTTTCTGCATTTATTTAATCTTTCTTCTCGACGCTGACAGAATAATAGACACGAACCAATATTAAGGAAACGGAGATTGGCGATAGTTACCTCATCAAGCATCTCGGGTTTCAACGTTTTCTCTACTTCATCATCTATGATATATTTGGCGGTACGAGTCTGCAAATCCATTAAATCCTGCCTTACGCTATCAGGAATTGTCTTTTCTTTTGCAACTTCGGTCGCAACAACCGCATAGAAAAGGTCTGGGTATTTCCTACAATCAAGGCGATCTCTTCCTTCGAGCCTGTAAATTTCCAAATATGGGAAACGATCTCCATATCTTGTGCGTAACTCATCCATAGCTCTTCTGAGATCCGCAGCTTGTTGTGCGATATCCGAGAGGAGGATGGCTTTATTTACATTCATATTTTGTAAAGACACAAAGGCATCCATCTTTAGTATCCTCTCCATCCCGAAATATTGAATCTCTATTTTTACCTGAGCCATCGCAGTTTTCAACAGCATAGGAGATCCTTCCGGAAGGTCTAGGGCGGCAACAAGGAGGCTTCTGGAGAGTGCAGGTCTCGATTCAATCCAATCCTGCCAAATCTCTAATGTTCTAATAAAGTTCAGGTATCGTTTTTCAAAAACAACACCCGATGTAAAGATGTTTTCTATTTCGCTTGCGTTGCAAACAGCTTGCCATTTATTGATGAGATATTCATGACTTGGATTGAAGTAAGATTTGATCTTTTTGACGATAGTCATTAGTCCTGCCATGCCAAGAAAGACTAGGATCTGATCAAAGTGGATCATTTTAGTAGCCATTTCTAGTGCTTTTGCTAGCTCAGGTGTCATTTTCACCTGGCGCACGGGCACCTTCGTTGGTCGTGTTCCTAGTGTCCAACAAATGGCTGTCATTATCATCTCTTCGGGAATAATGTATTCGTCAGAACACTCAAAACAGAGTATAACGTGCGGAGGTTCGATGTATGAGATTTTCTCTGTTATGGGACGTGGCAAGCGGATCTCGCGCTGAATCGGCTTCATAGTGATGTTGGAAGATTCCGGATCGGACACTTAAACAAATGTAAAGACACGAAAAGTATAGAGACCTCCCTAATTAATATATAAGAATAAGGATTAATCATTTGCTTTCGGGGATCGTAATAAACAATGCGTCAATATAATTAATTTCATTTTAGCTTCATATGAGAATGCGAGTGCACAATAAGCTATTACACTTAATCTAGGATTAAATATATATTAATATATACTTTAGCTCACATTTTAAAGTAATACACACTTATTTATTAGTTTCACAGATCCATTGCTCTTTAAATTAAAATAAAAAAATTTGACTCATATACGAAGTTCAAATATGAATTACATTGACATGTTACATAAACATATTCAAATTGTAATACGCGTGCATAATTAAACATAATAAATATTTCAAAAAATAATATTGCGTGTATAAAATAATTATTATTAGCGATTATTTAATTCGTACGTGATAAATAAAATAATAAATAAATTACTTATTTCTTGATTGCGTCTCTGTGGTTGCGTCGTCCGATCGCAGATCCTCCGCCTCCTTTTCCCAGACTCCTTTGTTGTAGCAAACTGTATTTGCAAAATAAATTTTTCTTTTAATTACAATTGCAAGCGCATTAATCATTGAAATATAAAACAATCGCACTTTGAACGGTATAATACTTTCAATTAACAGCACGCGATTATTTTATTATTAGTGAATTGATATATTGATATCTCGCACCGCTTTCGGTCATTTAATAAGCCACTTAAATCGACAATTCGAATGTATTATTCCTAGTAAACTATACATATACTAAATAAACAGAGACAGAGTCGGAAAGCAACCATTCTGTCTTTTTCTTCACGTGACCCGCGGGGCGCTAGCATGGGAGTTCACATTCCAGTATAGTATAGTTCAATAATTATTTATTCATATATTTTTCAATTCAAAAACAGCAAACAGATGAATAAATTGAGTCAAATATTTGTTTCAAGATGCAATGTATGGCTCGTCTATACAATAGCCGCAAGAGTATGCATAGTAAGACGTAAGCAGTAAGTTATTAACTAATGAGATTTTTACCCATGCTGCCATTGTATAAACGACGCTTTAAAGTCGTAACCTCGATGTGCTCACGATGAAGTTATCTCGATAATCGCGGAAATTAGTTAATCGCGCAGGTTAATATAGCATTTGAAATCGTACGATACTTGTCGCGATTGCGTTTCGAGAAATAATACTCACAGAGCTACCTGATGCCCGCTCGAGTCACAGTCTCAGTGAGGGAGTGATAGGGCGTCGACGTCGATCAAGTGCGCGCAACAAAGTACGCAGAAAAAACAAATATGCAACGGCCGACGGCCGCGGCCGCGTGTGATGTATAATACCAATTTCTTGATTCACTACAAAACATACAGTTCAACATACAGTAAAATTAGTAAAATAAATGTGGAACACTCCTAAAAATTGATTGCGATAACTCGGCTATATCTGCGCACATTAAAATAAAATTTGCTTTAATCGTGAAAGTATCTATGTACATTAATTTATTATTATTATTATTATTATTACTGTAAAAGAAAAATAAAAATACACTCTCGCAGGAATAATTGTAATATACCTAATTTATTTAAGTCAAAGGGTATGATACCTTTTTCGGCAATCCTCTGTCATCAACATCAACTGACTGTCATCAACTTGCCTGCGTGGCCTGTGAACTGTCTGTCGTCTGTCTCGCACTATACGCGCAGTCGGCTTTCGGCTTCCGGCTTCGCAGACGCAGTTTCGCAGACGCTTCGCTCTCTCGAAGACATAACACGATCGAACAAAAGACCGGCGTATCTTTAACCGCCGCTCGCGATATACATTGCATGGCTATCGGTTTCCTACTGACACACATATACCACACACGTACATACATGCACGCATTCATTCATCTCCTACATTACTTTCTGCAAAATTTTTGCGTTTCGAAAGGAATCAAATTGTGCAATTTTAATAAATCAAGAATTTTTTCCTTATGATTTTAATAAATCAAGAAAATGGAATTAAACCGCCGCGAAAAATGAATAAAGGACTCATTATGTTCCTGTGATTTATTAAAATTATGCAACTTTACTCCTCTTCAGATGTAAAAATTTTAAAGAGAAAAATGATAACAATTATAACAAATATATAAATTTTCACTTTCCAATTACAAAAGAGAAAGACGAATCTTAATTTAGAATTAATCTATCATCATAATTTAAACACACCGAGTAATTTTACTTATTATATCAAGAGAGATATCTCCTCGCGATTAAATTTTTCATGAAAAATCTTGATAAAGAAACATTTATTTCAAATTCACCGTATTTTTTGGTAGCGACGAGTCTCCCTGTAATCCAGCTTATACCTATATAGGAGTTGTCAATGCCGTCTGCATAAGAGGGGATCTACGATACGTTGGGAAAGTTTTCGATCCGTTCTTTTCACGCGCGGTGGTTTTTAGAGAGCGGATGCTCCTGGGAAATCGGGCAGGATATCGAATGCAAGACTGCAAGACTGAGTAAACAAAGCTACTATTGAATGACGGTCGGGAGAAATCAGCGAAGTTGCGCCAAGATTTAAATAAAGCATCCGCGAAGAAAATGAAGAGGAAGAGACACGAACTTTCTTCCCCGCTATCCCCGTCGATTTCTTTCCGCCGGAAAGATCCTTCTTTTTTTTATTTTTTAGCGAAGAAATAAATCTTAGAACTTTTTTAATGGAAAAGTGGAAAAAGATTAGGGGTCATGATAACGTTAAAAAGATCCAAGTACGCACAAAGCGTTCACTGCGGTCTGAGAGGTTTATCCTCTGCGTAGTTCGTAGAAACTTTTTTTAAACTTTAGGTAGGTACGAAATATCGCTTATTTTTATTTATTTTCTTCCTTGGAAGAAAAATGCATAAGTTCTGTAGAATATAAATAATTTTTACATTTTCTCCATGTCAGTCTAAATAATTATAATCAATGCTTTTTTAAAATAAAAACTATAAATATACACAGAAACGTAGAAAAAGAGAATCTTTCTCTATCTTTAATTAATGTTAAGAATATTACAATAACTGCGGTGTGATTTCATTAATCAAGGCTAAAGAAAAACAGATAAGTATAGCGTTTATGGCTCTTTTTTTGTGAGTCTCTCAATTTCTGTTTAGAATTTTTATGAAACAAAAACGAAGCTAAGTGAAATAAAAATAATTACTTTGAAAATTTCAATATTATTTAGAAAATCTAATACTACATGACATTTAATTCTCCGCATTTCAACTAATATGTAAAGAAGCTTCATGTATAATACAACAATTTTCAAGTATATAAATATGATTTTAAGATCAATCATTTAATATAGCGCGACAACACCGCAATCATTAATTTCATATAAATATATATTCCTTGTAAAACCATTATTAAATTTTACTTAATGATTTTCATAATGTGACACTGTTGTTACATTGGCATAATCCGCATAATACCCAAAATTGGAAAATTAGAGATGGGAAAGAACACGAAAGCTTTTAAACAAAAAGAACATATAAATTTATTGTTATATATATATACAATTCAATAAAAAAGATATACATAAAAATATGTTTATTATCTAGTAAAATACTTTTTGCATATATATGGCACAATATTGCAGGTGATCTTTACAAATATATGTTTCATATAAATCATTATTCGTTGAAAAATCAAGGAATATAATTATTTCCAAGTTTTATATATATTCGCATAACAATTTCATATTTCTTTTATATAAAATGATAAGTATTTATTCAAGTAAAAAACTACAAGTACAAATTAATGTACAAAAATTTCAGTACAACGTACAAAAGCTATTCTCTGGAACAAGTTTAAGGTTTTTTATTATAACAGTAACAGTAGTATGTCTCATGGGCCTGTCACTATCATTCCATACAGTGCCCAGTCATAAAATACTCAGTTGTGTGCTTTATACGATAATCGATTCGAATTCATACTACTTAGATGTACGCATCAAATTGTTTTATACTGCCAATATTCTTCTCATAAACACATTCTCCCGATATCCATGTTGACAATAACTCGAGTTTCTCATCAAGTAATATAAAATCAGCATCGGCCCCGAAATTCAGAACGCCTTTGTAGGAATCGATACCGAGGGTTCTCGCGGGATGTAAAGTCGCCGCTTCTAACGCCTCGACTACTGTGCAACCTGCGATTACATCATTAAGTGTTATACACTGAATAGAGATATGATGCAAAAATTAAATATAACTATATGCTACACATGACGCAATCAGCAAATAAATAAAATATTTCACGATTATTTTATTATTATAATATCATTTACCTGTAGCTTCTTTAAAGTGTCTTACACATTCGGAAAGCTCCGCCATGCTACCACACAGAGTATTTGTTTCGGCGATATATGCGCATCCCTTACGTATCTCTATTTTAAACTGACCCAATTGATGGATTCCCTCCTCCAGACCCAACGCTGATATCGCATCAGTTACAAGCACAAGACCTGTGTAAGCATTTACATTTTAATTTTATTAAAATTGTAATAACATATCATGAGATAAATATAGGTACTGCGAACCTTCGGGATGCGTTCTATGAGCGATCCGTAACGCCGCAGGATGAGTATGAATCCCGTCGGCGATTATGCCAAAATGAATGATTCTTCCAGGCGGGATTTGGTCGGACGTTAAGAGACCAACCAATCCTGGATCTCTATGATGGAACTATAATTTAAAAAAATGCTATATGTGAAATATATAAGTCGACTATAAATCTCTAATGTATTTTACAACTCACAGGCAACATGGCATTAAATAGATGAGTGATAAAGGACGCTCCATGTATAACTGCTTTTTCTCCTTCATTTAAATTTGCTACAGAATGTCCTGAAATATACCATGTAAATTGAGTTGAAAAGAAATTTTTAAATCTGCAAGATTCAATATACACAATATATAAAAATTAAAATATAAAATTCCAAAACAAGACATCTTTACATTTAATATAGCATAATAAGGGCTGGTTGTTCCAGCCTGTTGCTAAACTACCCAATAGTTAAATCATATGTATGTCTTTGTTTATCCTCTACATTAGACAAAGATAGGCATTGATTTAACTTTATTGGTTAGCTTACCAACACGTTCGAACAACCGACCCATAGTGTATTATCATTGAGATATTAAGTTTTTGCTCCAAGCTCTAAACTGACTTTTTTGGTTAAAAAAAAAAACGTTTTTATGCTGTCTTTTAAGTCGTAATTCCTAAGCTTTAAGCGAGCTGACCAGATCACAACTGTAAAGTTTAAAGTTTAAAGCATATTAATGTCATAACTCAGAGCTTAGAACAAAAGGGTTACACCTATTGTAGACCCAGGCTAAAGCTTTAGCTTACCAAGAGATACTTTGATATTTCTTCTACATAACTCTTCAATAACAGATGTAGCATTTGGAATCTCAGGTGCTAATGTAAACATACACACATTGTCTAGATCGCCATACATATCAGTGACCGATTTAAATCCCTATTAGAAAATCCCTATATATATATAAGTTGAGCAATACATTGAAAAATTCTGTAAATTTACTCAGAACAGATAATTATTACCTGATCAAATTTTCTGATACAGTGTTCAGGATGGGCACCTTTCTTGATCGGGCTAATAAATGGTCCTTCTACATGAACACCCAGTACACCAGCACCGTGGCTACCTCCATTTCGCTTCTTTATCCTCGGTAAGATTTTGTGATACACCTCGGTGGGTGATGTAACCAATGTAGGGCAAAAGGACGTTACTCCATGTTCTAGCAATCCTCTTGCTACTTCAGCAATGCCACCTTCCACATCGTCAACATTGCATGAGAAATCTATCCCAAATCCTCCTGGCAAATAAAAATATTAAATATTAAATCACCCATTTACTTACAAAAAAGCATAAAATTATAAGATTCTTATTAAATTTTGTAAAATCTATAATATTAATTTTAACAATTCACGAGGTTCTTTGCACCAATAAAATATTTTTGTACCTATAATTCTCTGTTTTATATAATCTGTATATCTTTGCATCAAACTCTAAGATTGCATCCAACTCCAATTTATGATGTATAAATTATTAATTTTTCACTTGGCAAAAAGTAAGAAAAATAAGAAAAGAGTGAAATGTCAAGGATGTATGTATACTTGATTAAGTACCATTGATCTGTACGTCTATATACCCCGGTGAGATCAAAGCTCCCCTACAGTCTATCCTAACATCTGGCTTGATTTTCTCGTCGTAGAAGATCTTCTCCGGATTCACGATCTTTCCGTCTCGCACCCATAGGTCCTCCGTCTGAATCCTACTGTCGCGCAAGATTTTGCAATTGCAGAATTGCTTGAGAACACTGCTGTTGTTTTGCAACATGCTCGACGATCGCGTGACGAGAAATGACCCCGAGTCAGCGTAATTTTATAAATAAGAGTCTGATGTCTTATCTGCGGCCGTACCCAAAGCATTATCAACAGTTATCAATTATGGGTATCCACGTCGCTGTTACGAGCCAACATTTAGGCCAAAATGGCGATTGGTAATTGGTATTGGTAGGCGAATCTGTGGCGAGCTGGAGTATGACAACTCGTAACAATCGCAACGTCTGATAAGGGGTTAAAGGGGTACAGATGGAGTGAGATGGAGCAAGATGGAGAAATATATATATCGATTATTATCGATAGTTTTAGCCATCAGAAATTTTCGACGTTATTTTTGTAACTATCGATATATAGTTTATGATAATATATATGTAAAAATTAGTAGCTTTTTACATATTTCTAATAATTTTAGATATTTACATTACAATACATTTTATATAAATTAATACATTTCGAATATATTGAAAACAAATTTGCAACGTTTACTCTTTATAACAAATATAACAAATATTATAAATTATTATTATAGTTTTTATTAATTATTCTTAATTTCCTTAGACAAATTTATAATCACCCTTTACATTTTTAATAATTAACTCAAAAGGGCTCCCATTCCACTCATATATTTACTATTATAATCTGATGTATTATCTATTATCACGTGGTACGGACATAATACTACGAAAATTTTTTTTTTATAGCTAAATACTAAACTCGATAGTACTTTACGATACGTACAAAATCATAGCTGATACAATTTTCTGTAAACTAGAGATCATGACAAATAAAAAAACGTACATACATATACGAATCCGTACGAATAAATTCAATAAATATATCGATCGTCTATCGCACGTACGCAGCGGCAGTACGCAACAGCTGTTGCAACCATTTTGTTGGTTAGTGTTTAGTGTCATGGCCGAACCTGGAATCTAGTAGCGTATGCGTATAGTATAGATAGACATCTGTGCTTGGAGGCTTGGAGGTGGTTAGACCGTTGGAGGTGTTTCTCTTGACTAGCGAAGAGTCGCATATATTTCGTAGTCTCTCGGACGAGAATCTACACAAGCAAGTTACCGCAAGTGAAAAAAGTTTCCGTCTGATTGTCTCGTATCGAATAAATAAACGGTAAGACCGATTCTATTTAGATTAGCGACAGATTTGATTAATTAACCTCAAATGTGTCAAATGTCACTGACGTTCAATCTCCTTTTTTTCGAGCTGTACGGAGTTTGTTTTCTATTGCTGAACTCTGGCTGCACTATAGTTCGGAATTTATCTTTTTCACTCCACATTGGAAGGGAAAAGATGAACTCTGTGAACTAGCGAAGCCAGTTCAGCAATAGAAAATAGACCCATAGTTACAATTATCCTAATTTAGTAACAATTTGTTAACAACAACAAAAAAAAACAGTTTGGAGCCGTTCTGTTTTCAATAAATGATATGCATATCAGAATATACTTATCCTTTCAATCTTCTTTCAGACAATGGACGCATTTGGTGACAATTTTGTCAACGAACCTGATGTGGATCCAGCAGCAGAGTTCCTGGCGAGGGAGCAGGATCAGTTGGCTGGTTTAGAAGATGACATTACACCGATGGCGGTAACTCTGGCTGCAGCTGCGACAGGACAAAACGAAGGTAAATAGGAATTGATATATAAATATATAAGAAAATGTTTTCATAAGTTTTAATCACATATTGTTTATCTGTATCATATGTGTGCAAATATTGTAAACGTAGACGATATGTTGTAGATGAGCAGTCCGGAAAATTTGGAAATCTTAAAGTTGGACCAGGAGGCGATGCTGAAGGCAGCTTCGAAATTGTAGATACCATCGGGCAGCCTGGAGAAGCATCAGCACCACCGGCATCAGGTACAAGATTATTTTCAGATAATTATTTTGAGATCTCCATCTCCATCTTGAAAAGAATCAATTGTTATTTTGTACATTTTTATGCATATAGAACCAGCACCTTCTCCGCCAGTTAAGGAGGAGCCTGAAAAGATTAAAAAGTGGAGGGAGGAACAGAAGGCGCGTCTTGAAGAGAAAGGTAAGCAGTCAGTTTTATCGCTGAAATGTGACACATTTGTTAAGAATAGTATGGATAAGGGTGCAAAATTTTTTTTAGACGCAGAGGAGGAGAAAAAGAAGGAGGAATGGAAAGAAGCTGCAAAGAAAGAATTAGAAGAATGGTATAAGCATCATGCAGAAGCCATTAATAAAACGAAGACTACCAACAGGTAATTTTACTGATCTTTTATCCTCTTTCTTCTCTCGTATATCTCTATCCCGTTTAAAAAAGAAAAAACAAGCTAAAACTGAACATTAAATTGTGATTGCTAATTAGAATCTTTTATGACCGTCTATTGAATTTTATTTAACAAGGCTTTTGTACCTAACAATAATACAATATTTATATATTTAAAAAGATGGAGTATAATATATATCGGAAACGTGAAATATTGTTGAGAAATATAATAAATATTGGACTAAGTTCGTCACATCATTTGATGTATGTACAAGTACAATTAATACGGATAAATTAGTCCAGTATTATGCTATGTATAAACTTTTGAAGTTTTTAACATGTATATAATTATGTTGTTTCTATTTCGCTTCTTAGGGAGTCTGCCAAGTAAGTTAAAAAAAAATATCTTTATCCGCATGAGAACATGCATTACAATTCATGCATTGTAACAAGATTTGCTTTGGAAACGCCGAGATTGTATTTGCTTAGAACGTGAATCGAGGATATAAAAGCGCAGTTTTCTCATTCTCTTCCTTTTTTTTTCGCTCTTTCAAATTATCACGATATTGCTTCCTAACGAGTTACCTTGAGACTGCACTAAACGACATTGCATATAATAAAATTATTCTCAACATCGTCTTTACTTTATAATATGCCTAAAATGACTGATTTGAAAGGCGTAAATGCATTTATTAATCTTTGAAATGTTATCAATGATGAATTGTCAATCCTCTCAATCGTTTTAAAAACCATTTCCATAAACTGAAAGAAAGAATAGAACGTGTTAATTAAGCACTACTTGCTTATGCACAAGCACAACATGAATGTTTTAAAAACACCATGATTGACTCTGACATCGAGTCTAATAGCTACGCGTTCATGTCACATAATAATTTAAGAACAATACAAATTTATTTCTACTTTTTTCTCAAGACTCTGATATACATTAATGAAATATACATGTCACTTAATTCCTCATTTCTTTCACATTACTAACTGATATACAATGTGCGGTTTGAAATTGGTTTAATACACATTTTTTTTTTTACGAATAGGAACGCAGAGAAGCAATTCGTCGCAGAGGCAGATGAGGTTGAACCAGGCACCGAGTGGGAGCGCATCGCCAAGCTCTGCGAATTCAATCCAAAATCGTCCCGCACTTCCAAGGACGTTTCCCGGATGCGTTCGATCATTTTGCAATTAAAACAGACACCGCCCACTCCCATTAACGCTTGATTAAATTGAAGACGTTATCCTCGCAATTAGACTTTGAGGATATGAGTTATGGTAAATAAACAAAAAATAATTATTAAAAAAAAGATATAATGCACATCGTGATCGCGACGATATTAACAAAATTCATAAATGTTCTGTTAAATAAGAGATAAGTAATATTATTATTATATATATAATAAAAAGTTATTGATAATAAATACATTATGAAGTACATGAGTAATATATATTTGCGTGAGATGTGATGGAGACGAGACACACGGATAACGGCGAATATATTTTCCAGTAATGAGCATTTATTGTAACTATAAACGGTGAGCAATAAAAGAAGTACACACTAATGATTTCAAAAGTTTGAGCACGAAGGCTCCTATAGTTACAAGTCTTGTAAAAACACGTCTCAAAATATATCCCTCTCTTATCTTACCTCGAATACATTTAAGATTATTCAAGATGCTTGTACAACAACATTGTGCAAAAAAGTTTATACATTTTATGCGATATTAACATAGCTTAAAACTTTTTGAAGTCAACATTAATTAGTAAGCTTCGGGGGAACTTAACTTTTTTCTTTGTCATAGGATATAATCTATAAGAGTTTAATCGTTAATCCAAAGTTTGGCAGCTCAGATTGACAATATAACTATCTTTATTGTTTTATATATATATATATTCTAATTATCTTTAAATAGTTTTTTCCTTAAGGATTTCAGGTTAAATCTGTAAAAAAAAGGAGAATTATGCATCATCATAAAGCTGAGACATCATTACTAACAATAGATTAAAGATACAATATTATGTACCTGCATGGATCACGTTTTATAGCCAGCTGCATATCGTGTCGCCAACGGTAAACATAAGGATACGTATCGGGACAAATCACAGATGAAAGTGCATTGTAAACAGCATAATCTAATTTTGTTGGTGAAGACCTGAAAGCATTAACAATCAATAATCATATAAAATATTGCTTTAATAAATTTATTAGCATGCGATATATCATCAGTACTGTTCGCCTTTGCATAAAAAGATAATAAAAGAAATTTATTTACCCTTCAATAAATATTTGAGGACCTCCTTCTTCTGCAATCTGCATGTCGTCATCGAAATCGTCTTGAATAAGTTCTGGCGAGGATGGAGGTGTAAAAAATTCTAAGCTGTCTGCAAGATAAAAGATAAATAGTTAACGCTAATTTGATTATAATAAAATCGTAATTAACAATTATAGGATATCATAATTTCACATAGAGGAGGGAGAAGATATTTATTCCTTTGTGAGATGTAAAGGGAGCTAAACACGCAATACCTGTATCTTCTTCAACATTATCAATTTCGGTAGTTAATGAGCACAAGTATAATTTATCACATAAGTATTGTATATCGTTAATGGCATCCATTTCTTTTGGCGTCTGTTGGCAACTTACTGGTTCATCTTCGCAACTCGCTGGCGCATATGCGTCATTAATCAGGTTTCTCTAAGAAAAAAATAATAGAAACATTAGAAGAATTGACTAACGTAAACACTAAAGACGTATTATTTGATACGTTTTTATACCGTCGAGTAAAATAATTGCTCATCATCTTTGAATCTTTGTTTCAAATATTTTTCGAGCTTCTTCAATCCATCGTCACTCCGAAAATCAACGAAATCTTTTAAGAACAGCCAATATTCCTTCCAAGGCACTTGACATTCCTCGGCAAGATCTCTAGAAAAATGTCGAACATCAAAGAGGAAACCGGATTATTTTTCATTATTATTTAAATAAATAAGATATATTAAAAGATACTATAAAGAAAGTCATCTATTTATCGTTTGATAACCTATCATTGAATAATATAACAATTAACTACAATAAATTGTTGTAAAAATTGCGACTTATATTTCTGAATATTTAATATTTAACACACGCACGCACATATGGCAAGTATATATAGTATTATCACTAAGGATACGGTAACAAGTTTTGGATTTAATATCTGCATACCTTCCAACACGTTCCAACCCTTTTTCCGTGTCTTGCAGCCTCAGAGCTATACTAGGGCTAATACCGGGTGCATCGCCCTGCCCTTTTTTAGGAGTAATACGTGGTGGTGTTTTCCACTTTTTTCGAAATTCTATCGCTTGTGTCTTAGTCATTGGACCGGCAAACGCCTTCACTTCTACACGAGGACTCATAGGATCTCTATTCAAATTCTGTAAACAGTAAAAGTATATCCCACTTTTTATAAAACTAATATCTACGCTTCTTTCAAGATTTTGCTTATACAAAGACATATACTTCAAGTGGATTAATACACATATACTTACAAGTGGCTTAATCGGCGAGAATGGTTCTCCGATAACAGGTGGACATGCATTGCCTTCTGTTCTTAACACAGGTACATAGAATTGATCTTCCAGTAGCATACGTATCTCATGCTTCAGAGCTTCATCATGTTGACCCTTTCTGCTGCATATTAACTAAAATCGTGAGATATTATATACATATTATATTATATTATATTATATTATATTGTTATATATATATACAATATATATATAAAAGTATAAAATATTAAATAAAGAATTTGTTCCCTTACATCTATAGGCTGCTGGTGATATTTGTTTTTCGAAGTTTTACTACATTGAGAATATGAGACAAGAACCCGAACAACATCCTTAAAACCAAATTTAACAGCAAAGTGTAACGGGGTCTCGTTGAGTCCTTTGTCCGGTGTATTTAAATATAAATCCCGTATAATCTCCGCAATATTTAAATAAGTTTCACATTTTTCTTCCCCAAAATGCAACTGCATAAATTTGGGATCCCCAACAGTATTCAATATAAATTCGCACATTTTCGGCTTGTTCTTTTTCGCCGCTATATGTAAAGCATTATATCGAGAGCCCATCTAAAAATATAATATCATTTTCTATAAGAAAATATAAAACATTTACTGCATAATTATGCAGTAATTCTAATATAAAATTATAAATAATTATAAATTATGTAAATTTGGCAGATACGTATTTTATTACGGTATAATTTTTTATATTACAATTTCGTTAACATAATAATAATAATGTAAATCAGCAGAAATACTGATCACACGTAAAATAATTTCTATAAATATTAAACTTACGTAAATAAAGATATTTACACTCTTTGCAATTATATGTATACTGCGACAAATGAGATAAAGTTTAGAGAAATATAATTGTAAATTATATATTTACCTGCAAAATTTCAGGCGTATCTCCACTGCTGATTAGATATCTCGGATTTTTCCATACGATATTCTCCACAGCCTCCAAGTCCCCATTCTCGACTAATCTTTTGAAAGCTATAAGTTCCTGCGTGGTTGGTGCCTTAAAATTACTCGACTGTTCTTGCACCGCAGCAACTGTCACAGGATGATTGCAAGAAGGCTGTTTGGATCCAGTCCTTGCGAATGCTACAGCATCGGAATAATTCTTAAAACTGTTAAAACGGCTAGTCTTATCTGTCTTATGCACTTTTAAGGCAGCCTGCTTATCTTCATAAACGTGAAGAATTTCTGTAAAAGATAATCGTAATAATATTAATAATAATAATAACAGTAATCAAGGTTGAATAATGTACAAATAGTACAGGTTTACTTTTTGACATGATATGTTACTGGTATCGCTATTAATCTTATAGAGAATTACTTATACAAATATCATTTTATGTTATGTTAACCCTTCTTAATTTTAACAACTACGAAGATTTTCTATATGGTAAAGTAAATTTAGAGAATGGTTCTACGTTGTCGTACGAAAAATCTCAAAATTGTACAAGCTTCTACCATAAAATTCCTCAGACAATTTCCCACGTATAAAGAGAAAAAGAGCATTATATCATTACATTATTATTCAGCCCAAAGATACAATACCAATAGATTAAAAAAGAAAGTACATTTGAAAATAACCAAAATATGATAAAATTTGAAAAACAGATTGTTTCCTGTATATTTTGAGCCGTGTAAAATGACTTTTGGATAGATCAAAATACCTAAAAAAGAGATCACATAATTCCTGCGTAAATTAGAGTAAACAAAGCACGCAAATATCTAAAAGTTTCCAAATTATACAGATATTATTCCCAATATTCCTTCCGAGTTTATCTTGATATCTTGTTACAAAAACATGTACCAAAAATACAAAAGTATTAAAATCATATAAACTAAATTATATATATATTATACACATAAAATGATAAAATGTCAACAAAAACAAGTCCATACAAACAATACCAATTTGGAATAAGCAAAAAGACTAGATTTATATAATTTTTTTTTTGATAACACCAAATAGCAACCTTTGAAGTTCTCTCATAAAAAATCATATTCTTTACCTCTCTGTCTCTTAAAAATTATCCCAGCAATTCTTATTATTTCATAATAATTACGCTTATACTTTTGATTTATTTCAAAACTGAGATGAATGGACGCGATTGTTCGGTTTTAAAAGTTATAAATTTTATCAGAAGTCACGAGCGATCACGGCTGCAAAAAAACAAGACTTCACAAATCATAATCGAAAGGACTCGCTAAAAAAAAATCAACGATCAAAATCAAAATTATACAAAAAAAGTTTTAAATTAAAATATGTTTACTCAGTACGATGAGAGAAAAAAAAATAGCTTCATTCCAACATTTCACAACTGCATCTCCCCCCCCCCCCTCGAGCGCAAGAGAGAACGCTACTTCTAATTATAACGAGCGAAAGAACGCTTGATTAAAGCCTATACCTTTCCCATCTGACGGGTCCCTGTGTTCCATGTACACGGCATGGTACAGCGTTACGGTCGAAAGGTTAGGACGCGCGTCGGACGCGTTCTCGCGGTCCTCGGTCATCGCGGTCGCCGTCTCCGCCGAATTTTCATTCAGCAAATCAACGACGAACTCGCGCGACGTTGGCGTCATAGTCACCACGCGACACACTGCTGAACACCACTGAACACTCCCCCGGCGCTTTTTCCACGTCGATCGCTGATCACATGTTCACCGGCGGGGATGACATTTGCCGCAAGAAAAACCAGCAAAAACAGAGCGTCGAAACGGTGCGGTAGCCGCCGCGAGTGGTCGGTAGCTCGATCGCGAACGGCTCTTCGCTCCTCGTCCCGCGTCGATTCGTTAAAATCAATCTTGATTCCTGGCGGGAGAAAAAAACCCAAGAAGAGATCACGCGGCGGAAATATCTCCCTCGAGCAGGCAGCAGGCAGTTGCCGCGTATGGCGCGTATAAACGGAAAAGATGCAACAGAACGAGATGTTGACAGTATATACGTGTAAAATACAAGAACTCTAGATATGTATGCCGATCACCGAGTACTTCTATTGGCTGTCTTCTCCTTTCAACCGCCATTTTTGGCACTTATCGCCGTTCTATCTCTCTCTCTCTCACCTACCCATCCAGACAAAGGCCGGTTTTTTTAACTAAACTTTTTGCACAGTTTATCTTTTCTCTTTTTCTCTCTCCAACGTCTGAATAGGTGCAAAAACTGTTAGGGATTTCAAGCAACACGACAAACTTATGGTGAAAGAAACGATACGCAGCCAATCACATTCGATTACTGCTAAGCAGTTTGTTCTGCTGAACGCGCCCACTGTGCGCTAGTTCAGGAAGTTGTTCGAAAAAAAGAACACACCGTTAATTTTCAATGGGTGTTTTCCATTTTCCATCCAGCGTACGGCCGTACGTTCCCGATTCAAGTAACGCGATTGGTCGAAACTTTACTGTTAAAAGTGTCCGGGCCCTAAAGACAATTTTTGGCCGATCGTTTGGTGTGGTTTGGTACATATACCAAAGCTTATTATCGGTGGTTGCTATTGCTTCTGGTGCAGTTTGGTACCCTTTGATTATTTATACCACAGTCACGCCAAATTATCGCCTCAAATGAAAAGCATCCATGTATGTATCTAATTCAAGCCGAGCGCTCCTATTGGTCGCTCGAGATATTTTATTGGCGAACAATATCGTCGAATTATCGCGCCGTATTTCTCGGGGACTTCACTTCCGTCGCGTGCTGCGTCGCGACGAGCTCGAATTTATCCCCATAATATCGCAAGCATCCCGCATATTCTACGAAAAAAGATGAGAGAGAATTGACATCTGAACGGTCCTTCGCGCCATCACGCGGCCCGAGCCCGCGCTTTCGAAAATCACGTGTCTCACAGCTCACAGCGTCGTGCCGATTAGCTACGCCGGTCACGTGACTACGAAATAACGCCAATCAGAAATTCTACCGCAGATCGCAGCGCGGCTGTGCACGGCGCACTCCTCGGATGGTGCCCTCGCTGGTAGAGCTACTACGTTGAAAATATTGCTAGGCATTACTAGGATCGAAGGCAATCACAGGGCGACGTTATCTGGATCAGGAATCGAGGAGTCCGAGCCATTTAGGAAGAAGAAGAAGAAGAAGAAGAATCGTGAAGCGACTAGAGAGAGTTTGGGAGTTAAAACTGCACAAGGGAACGTGAAGAGAGGAGGCTATTCAACAGGTAAAGAATATGTGTGTGTGTATATATATATATATATATATATATATATATATATATATATATATATATATATATATATATATATATATATATATTCTGTTTTCTTTCGCCAATGGTCTGAATGAAAGTTTACCGCGCGTGCGACGTGATAAAAATTCGACGTGATAGAAGTCTTCTCGAGACAAACGTAACGATTATTACGTTTCGCCCGAAAATTTCCTCGACAAATCGATGCAAGTAAGTATGTTTCATTCTCGATCGTTGTGAAGCTTTTATTCGAGTGAAAACGATAATGCTGAGTCTGCAGTTCCAGTGTAGAACGGTTAAAACACAGTGTAGGAGAATTGTTAAGCGCTCTGCGATTAGCTTCGTGAGATACACTCACGCGTTTGACTCGTATTACTAGAGGGATCTCGCGTTACGTGAAGAAAGAGCCAGGGGCGGGGTGTGAGTTCGAGAAGAGATTAAAATTACAACGCGATCTAAGGGGAAGAACGTACCGGCGTCTTGAACAGCTACGATTTCAGGAAAAGCGTCGGATATCGTCGCATGAAACATTCCTATCGGAGATCTGGCGGAAGCGCGGTTTCCAGCTATTATCTTTTTTTTTTTTTTTTTTTTTTTATTAATAAGTTTGCCACGTGGTCGTGTTCCGTTGGTCATTCTTTATTCAGCTGCGTTATACGTTCTTCACATCGCTCTCGCATTCGTAGAAGTATCGCTATCGCTGCTGATCGCACGGGAAAGAGAGAAGCAGTTGATCGGAGAAAAATTTCGAAGGAATGGTTCATTCTTTTTTTTTTTTTTTCGGTCGCAAGAACTCCGTTTTTATGGCCGGGTGTACCGTTACGGACGAGGAAAAGTGCCCGCAAGGGTCGATGGGAAATTGCTGCGGATAAATAAATCGACAATGCCCCGTGACCGGGGGGTGTCCGAACACTCCGAACTTCGTGAAAAAAAAGAATGACTACCACATGTTTTGCCGTGTCGTCGCGGGGCAACGAATTCCGAGTATTCCGACAGACCGATTCCCTGCCATGGTCGCATGGATTCCCAAGTGGAAGAAAAAGTCTACGGGGCAGGCAGAGGGCACCGCGGGACTCAGCAGGGGGCTTCATTTGTTCGCGTGAATTTTTCGGGGCGTATTGATCGATACTGTCCAATTCTATCAACAATGTAGATGAATGTTGATTTCAGGCTGTTTGTTTTCGGGAAGGCCTAATGACCTAGTTTACATCGATCGCTTGATAGTATTAAGGTGATCCTAAAGCCGTGATCCTAGCCGGTTTTTTTTTTTTTCAGTTTTTTTCTTAGCACTAATCTTTTAATTGGCTTTATAGAAATGCAAAAATCTTGTCTAGAATTAAAGTACGCATCAAAATCTGGGTCATGGTGGTCGAATTTATATGTGGTGGTCGTCACGTATAATAAAAAATATTAATTTTTTTTTCGTTTTCGATATAAATTCGACCACCATGACCTAGATTTTGATGCGTACTTTAATTCTAGACAAGAATTTTGCATTTCTATAAAACCAATTGAAAGATTAGTGCTAAGAAAAAAAACCGAAAAAACCGGCTAGGATCACAGCTTTAGGATCACCTTAATCAACGATCGAGATTTTGACTGTTTGCCGTTTCGAGAGTAAAATGAACCTTGGCTCTGAGATTTCTACCTGAGTTCCCTACTGTAACAACACAAGGGGGGGGGAGATTATCCCACCCGGCCGTTGGTTTTCCCGAACAAACGACGTTAGAAACGTGTGGGACACGAAAGTGCATGATGGGAGGGACTATGGTTAAATAGTAAATAACTATAAGTAAATTAGTTTGATTTTATTAATTAACTAGGAATTAACTAGTAAATTTGATACGCGTATCAAGATCAAGAGATCGATGTGAACCGGGCCACTAGCGCTATATTTGTTTATATTCTACATCCTTGTTTTACATCTAATAATCGATAAAGGTAGAATAATATCGCGCGGTTTCAATCCACTTTTTATCTCCTCCCAAATCTAAGAATTGGAGAATCTTGGAATAAAAATTTTATATTCTAAAAATTAAAAAAAGAAAAAGATAAAGTAGATCGAATTCGAGAAGTTAATCTACATTATAAAAAAAATGAACGTATGGAGGATCTCTGAACGAGATAGAGAATATCGGGGGAGGGGCTCGAGTACTTTTTTTCTGTCCCGCGTAATCAGTCGACAGGCTTGAAAAACTTTGACGACGAATGACACGGGATTTCGTGATTTCTCACGGCGATTGCCAGATTCTGCGTATTTTTACGATGCACTAATTAATGGTTCTTCTATATTTTATGTAATGTATGTGAAAAATTAACTTTCGCGTATTGCGATTTTTATCTCGCCGCAATGTGACTCTTTACAAACGTACAAGTCTTTCCTGCTGGAGTCATCATTTTTTCACGCTTGTTGTGCTTACGCTATCGGTCTTCGTGCCGACCTGTTAATTACAAAACATGTCCGAACTGGTTTGAAACGATGCTCGCATAACCTCTATCGTATATAAAGGAAATGGCCTACGTGACCCTCGAGCGCGCGATTGGGGTGACGCCTGTACTTTTCAAAGTGAACACCCGGTGGTGTATAACAAAAAAAAATACGGAATTGCTGATATTGCAATCCTAAAATTGAAAGCGGTATTTGAAACGGTCGGCGTAATATAATTTGGTAAAAATTTTTCTGTTACGTATTGCGATATTGGTGTGTTACATCGATCTCGGCGGGAATGCAACATTTATGATATGTTACATTCTAATACTTTACACACACACACACACACACACACACACACACACACATATATATATATATATTATATTTTATATATTAAAATAAAATTGACATATTGTGTGTATTAATACATTAAATGCATATATTGATAAAAACAAGTATACATTACACATTTAATACATCAATAAATAAAAGTATCTATTATATATTAATACATATATATTAATAAAAGAAGTACGTATTATACGTTAATACATACATCAATAAATAAGGTACATACTATATGTTAATACGTATATTAATAAGTAAAGTACGTATTATATATTAATATATACTTTATATTAACATATGTTTTATATTAATGTATGCTTTATCTGTAAAAATATAAGGTACGTTTTATATATTGCTGTTAAATATACAAAATATGAAAATGGTTTGCGAGAAGGGTTGTGGTCAGTTCAGAGAGCATTTTGTTCTTTTTTAATTTCTCGAATTATCAGAGATTGAACACATTTTCTATTTTCTCGGTTGTCTCTTTTTATCGATATTATTTATTAATTTTTCCAGCGTTTTGGTCATTTAGCCAAAAATGTCTCAAAGGGGAGGAGGGAAAGGAAGAGCGAGCCGTGGGCGAGCTACGCAAAAGCCGGCAGGTTCTACGCCTCAGGAGCAACATCTTCCACATGCTCAAGTTCCATCGACCAGTGGGGCTGTTCGCAGACCAGGAACCCAACAAGCGGTATATGTTAACAATATATATGCTATTACAATATATTAACGTACAATGACATGAGAATTTGACTTGAAAGTGCGGCTACAAGTGAATTTATATTGAAGAAATGGAATATTAACTTGTTTACCGTTTTATTTGCATATGCAATCTTTATGCAAGGATAATAATAAGGTGAATTGTGTCGTATAACGTACATTTAACCCTCCGGAGGCAGACGTCGGTCACTCCTGACTCATGCCTTGACTCTGTTTTGTTTAGACTGTACATACATCTCTTGCAAGGGGAGTTTTTAGAAAATTTGGAAAATTCTAATCTTACCAAACCTAAATGAGAAATTTTTCCCTTAGAAAACTCTTCTTAAATGGGAAATCTTCCTCTCAATCGAGGAATTCGTGGAATGACGGCGATCGGAATCGAACCACGGATCTTTCAGTTGCTAATCTTTAGCTGACACATGGAGCCACGCGTCATCCCAAGAAGAGCTCTTTTGTGTTCTAAACAAAAAAAACAAATAAATGAGTAACTGGCCTTCGAAGGGTTAATAGATCTTCAAAATAATTAAGCAATTTTTTATTATAATTATATACGAAAACATGCACTCTCAAAAATGTTTGCTGTTGATGTTACATGTATAACATTTTCTAAAGAACGATTCTATTGCACGAGTATGAGTTGTACAAGCATTACTGACAAAGAAAGATATTACAATCTTATAAAATGTTCTCTAGTTTATTCCATGATTCACATTAGTGACATTTGCAAATACTTGTAGGATTGGTTTAACATTAATAATCGTTTTAATATTATGAATCGTTTTTTTTTTTTTTTTTATCTTTGTGCGAAACAAGACTACTATGATCTTCAACCAAGTTTAGTAGTGAGTATAAAATATTTGCAGTTAAACGCACTTTTTCTGAAAGTCTATATAGGGTGATTCTAACTAGGCTGGGCTAACTTTTCTAAAAAAATAATATATGATTCTATTTCTAAAAAAGTTCACTTGCATCTTGCAAGTACATTGTGTGAAAGAATATATCCATATATCAGTATGAAATATATCGCTATATTAATATATATATATATATATATATATATAAATAAATAAAATAATCGATCTTACTAAACAGTGAGATTTTTTCTATCACTTTTTTTTTATCTTGATCAATCTTGATTTAGAAAAGAGCTACAACTTAGTCAGTTACTAAAATCACCTATTATATTTGCACTGTTAAATTTCAACAAAAGTATTGCTTGTATCAGTGTTTCATTAGTTTGCTGTTAAAATTTTTTATTTTATATGATATAAGCTACACTGTATTAATATACTGATTACATTTGTAAAAAGTTGGTATTGTGCTTGTATTAACTTCTCATATGCACGTTTTTTCGATATCTTCCTGGTGCATACATGAGTCAGTCATGTTCGACGCTATTTTTCCCTACCTTAAAGTATTTTTAAAAAATTGGGGAAAACATTTACAAAACATCTGGTCTGCATTGTAGTTGACGATTTTATAGTCACTTTGACGAACATGGTTTATTTAATATTTTCTGACAGGCTTGCAAGTTTTACAGTTACGAACAGATAATTTGGCTCGGACGCCGTTGACTCGCGTTTACACACGGAGGATTAATTTAATTTTATGTACGTTTCTGTATAATGCCTTAAACGCAACTTAATATCTATGATAACAATTATTATTTCTTTATCTTCTGTCAGAGCACAGGACGCGGTTTAAGTGCTCAACGCGTTGGTGAGAAAGGCGATGGCGCAACGGTTGCACAGATAGGCAGAGGCGTGGAGCGACTTGGAATACAATCTACTGGTATATTTTATTACTTCAGATTTAATCTACACAAAACACAACACAATACGTATATTTTGTATTATACGTATTGTGTTGTGTTTTGTGTAGAAGACTTACATACTTTTTTAATACCATTCTTTTTAACCATAAAATTATATTATACATGAGATTTTTGGTCATACTTTTTCTCATATTGCATGAGGCTAACACCGATGCATAAATATTTGATGGTACCATATAAATGATATGTATATGCGCTTTGTATGACACTGTATTTTAGATTTTTTTTGTGGCTTTACATTTTTACAATCGAAATACTTTAGAAATTTATACTGTTGTAGACATGTTTTTTAGACATTAAAATAGGAATAAAATCACAATTCTTTTTTCCGTAGCCAGTGGCAGTGGAGATGGAGTGGCTGGTGCCGGTGCTGTAGTTGCGTCAGTTGGACGAGGTTCAGCCCGCGGGAAAAGAATTTTATCCGCAGATATAATTACAAAGCCGAGCCATGTAGATAACAAAAAAGGTGAGCAATAATAGTAGTTTAATGAATTGATAATCTTAATTTAACAAACTGTAACGTAAATTTACTTCAAGTGTCTTCCGTATGTTTTTAAATATCTTATTGTGTATTTATTCTTTGTAGAATATTATATTGTTTTCGTTTTTCTTTCTAGTCTTTCCTTTAAATTTTATATCTTTTGTGTTCATAAATTTTCCAACATTATTTCTCGATATAACTTTCTAGAGCATTCTATATTTGATATCAGTATTTAAATATATATTACGTATATATATAAATATATTATAAATATATATGTTGCATGTATTGTTATGAGTAGCGGTCGTGGCGCAGAGAAATGTGCGTTGCTCTAATGAATCAAAGATCCAAGTTCAAATTCAACTAAAATCATCGGTTTTTATTCGATCGCCACCTCTTGGAAGGTGATGTCAATTCACCGAGAGTATCTTGCTACGAGAACCCTTCTGAAGAGGGAACCGACCCTCCAGATTGGAGGTTGGGAAGTAGGTTAATTTACTGCCAGAAAACAAATCATGTCTCAAAACCTCAAAACTTAAGGTCCGCGTCCATTTTGAACTGTAGTATGGATGGATGGATGTTATATTATATGTATTACAAACATAATTTTTATTTTGTTTGAATAAAATTAAATTTTCTTACAATTTCGATATTTCTCAGGTGTATCTGGCATTCGCAAAATGCTCCAAGTGAATTATTTCAAATTACTGAAGGAGACTGATTGGGCCCTTTATCAATATCACGTCGATTTTGCGCCCGAAGAAGATCACACAGGTGTGCGTAAAGCTTTACTCAGAGTGCATCAACAGACTCTCGGTGCATATATCTTTGACGGCACTCTACTGTACACAAGTCACCGAATGTCCGATGTAAGTAGCAAATTTATAGTTTTGTATGATGCAATATGCATCTCTTGAATGTCGTTTACGTATCTTCTCAAGCGTATGTGTTTTCAAATATAATTGAAATATTTTAGCGAATGGTATTTACCTCAATCAGACAATCAAATAACCAGCCTGTAACGATTACCGTACGTCTTGTTGGTGATATGCTGGTAGGAGATGCTCATTATATCCAGTTCTTTAACATAATCATGAGAAAATGTTACGAGCAACTAAATCTACAATTAGTCGGTCGCAATTATTTCGATTCCTGCGAACAAGGTAAGTACATTTACAAATGCATTGTTGGTCAGAGAAAACTCGATGCTCATGAAATAATTGTTTCGTCGTGTAAATACAGATCGTCTTGCCGGAATTCAAATTGGAATTGTGGCCAGGATACGTATCATCTATTCGTCAACATGAACGAGATATCTTAATGTGTGTCGAGATAACGAGTAAAGTTATGCGATTGGAAACAATGCTAGACATCCTAAATCAGTGTTATAGGCTCGACAATCAAAAATACAAAGTAAGTTATATTTTTTCTTAGAATTGCTTAGATTTTTGCTGGAATGTTTGTGAAAATAACTCGTCTTTTCTGTCAAGAAAGGCTTACATTACAAGAAAGCATGTAAGCATTGTAGTTTCCACATTGTAGCCATACTTGAATTACAAACGAGTAATCATGTCAGTTTTTTCTACTACACAAATTCAACATATCTCTGCAGTAAGAAAACAAGAGCTTCAAATGAAATCATTAATATACAAGGTGTACTGATAATTATCGTATCTCTTCTCGTGAACAGGTAGAGCGAATTGAACTGAGCAGAAAAATCCTTTATCGTTTTGCGAATTTCTCGATAATTAATGAGGAATTAATTAATAAAAATTTGCGAATAAGTGTGCATTCGCACGATTCAGCGTCAATAGACAGCCACGAATTGCTAGACGCACGTTCTTCCCAAAGATTTGTAATAACTTGCTTGTGCGTGACAACTGCAATCATCACGTGAGGCTGTCTCTTCTCGCCGAATCGCGTGAACATTGATTTGTGGATTTTTATTAATTGATTCTTTATTAATTATTAAGAAACTCGCAAAGCAGGTAAAAGGTTTTTTTATTCAGTTCAACTCTACCTACGTACGAGAGTCACGAGAGATTGTACGATAATCAAATACCCTGTATCTATTTTACTTTCAATTTTATTATAATTATTTGTAATAAGTGTATTTTCATGTTTTTTCGATTACGTCGCGAAAATAAATAAACTTGTATGTGTATCTGTGTTTGCAGGAAAATTTCGCTAAAACTGTGATCGGTACGGTGGTTCTTACCGATTATAACAACAATACATACCGTATTGAAGACGTAAATTTTTTGACTAGTCCTAGCGACGAATTTGAGTTTAAAGGCGACAAAATAACATACGTAGATTATTATCACAAGAAATACGATATCAAGATTAGAAATCTTAGACAGCCAATGCTTGTGTCGAGATCCAAAACGAGAGATCGACAAGCTGCAGATCCGGCCCAGAACCTCGTTTATTTAGTACCCGAATTATGTCGTGCAACAGGTACGTTATACTATTGTTTTATTGGCAACTTTTCAATTTATCCTTATTTCTTCCTCGTTAATTTTTTCATTGTCTTTGAATTTAACAGTGAAAAAATGTTGCCTTTTTTGATGATATTTATGAAGTTATTAACTTCATAAGTTATATCTTTTGCCTATTTGATCTTTATATTGTGATACTATTGTGATTTGCAGGTTTAACTGACGACATGAGGGAAAATTTCAGACTCATGAAGGGTTTGGCTGAAGAGACGCGTATCGATCCTGGAAAGCGTATGAATAGATTATTGAGATTTAATAGAAGACTTCATGAAGTACCTGCCATTAGGCAAGAGTTAGCCCAATGGAACCTGCAGCTAGATAACAGGCTGCTTGATATTCCCGCGCGCGAGTTAGCTGCTGAGAGACTCTTCTTCGGCGGAAATATAGTTGCCAATGCCGATAATGGCGATTGGACGAGAACTATGCAGAATAAGAAATGCGTAATTGCTCCAGCATTACATAATTGGGTCTTCGTAGTTACGCAAAGAGATGAGAAAATCGCCAAGGTATTGCTGAATCAAGACTGAATACCGCTACAAATTATTAAATATATAGATAAATTTTAATTTATATATAAATTTATTAATAATAGTATTTATATATTTGTTTATTATAAATAGTTATTATAAATAGTAAATTCTTTCTTTTCGTTACATGTAGGTATGTAACTAAAAATAATAATTTTGCAAAAATGTTGATTTTTTGTAAATCAATGTTTTGAATCATGATATTGCAAACTCTTATTAAAATGCATATTGATCAAATATTGAGTTCTTATTTTAATTGATGATATTTTATTTCAGAATTTCATATCTCTTGTAATAAAAGTAGCAGCAGGAATATCATTTGATGTGAAATTGCCGACAACAGAAACTATCACCGATGATAGACCAGGCTCGTATAGCGAAAAGCTGGAACAAATTCTAAGCAAGCGGGTACCACAAATGGTGTTTTGCGTAGTATCGAACAATCGCAGCGATCGCTACTCGGCGATCAAGAAGAAGTGCTGTGTGGACAGGCCTGTGCCATCGCAGGTCTGCATGTCGAGAACGATGTCACATAAGAATGTCACGTCTATTGCCACAAAAATAGCGATACAGATGAACTGTAAATTAGGCGGGGCACCGTGGTTCGTAGAAATTCCGTTGGAAGGGATGATGATGATTGGATTCGACGTTTGCCACGACACAGCAGTGAAAAACAAAGATTTCGGTGAGTATTAGAATTCTTGAAGTTTACAATCTCACACAAAACAGAGTAACGCGAAATTGCAACATGTAATATTTAGAGATATGCGAACTATTCGAAAATTTCGAATCTAGATGATTCGAATAAGAATCATATATATTGTCAAATTTACAAAATTAATTCCCCATTAATAAACAAATACGACCATGTTAATAGATACATTCAGTGAATGCATTCAGTATTATAAAACCGCTCACAGAGTGGCTAAATAGCAATCTCAAAGTATATTTTTAATTTTTGACATGTTTTGTGACCCTATCAAATTGTTAGTGAATATGCGTAAAAATAGTAAACTACGAGTACTGAAAACAAAATGAACTATATATTATTTTATTTTATTTTCTATTATATGGGGCATTTCATGCCAAATCGGGTTTGACCTTCGACCTCTCGGATTTGGTCGGCGGTTTTTTATGTTATTGTTCCAACTCTAAAATGCACTCGAAATAAAAAAAAATTTTTTTTAATAAAATTGTTCTCGATCCAAATTGGGCCGGCGTTTGCTTCTAATTTTTCGAACTTTTTTCGAGCTTTTTTCGAAAAAAATATTTTAAAAAATTAGAAGCAGACGTCAGTCACTGTAGACTGTTTCTTGAACATTTTTGTATATAACACAGAATTTTTGAGAATTTTTTCAGATTTTTTCAACGCGATTTTTTTTTATTTTGGAAAATCGCTTCAAGAAAATTTGAAAAAATTCTAAAAAAAAAATTAAAATATTCTATTATTCATGTGTGAAAATTTAACCTAATAGATAATAATTATATTGTTAATTAAAAATTATATTCCAACAATTCGATTCGAATGAAATCTTGTCGATTCGATTCGAATTCGAAAGAGGAAATGAAATTTGATTCAATTTGACTCGACATAAAAAATCTTTGATTCGCACATCTCCAATGTAATTATAGCTTTTTTAATTAATCTTCAAATTTTTCTAAATTAACTATCGATTTTTGTCGCCATATTTTAACGTTGCGATACAAGGTTTCTTAATTTATCTTGGATCATTTATATCTTACTAGAAAAACGTGGAAAGTAGCGAATTCGGGCGCTTGCACTAGTGCACACTGAGTGTGCACTAAGGCTTGTTCTTAATCAGTTGTTATATTTACAGATCTCTCTCTCTCTCTCTCTCTCTCTCTCTCTCTCTCTCTCTCTCTCATCTTAAATACTTAGTCTATAAAATGATTTATACAGATTTTTTTTGCTAAAAAGTTTTTAAATGTGTATTTAAGCAACTTTAAATATAAGAATAGATTATAAACAATCCTTAGTGCGCACTCAGTGTGCACCAGTGCAAGCGCCCGAATTCGCTATAAGATACAATCTTTTTTTTAAACGCATAAAATATAAATGTGCTCTCTAGAATTCATTATCGAATCCTCTCGATTTTGTCAGTCTCTTCTCGTTAATCTCTCCTTGTTAATTGTGATTTCTGTTATTGCAGGTGCTACAGTGGCTACTCTGAATAAACAGATGACAAAGTACTTCAGCGCGGTAAGCGCGCACGAAACCGGCGAGGAACTGTCGAATGATCTCTCCGATAACATCTGCAAGGCCGCACAGATGTACTACGCGCAGAACAAATTTCTGCCGTCGTACATTGTGATTTATCGCGACGGTGTCGGTGAGGGCCAGATCGCGCAAGTGATGGACCGTGAAGTTGGACAGATAACGAAGAGGCTCGACGGGTTGTACGGCGGTCCGAACAAATACAAGATGGCTTTTATAATCGTGACGAAACGGCTAAACACGCGATTCTTTTACAACAACGATAATCCGGCCCCAGGCACGATAGTTGACGACGTCATTACAAGCCCGATCAAGTACGATTTCTTTATCGTATCGCAGAAGGTGCGACAGGGCACGGTAACGCCTACCGCGTACAATGTAATTTACGACACCCTCGGCTTAGACCCCGACAAGATACAACGTATGACGTACAAACTGACCCATATGTATTACAATTGTTCAAACACCGTTAGAGTACCGGCACCCTGCCACTATGCTCACAAGCTGGCGTTCCTGGTGAGTAAGTTCATTCACCGGGCGCCGAACTCTCAACTACAAAACACGTTGTACTTTTTGTAATCTCGCATTTGGTAGTGTTATACTATTTCATTCTTTTTTTCAGTTTTGTACGTATTATCTCTTTACTTTTCTCTTATTACATTTAAGACAGATTACTTACAGGAGCGAAGTTTCATTTTCATGATGATTGAGATCTCGGAGGGGTTGGGACTCGAAAAGAAAAAAGCCAAGTGTAATAGTACTTTTAATACTCTTGAAATAACGCTGCTATGAAATAATACTTTATGATAAAAAAGTAATTTTTTTTACATTAACATTAATATGAAACATTATTTAGAAAAGAAGTTAAATAAGCACGAAACTGGAATGTAATTGATATCTATCGACAGCTATTTTAGCGCCCTGTCTTCTCGGACAATTTTCAAGTCTCCGCGTTGTAATATTGAAATGAATTATTATATTAAACTCATTTATTTTTTATATAATATCATGATTGAATATGATATTGATATTCAATACGACTGCAGTAACTTGAGATTACACAGGGTTCTATCGCATTATTATCGAATTATCGATAATAATTTTTCCGCGATTTGATGTGATATCTGTACTTATTCCTAAGCGAGCCATTCCATGTTATATCTCTGTATGTTGTAATCATTGATTTCGGAATCTTTTTCTTTCATTTTTTGGACGCGATGCTACGTTCAAGCAAATGAAACTGGTCTATTATGTTAGTTACCTTGATCCAATAGTAGGAATTTTAGTTTCACCTTTTGTATACCAAAGTTACATTTATAAACTATATTCCGATTTCAGACTTTATAATGTAAAGAGATGATTTATAAGTCATACATATAAGATATACATTTCTATTGGTTTTTTTTTTTTTTTTTAATACGTGCATAGTTTTAACTGCATTGCGAGTAAGGAATGTTTTTAACGACACCGTTGAAAAATATTGTAACTGCATTTCTGAGTATAGCTACAATTTTGTCCACGGAAAAAAATATATCTATAGATGTGTCAACAGTATCAGTGTTGAGATAATTAATGCAACATCAATATTGATGAACAAAAAATATCAGATAGGTTGTTTTAATAATTTAAATATTTGGTCCAATAATATCCAATTGAATTAACTATTTATGCTTGTGGCAGCCCGTGACGTCGACGTTTAATGTGAAGTAACTTCATTTTTTTTTTTTTCGTGTTTAAATCAGTCAAATTGCAGGAATAAAGTGTCTAAAAGCATTCAAAAGGAAACAAACCATCTATATTTGAATGTGACTAGGTCTATTTTTAAGACAAAAAGACAAGTTTTTTTTTAAAAAGAAGTTGGTTGACATTTTTTATCAGTGTCAACGAATCCACTTCTAAAATTAATAGTTGCTTTCCATTTACACTCAAGTGATCTGAGTCACTCAGTTATGTGAGTATTTTACACATAGATAAGATAAGTCATTTTGTACTTACCTGCTTATTTTGGTGACAGAGCTATCGTATAATAACAATACAGATTTGTAGCCTCACTTTTAATGTGAGTCTGTTAGATTCATTAAAGCACACGGTCTCGATTGAGGATAAAAACTCAGTTGCATCTCACTTGCCAGTATGCAAAAAGAACGTACATTCAACAACCAAGTTATGACGTCAAAAACGAAAATTATCTGAGTTTTGAAATGGAGAAAGCAACTATTCTTAAAAAAATTTTTTTTTAATGATATAGAATAGAAAATGTGTTCATTTCGAAATTGAATTATTACAGCAGGAAATATCTTATTTGTTTTTGTGATTAAATTAACTTTCAATTCTAATATAAAATTCCTTTATTTTCGACAATTAATACTTCCAAATTTTTTCGAATTACGACATTAGACATTCTTCTATTTCTCAAGATTTGATAAGTGTATCGATATTCTCGATATTACAGCAATGTATAATGAAATAAATCATTTACGTATACATATGGTGTATTTTCTGAACTTTATGGATGTGTCATGCAATCATTGCATAGCTCGTCCGCGATGCTTTGTTAAATGTATTTTAACAAGCCTAAAAATTGAGTCGAGGATACTTTACTGTTTCATCTTTTGTTTCTACGGATCTGGGATAGACAAAATTCGTGTATACGAAATACACAGTGTGATTCTCTGTGCCAGAAAAACAATCTTTTCTTCTAGCAAAAATTACTTTCAAGCAATAGCTTTAAAATGAAAGCAATTTGAAGCTAAAAGCTAATGAATGAACGTTCTAAGGCTGCGTTCAGATATTCACAGTCTTGAGTCACGCATGAATCAGTGGCGGCGCTAGAGAGAGAACAGTTTTATTATTTTTCTAAAGATTTCATTACAACTTTGTATAATACTTCGTATAATATCGTTCAATGCGCGCTTGTAATTCGTGAATCCTTAGAACGTTCGTTTATTAGCTTCAAATTGCGAGGAACAACAGTTGCTTCTTCTGATACAGAGAATTGCACTGCTTAAATTCCGGGACATTACTTATATAATAATATCAGTGTTCGCGATTATCGTGAAAACTTGTTGAGCGGATGCTGATACAGGATCAAATAAGGAAAGAATAAAACATAGCTTTGTTTCAAATGGTCCTGTTATTACAGACATTGTACAAAGTACATGTTGTCCTTGAGATGTTGGTAAGCACAAAATCACCACTTTTCGGTGGTTGCACCTCCCCAACTTTGAGCGGCTGGAGGTGCGACGGGTGTCGACCACTCCTCCGGAGGCTGAACACACAACAATACCGTAATTTATTGTCTTGTTTAATGCATATGTAAGTCATGGTGGAAAGAAAGTACCTTCCATCATGATGTAAGTTACAAGTATCAAGGAATATGTTTTATAAATATATAAAGTAATGTGTCAGAATAATAAATTGGAAAAGCAGTAAGATTGACTGAATTGAGTGAGTCGAGAATAAATCTGATGTGAGGATAAATCTCACCTGGGCAGCCCAATCACCGCTGGGTTGGAATGGCTGCGTGGCACCGGCCACTGCGGGAATAGGAGCGGCTGCCGGCGGTGCTACGTCATCGGCCCAGTTTTCTGTGGGCACTACGGTCGTCTCGACCTCGTTCACCCAGCCGGGCTCCGGAGCAGGAGCAGTCTCCACCGGACCCGTGAATTCCTTCGGCGGCGGCGCGATCTCCTTCGCAGCCTGTTCTTCTTTCTCTGCCTGGAAAGAAGACGTTTCGCAACCTGTTATCAATCGCGGAGCTACGCACGCGGAAGCGCGTCGTGGAATATTCGTTCGATCTTTGTCAGAAAAGATTAAGCCTTAAAAAAACCAACAGATTTGTTTCTGGATCCTATTGTTTCATCATTGCGATAAACTTAAAACGGTAAATAGTGTGGGGAAATTAGACAGTAGAGGGTGAGAGAAGATTGCACAGACCTCCTCGGGATCTCTGTAGAAGAAGAGATCGACCACCACGTCCCACTTAGTCTCGCGCGGAATAGATCCCCTCAGGCGCAGCACTTCCCTGGCGAGCAGCCACCACATTAAACCAACTGTGTGCAGACTCTTGGTGTTGCAAGGAATCGCAATGTCTACGAAACGCAGCGGCGAGTCGGTGTTGCAGAAAGCGATAACTGGGATATTTACGTAGCTCGCCTCGGTGATGGGCTGATGGTCGGTGGACGGATCCGTGACGATCAACAAGCGTGGTTCACGGAAGGCAGCCTAGAAACAAAAGTTTGACAAAAATTATGCTGCATTTAAATCATTTTTCGAGCTATTCAATGATATCGAAACAAAATCAGAAAAGATTAAGCCAAATAAACCAACAAGTGTCAATTCTGGAATTAAATGTTTCATCACTTTAATTTTTAGTACTATAAACCCAAGTTAAACGGGACGTTTGTTAATTTTTTCACCTGGATTTGATTGGTGAATGCACCTGGGGTGAAACGTCCGGCGATAGGGGTGGCACCGGTGTGAGCCGCAAATTTCAGCACAGCTCTTTGGCCCGAATGACGGCAGCTGATGACAAAAACTTCACTGGGATGTTCGATGGCGACAATGGCACGAGCCGCGAGCAGCAGCTTCTCCCAGGTGTGGCGAAGATTGATGACATTTACACCAGCACCTAAAAAAAAAATGTAAAGAAAGTAATGAAAATTGCGATTGGCGTATACTAAGAAAGATATTACATTTAAAGCGTATACAGATTACTTGCCATCGACTCTCTTCTTATAGACGTACTGCTCCATCTGAAAGTTGACGTTTTCGGCACCCAGGTGGGTGCCAGCAGCCAACATTTTGGTGACATCGTCCTCCTTGAGGGCCAATACGTCTAAACCTCCTGACATTTTAACGTTGTGGTTGAATTACGAGTCAACCTAAAACAAGATCTTATTTTTAACTCATTACACTTGGGAAGAAGGTACTGCTACATTAAATGTGTTTTTCAACAACTTTTTTTGCAACCGGCAAAAAGTCCAATTTTATCATCAATTAACTTTCCAAATAAAACGTACAAATTCTTCCCTTTATTCCAATTCTAAAGCCTACACAAGTTCATTGAAAGATGTATCTAATAATATTTATGTGTCTCATAGTTATTACAGTATATATGAGAAGAATTTAACTTATAAGAATTTACGGTTTCACATTATATACAGCAAATTCGCAAGTTAATACAACTAAAACAAAATATACAATTTATGTCTTATTTATTGTAACAAGAGTGAAACATAACCTCAAAACCGAAAGTAAGATACATCGATCTACCATTTGATTTGACAAAAGATTTTTCTAACTATTACTCAATATCTCGGCCCTCCTATTGCCCAAACTCACGAAATCCAAAAATTAACTCCGAAAACCATGCATGAGGAAAACGCATGTGGAAAATTATACCGCGTGCCACGTGCATCAGAGATACATCTTCTCCAAACTAATTACAAACAATTGTCAGTAAAGACCATTTTATTTTAAAAACAATCTTGGAAATGCTTGTGCTTCAAAGATTTTTATCCGGCTGAATTAGTTACCCGAAAATTATCGAAATATCAAACGGTATCGCGACGGGACTCACGTTATGAGATGCCACTAGGAGACTCCATACAGGAAAGAAAGTCGGAAGTTGGGCGTTCATGTTCATACGTCCTCCACGTGCGGGCGTCGTGAATCAAAACAGCTGTTATTTTCAAACGGGCTAAAATATAATATAGAAAAAGATAACCAAAAGAAAGCGCAAAAAAATATCAGTTATATTTAAAGCGATAGAAAAGTGATTTTTAACGATAAATTTTGACGATAAAATATTTAACATAAATTGCATTGGGCTGCGGCGTGTCGCGTTCAAGTGTGTTCGCACGTTGCTGCAGTTTTTCACTATAATATACCTTGGAATTTTTCCATTGGACCGAGCAGAAGATTCTGCGTCGAATTGGCCAATTGGCGACGTGGACAGTCAAACGCACGCACACGCTTTAGGCCCCGCGCACAATAGAGCACACACATTAGGAGTAAAATTAATAAATATCTTAAATATTAGTAATCTGAATTAGAAATAATAGTTGAACGCACAATGGGAAAATACCTACATTTTTTATATATCCTAATATTTTAGTATTTATTGCAGGAATATTTTTATATTTATATATTATATCTTAATATTTAATATTTATTCTTATTTCTAATTTGTGCTCTATTATGCACAGGGTCTTATTAATTTTTATGCCCGCAATTTTGGGTGAAATATGTCGCCTTATTGAAAATCTATAGTATATGTTTGACTCGAACTATAGATTTTTAATATTGTCGACACATGTAGACGTGCACTCTTTACACTATTAAAACATTTCCATTTCCGTATTACACATTTTCAAAGCACAAGAGACGATTGCTATATCTTTTTTTCCGAGAACAGCTAATAAAATAAATAAATTTTAGTAAATCGAATGCATGTTCCGAAGCTCATCGAACGCGGGCGCTGGCGATCCTTTTGCTGCCGCGCGAATGTGTATGTATTAAATCAAAATGGCTGCCATGGCGCTGCACCCGCTATACCATTTGAGCGAAATTTGTTGCCACAAATTATAACGTAAACTCAATTGCCAAAAACAACAAAGGGACCGGCGCCGTCGAGCTTCTGCACAATCATGGAAAGCCAAAGTAACGATATAATGGTGGGGATGTCGACGTTGCCGGTACTGCCTGCGGTGGTGAAGGAGGAGCCTATGGAGCAAAACAGCTCCAACTGCTCCAAGCAGGACACCCAACAGCCTCAAGTGCAGGATGCGGTTTGCATCGAGGAGGAATGCAACGACCAGCGTATCGAGTGCACCACCGAGGGTCAGGAGAGTGAGATCCGCACATGTTTGTCAAAGTGCGTCTTTTGCAACAAGACGTTCACCATGGGAGACAACCCGAAGCTTCTCGAGTGCTTACACGCAGCGTGCACGATATGCGTCAATAATAAGATCAGCGATCACAATACGTCGGTCGACGTAGATGTACTGTGTATGTAAACATGTGTACGCTCTTTTCTACTCTCAATCCTCCTTGTAAAGTTGCTTCTGATAAAGTTTATGCTTACTCGGCCGTTAGGGTTGTTAAGTCTCAGCCAACATTGGCTGGCTCTTACTTTTGGCACCTGTTGTAACTTTATGTTAAATACATTTTACATTTGTAACAATGTTTATCTTTTGCAGTAGAGAGCAACGTCCTTATGTGTCATGTTTGCAATGTGGCCAGCCAAGTGGAAAATTTGATCGAGAACAAATTTCTCTCCAAGCTGTTGGAAGAAGAGAGTGATCTAGGATTGGACGATGAGAGTAAGGAAGCCGAGGAAGAGAAAAAGTGTACTAGCTGCCACGATAACATTGTTGCTACCAGTTATTGCATGGAGTGCGAAGAATTTATCTGCCAGAATTGTGTTATGGTGATTATAAATTGTGTATTAAGCACAAGCAATATACGGCATATATACGGTCTATATGTTATGCCTCTTGGATTAAAGAGTGGATTTTTAAACGAATATCTAAGTAAAATGTTGATTAATCATATTGGATGAAACTGTTTTAAGGCTCATCAAAGATTGAAGATAACCAAGGATCATATAATTAAACCTAAGGATGAAATAGCAAATGATAGAGAAAATGTTAAACGAAATAAGAAGACACCTGGATATTTATTTTGCACAATCCATTCCCACGAACAGTTATCTGTATTTTGTGAAGTGTGTGATAGACTGACCTGCAGAGACTGTCAACTCAGCGACCATCGTGATCATAAATATAAATTTATTCATGAAATTGCAGCCGAAACTCGTACTTCCATGTCAATGTTGCTTAAAGAAGTAAGGTAGGATCTGTAAATAATAACAATTAAGGTGTAGAACATCTAGCAGAGAGAGATTGCAGATTTAAAAAACGAATAATTTTCAGTTACAAACGTGTATTGTTGAAAAGCGCGATGAAAGTTATAGAGGATAGGCAGATTCTAATACAGGAGAAGAAAAAAAGTCTTGTTCAAGATATAACACAAATGGTGGTACAGTAAGTATTGCAAGTTGTACATGTATATTTTCACTAGGATATATGATTCTACTACTAATATTTTAACTTTTTTATGTCAGATTAACAAATGCCATTAATACAAGAGGGAAGCAGTTGGTAATGAGATTGAATGAAGTGTGTGATCAAAAGCAGAATACGTTGAATGAGAAAAAAGTTGCTTTAGATCAACTATCCAGGCTTACGGATCATTGTATACTATTTGGCACTCATGCTTTGAAGAAAGGCTCGGACATGGAATTATTATATAGTAAAAAGTATACTGAAATTTATAGATGTATACAAACATATATTTATACACATACAATTCTACCTTAATATTGTGAAAAAATGTACAAGATATATTTTACATCAAAATATGAAATGTTACTATAAACTGTTAATGTTTGTCATAGTATCTTTATACTTTTGTGTACATAGAATATCGAGAGAAATCACGTCAGAATTTACGTCAAAAAAGTTTGTTTATTTTCATTGAAAAATATAAGTGGATTTTAACTGATGACTTTGAATCTGTTAGCCAAGATTACTATTTTTTATGTTTCCCACAAAACCAAATAATTTTTGTCTCAAATACTTTTTTTACATTACTTAAGTTGGAAGTTCCAATTATTGGAATTAGATAAAACTTTCTACATAAACATGTACATGTGCATGCATATATACATGTGTGTATATTATATGCGCTATATATTTTACACGAATATGTAACAAAATACATGATATTTTTACAGATCTGTTACAAGTCATTTACAAAGAATAAAAAGTAGACGAGCCGATATCCCAAATCCTGAGATACCTGTCAGGATACATTTATCTTTGGAAAAAGTACCAGATTTAATAAAAGGTTTGTGACGCAACATTAAACAACTTCTTATTTAATAACTGGTTTAATCAACAATTAGAAGTAATACTGAAATTAAAGAAAGTCAATAATCGATTATATTTTACGCCATATGTGACCATAATCCAATATATTCATATTGCATCTGCAGTGGTGTCATCAATTGGGGCAATAGTCGTCGATGGTAGAGTATACCCGTCCTTATCTCCAATGGCTAACAATAACAGCACGGTGACTTACAACGAATCGCAAGCCGAGCCGAGGCAAGCTACGAATTCGGTAAATACTCACACGGACAGTATTGTTCCCGTTGTTATTCAGCAGGGATTACCATTACCTGCAATGGTAACACAGCAATCCACTAGCGTGCAACATAATTCTTACCCGCAACAAGCACCTCTGCATCTTCCGCAACAACAACAACAACAACAACAGCAGCAACAGCCGCAACCAGTACAACAACAACAACAACACGCGCAACAATCACAAAGTTATATGCAGCAGTATATCGCGCCGCATAATATGTCACCTCGATCATCGCCACAAGCGCATCAGCCACGGGTGCAGTATTCTGTAAACTATAGCAACACTAGATTACAGCAACCTCCGTTAATGCATCAACAACGCCCGTTGGGTACCTGTCATCAGCAGCAAGTAACATCGTCCACGCATCCACATCAGCAAGCTCAAAATTTGGATCAGCTTGGACAGAACACAAGTTTGCGCGGGCTTCTCGCACACAATTCCATTCCACCGCCTCCTTATCCGTCGTTTCGGGCAACCGCCAATCATACCGTACCGTACCGATTTTCTCCTGGATACAGATATTCTTCAGGTGGCAATCCACAGAGAGTCCAAGTACCACCACCCCACACATATCAAGCAAATACATCCGTTGTACCTGTGACGACACGTTTGCAACAATGCAATTTGACTTCCCCATCGACGCAGCACATGGGAAATTATCCCATCCATCGTTGGCACATACCGCAACAAGCGAATCCTTGCCTTCCTTATACATTGCCTCGACAGCAACATGTGCCCACTTATACCCCAGTTCCTACCAATGATACATACAAAATTACATTAAGAAATCAACAAATCGGCAATAATCAAAAGTATAACACCAATGTAAACGCCAGTTCGTGCGACAATCCGCCACAGTTGCAGAATTCAGCCACTGTGTCATTGTTACATGCTGTCAGCTCGTCCATACCCAAAACACCCAGTCCTGTCACCACTCCTGGCAAGTCGGACGACACCGAAAAGAGTTTAGATAAGTTTTGTCAGAAATCGTTGAATGATCTGATGCTCACTATTGCGAAATTAGATAGTAATGGAATCCTAGTGATACCAGAAGCTCAAAGAAATCAGGTAGATTCGGCACAAGTCGATAGTTCCACCGACGAGGATATAAACTCAATGGCTGAGAATACAACGGGTTAGTTGAACTTGGTGTTATTTCATTTTATTACCTCAAAGTGTTAACTATACTTTCAATTGCTTTTGATGCCGTATGACCAAGACTTCGCGCAGGCTTTTTATATCAATTTGTATCTCTCTTTCAGCGGAGAATTCGAAAAGCACAACCGCTTCTATGGTGATGAAAGACGATCCAAACGAGGACTGGTGTGCCGTATGTATGGACGGGGGAGACGCGGTACTGTGCTGCGACAAATGTCCAAAAGTCTTCCATCTTTATTGTCATATACCTAGTTTACAATCATTTCCAGAGTAAGCTTCCCACTCACGATGTATCTTTATTACACGCTCGTCTGTTCTCTCCACTATTATTAATTAAATAGTGCTTCTTTCAGCGAGAGTGAAACTTGGCAGTGTATGCTGTGTACAAATGTACTCGATTGCTCGGACGATGTATCGAACAGTGAAAAAAGGTCAAGCGGTATGAGCGCGAAGGAATTGCGAATTGCACAAAGGATTGTCTTGGAACTTTATTGTCAGTATGAACAGAGCCTACCTTTTCGGGAGGTTGTATCGAGCGAGGTAAATGACGAGGCAGTGAAATTTTTTTCGCGATACCGGTACTCGATCGACAAGTCCAGGTAATCTAGCGATCGTTTTTTTGTCCGGCAGATTACTGATTATCATCGGATTATCAAGAAGCCAATTGCGTTAGACATAATCAGGGATAAATTGAAATCGGATCATGCAGACCATTACACAGATCTGAGACAAGTAATGGCTGACATTAGACTCATGTTTAAAAATGCTTTTACCTACAATCCTGTAAGCCGATCAAATTTCTTAATTCTTTTTGTCTTATTTACCATCGTCGCCTTCCTCTTTTGCGTTTCTATCCGCATCGCCCTCTTTTTTTTTCAGGTGGATTCGCAGGTTTACCAAGAGGCTAGAAATTTAGAAGAGTTTTTTGAGAAATTGTTATTGAAATGGGCACCAAATTACGCGTATGACGATCCCTTTCTCGCACCCGACAAGGAGGAAGACGAGGAAGTTTTTCCACCCAATAGGAAATACAGACGCATCATTAACGATTGACAGGGGATAAGCGAATTGTCGAGTACACCTCGTCGGAATTGTTAAGTTTAGGGCTAAATTATTTTCACGATTTTATAACTGTCGGACTAGACTGCAGTTAATAATTTGATAGAATGTGATAAATACTACCGAAACTGTCGTAAAAGCCGATAACAGAGTGACGTCAAATGACGTATTAACAATGTCTTAATGATATATTAATAATGTCTCTAACGTCAACAGTGCGTCATTAAAACGTATTTAGACGTTATCTTGCTATCTGGGAAGATTAATTCCTAAAAAACATTGCAAAAAATAAGGTGCATGAGCGTTCTATTTTATTTGAAATATTTATAATAAATTTTTTTGATTTGTCTCTCAGTTTCTCGATTAGATGGACGGCATTAATATTTCACGATGACAAAACGATACTAAAGTGTAACTTTTTCGACATGTTTCATTTTTCGAATATATATATATATGTTTTTTAATGTAATAAAGTGACGCCGCTCTAGATTTTTAATTACAATCATAGTATATTTTTAGTATATTAATATGGATGCTGCTTGCAGTTTTATCACGTTAGTAACTTCGCAAAAATGCTTAACGTTATATTTGACTAATAAGGTAATTAATTTGTTTTACCCAACTATTTGTTGAATAAGGTTTTCTTCGATAATCGTTTTGTCTATTTTTACTCATCGTAAAAAAATATTTTATAAAATATATACACATATATAGATAAGAATATTAAATAAAGTTCCATTTATACTATTTTCACTAAGTAGTTAGCTTTTCTTCTTTAAGCGCAACATAATTTCTTTTTTACGTCTTTAAAGAAGATAATTGTTTAAAAATGATAGAGATATTAAAGAGATATTAATATAGGTTTTAAATCATAAAAAGAGAACATAGAAATTATATTCAGGATTTGTAGATTATACAAGCTGAGAATTTATTTCAATAAATTCTCTTATATTTTTACGGATACAATTTTAATATCCATTTTACAAACGATAAAAGTTATATCTTATTATTATGTATTTTTACAGATTTACTTGTAATAATAATATTTATATACATATGAACTAAAATTGAATTAAACTTTTTTTTGTTAATTAACTCCATAGATACTAAACTTGACTTAAAAGTTTTTGAAAAGCGCACCAATGGTTAATTTGAATATGGCGGATGGTGTCCAAACTCTAGTGAAATGGACATGCCACTGTGTTTTCTGTTGGTAAACACTCTACGTTAGTATCAACGGATAATAAAAATAGCCTTTCAAAATGTTAACGTTTGATATTTATTTATGATTCTTTAGAATTGTGTATTAATATTCAGCGTTTCATTAGAGTGTTCTTTTATGATCTTTTTTGCTAAGAAAAGAGAGGATAAAAAAATAATGGGAGTGTGACGAGAGAGATGTATTCAAAACAAAATTCAATCAAGCCGGTTTATTTTGGTAAATATTTACAAGTGCCGCACGTGCGCTTGAATGCCAAGTATAAAATCGAATGTTAAGAGAAAGTACAAGAATATGAAATAACTTATAAACTATGTCTTTATTGTTTTAGGTTTTTTTTTGCACGTCGAACTTTCTTTGCAGTATTTTATCCTTATTTAACCTTCAAATATATTTACGTACATCGAACTATGCCACATTTTTGACGTCATATTTTTCAATGCTGTAAAGAGGCATCGTATGTTTTTTTTTTTTCAAGTAAGTATTTTTGTTTTTACTATCTATATTGAAAGATTGTTGGTCATCAGATTGTTCAGCACAAGTTTAAAGCATACCTGTTTTTTTTAGCTGAACTTTTTTGCAAAAGTTCCATCTTTTCTCTTTTTCTTTTCACGCTGGAGAGTGCAAGAAGTTTAGCTAAAAAGAACGGGTCTATTTTTATTTCGACAATTATTTTATCTAAGAGATTCTTTTCCATAATCTGGATATTATTCTATATATGTATAAGTGTAAATATACACAGCCAGTATAAACAGGAGTAACTAGTTGTAGATTGTCGAGTATCGTTTGGAGCAAGAACACTTTATTTTAAGTTAACAATTTGTTTAGAATCAGCAGTTTTAACTATTTCAGGCATCGTAAACGGTATGGACGTGGAAGCATCTATAACCGAGCGTTTACAAAAATTAAGGCAATGGCAGGTGGAGCAGCAAGAGAGACTACTAAACCAACAACGAATACAAAGGGAGATTTTGAGCCACGAACAAGATCGTATTTACAAAGCACTTGGCTTGCCAACGCACGACTTCAATATTATTGGAAGTACAGATGACGCTTGTGTTAAGCGTGAAACGATGCCTGATAAAGCGCTTCAATGTGACGTGAAAAATTCGGACGACGTACTAGAAATAATTGATGACGGAATATCAACGTATGCCGATCCGTCGTACGAAAATTGTAACGAAGAGCAGAGTGACGATTCGGATTGTGCCTCTACGATTGTCGATAGAAGTGGAAGTTCTATGAAAGATCGCAGCCCTGGTGTACTGTCACAGGAAGTCGTTGCCGATTCGTTAATGGAAGGGATAAAGCCGCTGTCGTTGAATAATGTTTCAAACAAATGTGCTTTGATCGATGACATTCCTCTTCCGTCACCTAGAAAAGATTTTCAAACATTGTTAGAAGAGAAATTGAAGAGAGAATCAGAAATGCCGAATGCGCAAACCGATGCGAAGGTCAAGCCGAAGAAACCGTTCCTGAAGAAGGGTCAAGGACTGTCGAGATTTAAAATACCTGCAAATTCACGTCCGGCAGCGACTGCTGTGAAAAGACACAACACGCCCGTATCCTCTAATACACGAAACATTGATCAAAGTGATAAGAGCAAGAAATCTACCATACATAAACATGCACTTCCGAAAACTGTGGACAATGTTTCTGCCGCAAGCGGAAAGCGACAATTGAACTTGAAAAGTGTTCCACCCCCGAAAAAGAAGGTTTCCGGTAAATCTGTCACTCCTACTAATCGAATCACGCATAACGTTACTGCTTCTAATCGATCGAGATACCCACTAGAAATAAATACATCAGATTGTGATTCGAAAGCGGAGAGAGAATTGGAGGAGGTAAGAATATTTGAGCTCTTGGAAGAAAAGGCGGAAAATTCTAGTTTCTGTTCGACATCGAGCACAGTACTCGCATTTTTGCAGCAGTCCACGCCATTTAAGATAAAGAGCAGATTGAATCAAACGAGATGGGAGAACGGTACTGTGACGAGTAATAAGGAACAGCAAGACGACGAACGAACGAGCGCTATGATCGAGCAGGAGGCAATGGTTCAACAAGCTGCGCATAATGGAAAATCAAAATCAAGTGTTCAGCGCCAGGTTGAGCCTCGTAAACATTCTCATACCAATGCCACCGCCACTGTCGATTCCTACTGGGACACCGTAACTGTTGATAATATGCAAGAAGCGGCACAGGATTATTTTATACCTGCCAATCAAGTATTGCAAAGCGACGAAGCATACACAAAGCATCCAGAAAATCATGACACGTCTGTTATCGCGTTATCGTCGAACAGCGACGAAGAGAGAGGAACTTCTATGGGAAATGATCGTGATTTAACGCATGACAGTGAAGCCAGTGACGCCAGTGATGCCAGTGATATCAGTCATCATGTTAGATTCTCAGAATACAATGAGTATAGAACCATAGATTTGATCGACATGTCCGACACGGCGAACAGTCCTCCTCTGAAAAACTATCTTGAACAACAGAATTGGGACGATCATTCTAGCGACACGGAATCATCTGACATTACGAAGAAACTGCCGTTTAATTGTGAGAAACAAATTCGTAATTCCTCTCTGAAAATTATCAGCAATGAAAAAGCAGTCGACACTCCAAGACGATCATCTTTGCAAGATATAACGAGACGCGGCAAGAAAGATTCGTATAATTATGTAATGAAAACTGTACATGCTCCCGAAGAAGATACCTTAAGTTATAAAGACGAGTCGCCTGATGAAGATGCATGCTACGATAACGAATGTACGCCGATAACCGAAGAAATTGTTCGAACGTCTGACGAAGACCGATCCGTTCTGTCGTCGTCGTTGTCGTCGTCGTCGTCGTCGTCATTGTCGTTGTCGGACGCTCGAGAGTTAAATGCGCACGAAAGGAAGGAATATGTATTGAGAAGCGAGCCGGAGAAAATAACGGAGAAGATAGCGAAAGTGTATTCGAATTTGCGAGAGGCTGATCTTTACTCATCCGAGGTACGGACGAATAAAACGAGCACCTTCGAGACGGAGCTTTTGAAAAGTCGTTTATCAGAACTTGAGAAGGAAATAGACATATTTCGAAGGGAAAGCTCAGCCTTGCTGCTTCAGCGTCGAAAGCTACAGGAGGAGGAGACAATTTTACGTAAACAATATGCAGAGAAAGAGAAGAATTTCGAGGAGAATAGGAGAAGAGTGCAAAACCAATTGGAAGAGGAGAAGAAGAGAGTGGCGCGTGAGAAGGCAGCGATGGAAAGTAGAATTCGCGATGCTCAGGAGAAGGCGAGGCAGAGTAAAACCGAGAGGCAAAAGGCGCAGGCTCTGCGAGAAGAATTGGAACAGCTGAGAGACGAGCTGAACATCAAGGAGAGCAGGTGGAGCGCCGCTGAATCAAGGTACAAAAGCGAGCTTCGTGTGTTGCGAGTGGAAATTTCCAGGTTGAAGCAAGAAATCGCGAATTTGCAGAATATTAAAAAAACGAACGTTAGAAATCGTAGGAAAAGCACCGGGCAAGTGATTACGAAGGCTATCAATCAAATCAACAGACGCGTCGTCGTGGCTCCGTCCAAAGAACCCCCTCCGAAGATGTGTCAAGATTTATCGGATACTTCGTCCGATACTTCCGTCCGTGACGTTGGCGACGAGGATGAGGACAAAGGTGGAAACAAGTCGATCGTGAAAGCAATTAATGTGAACGATGGCTTTGGACAAACAAAGGATGATGCATCCGTGAACAAAATGAGGTATAAACAAGTTGAGATTGAATCGCAGCCCAAGGGCAATCAGAAACTCCCGGAAGGGAACGTTGTGGAAAAGAAGCGGTATTTATACGAAAATTTATTGAAAGACGCAACATCGGACTTGGTGGAGAATGAAAATCCGTCTTGTACAAAGCAGGGCATGTTGAACGATCCTCAGCCGATAATTACGCAAATGCACAATGCAAAGAGCAATGATAGATCCCATTCCAGTTCCGCGAACAAAGATTTCGACCGTGCAGCTTACGTTGCGAGTAATACGGAGCGTTATGCCGACAGATCACGCGAAGTAAATCAGGATTCGGATAAAAACGACGCGGAAATGGAAATGGAAAAGAGAAAAGGTCGAATATCGCCCGAGAAGAATTTCAATTCTACGTTGCACGCCACCTCCTTTCAGAGTCAGATTAGCAAGGCGAGTACGGACGCTGTAGAACAGATTCAGTTTCCCGACGGACGCATAGAATACTGGTATCCGAACGGTAACGTCAAGAAGATCTTCCCCGATCAAGAAGTTACAAAGATGATTTATTACAACGGGGACGTTCGCGAGACCGACAGGAATAGGAGAGTAAAATACTTTTATGCCGCGACTCGAACGTGGCACACAACGACTCCCGACGGCTTGGAGATTTTAGAATTTCCCGAGTATGTTTATTTCGTTATCGTTTCGCTATCGTCGCACGTTCGCTTCCAATCTCGCTTTGCTTCGTTTTGTTCTCCAAATAATGCATAAATAATAATAAATAATAAACACCCAGGATATAAATAAAAGTAATGATAATTAAAAATTATAGATAATGTATTGAATAATAAATTTAAAAAAATTTATATACATATAGCGGTCAAGTGGAAAAGCGTATGTCCGATGGTACCGTCGAAGTGTTGTTCCCGGATGGGACGGTGGCGCAAACTTTTATCAACGGCGACAAGATTCTGACATTACCGAATGGCCAGAAAGAAATTCACACGAAAGAGCACAAGGTGAACGGATGTCTAACTTCTTGTTTTGTATTTTAAATATTATTGCTCCAATTCGTCTAATATGCATGCTTCGCTTTTTTTTTTTTTTATAGAATCATAAACGTGCAAGTTCTTGAGTTAGCGTTATTCATTAAACGACATTTGAATATTTCAGAGACGAGAATATCCTGATGGCACTGTAAAGCTAGTTTACGCAGACGGTACCCAAGAAACTCGTTATTCTAGTGGAAGAAAACGATTGAAAGATAAAGATGGTAATCTATTGATGGATTCGTACGATGTATAATAAGTCTTTCCAAGATTATTATTATTTTTTTAATGAAACAAATAGAAACGAAGATTATCAATATGTGAGCGTAAAAGCATATACGATGTTATGTTAATTTATCTCGTAATTGTAAATAACGATTGATATATTGTATAGTAATTATTTTTATAAGAATTTGAAACTTAATGCTGATCTTTTTCATTATAACAAGCGAAAAAATAAAGACGGAGGGCTTTTCATAAATATGGAATATTCCGTTAAACTCCGCCAGCTAAAGTAACTTTTTTATTTTTTTTTTTTTTTAAATAAATTATACGCACCTTGTAAATTACTGATTTACGACTTGTGTCGCTGATTGTAAATTATTAATTTCTTAAAGAAAGCAATCTAGAAATGTCATATGAACGAATATTTTTACGATACGATACAATAATCAGACATCGTCTCATTTATAATGTTCATATAATAATTTTGTTCTAAGTTAGTAAAGCAATTACTACACTATCTCTAATCACGGTAACTGTGTCTTATTTGGAGAGGAGAATTAATCACCCCGTTTCTCTTGTATAGTAATTAAAATGCGATATAATTTAGCGTTCAAACATTTTCGCCCGCGTGGTACGTTCGATCGATCGAACATCTAATCGATCGTCGCGATTACCGGTTACACCTTTCCGCGCAAAAATCATCGCGTTGTCAATAATCGATTTCTCGCGGGCAATAAACGCGCCGATGTGCCGGTGCCGCCGTCACCGCGGCGTCACCGACTATAGTGACTACGTATACATACCTCTCACATCTCTGTCGCTCTCTCTCTTTCTCTCTGTCATCCACCACCACCACTTATGCCACTCACTATCCCGTTTGGGCAATCATGTGTCTCGGTCTCGTACGTCGTACGTGTACGTCGTGTACGTAGTATAGCGCGCGTCGCTGTCACCGATCGTCGGCCAGTCGATCGCACGGGGAAACGGGTTTCTCGTTATTTGTTCTATTTGCATCGAGTCTCCGCCGTAGGACACGCGATTTCGTTGCTTGCGAGAGGGCCGAGCCCGCCCTCCTCTCGGCAAAAAGTGAGTGACGTAATTTTTTGCATGTACGCGGTTATGATAAGGAAAGGGAGAAATATATATATGTGTGTACATGTGTGTATGTATATATAATTGATAAAATATATTTAAAATTATTCAAAGATATTATACGAATGTGGACGGAGAACGAGGTAAATGAAGCGCAGAAAGGTTATGTTGACGAGGAAATCAAGAATCGGATGATGTGTAAACGCAGGAATGGTTGATAAGTGGAATGGCGTAGATAGTACATATATATATATATATATACATATATTTGGCTGACAGACGGACAGACAAACAGACGGAGAGAGCGAGAGAGAGAGAGAGAGAATTGTCTTTTCGCGACAGGTATAAAATTGCGGAAATATAAATAATTTCTATCGAAAATCGGCTGACACGGCGAAACTGTGTATTCGTTATAAATTAAAGGATCGAACGGTGCGTAAATGCAGAAGTGAATACGAAGTGATATGAAGTAAACAGGCGGAATGACGTAATATTTGTGCGAGCGCGGGGAGAGAGAGAAAGAGAGAGAAGTTGTTATTGCGGATATTTATAATATCTATCGGAGCAATTAAGTAACAGACAGACGACAAAAAAAGAAGGAACGAACGAGAGATTAAACCGATGGAATAAATTAACGGATGAATCACGGGGTTGGGTGTGAAGAAAGTATACGTGTGTGTGCGCGTTTGTGCGGAATTGCGAATATGTAACAATAGTGAAGTTAAAGGCAGAAAAAGACAGAGAGAGAGAGAGAGAGAGAGAGAGAGAGAAACTGCGTGGTTTATTATTTCGGGTGACTTTACCGTTGAATAAAAAAGAGAATATATATATAACAGAACGACATATCGAAAGGGGGAAAAAAAGGACAAAGTGACACTAAGTGCCGATAAAAGCGTTAAGTGGGATAATTGCGCGCGAATATAACGATCCGCCTAAAGAAGCCTGCAAACAGAATGACGTGGTAAAGTTATAAGTTAGAGAGGGAGAGGGGGGGAGGATTTATTTTCGTCTTTCGGTAAACCCGATTCGAAATAAGTGAAAAAAAAAGATGCTACGATGCGTTCGTTGATTTGTTAAAAAGAATGAAAGAAATAATTTAAAGAATATTTGAATTGTAAATTCAATATTAGATAATCCGGAATGAATAAATGGTCGCTTGTCAGAAATGGATTTTTGATATGCGCGTTAAGAATTGCATTGTCAATTCTATCGCCTGATACGATGCCAATGATTTTGCAGATAATTAATTGAATTCAGTTCCTTCTTACAATGTTCCGTTACGCGACTTGGAGAGTGTTTGTCATTAATGTTTAGGTTTATTTCTCAATTTTAAGTTACTCCGACTTCGGTATATCATTTTGGAAGCGAAAGGAATAAAAATTTCTGTATTTGTGCTAGATAATTTTAAAGTAACTTTATAATACGTACGTGCGACACACTTTGCATTAAAATTCACTCTGTACTTGGAGACATTTCTTGTCACCGTCAATTTAAACAGCGTTTGTTCTTTCATTGTAGATTGTGATTTCGTTTATATGTATATGTGCGTATGCACATACACAGGCTACCGATAATCACTTCAAGTCACTAAAAATTTACAGTTTGCGTAACGTACACTACAGGAGTTTCAGTATACTGGCAGTATGAATATCGGAACGCAGCCTTTATTTACATACGGTCAAGTTAATTAAATTTACGATGACAATACAAATCCCAGATAGCACGCATGTCTAAAAGATGTCTTCGCGACGTTTTTCAGACATACGTGCTGTCTGGGATATACGATTTTTCCATTGCACGACAGCAATTAATTTCTGCAAGTTAGGAATTCTTAGTCTCTAGGACTAGAGAGTCCTGAAGACTATCTAGTCATAATTAGAAATGCGAGTTATTGACGTTTTTAATTATGACTGAAAAGCTCTAATTAACTATGGAAATTGTTTCAAAATGTACAGTATTAATGCGTTAAACGCATTATCCTAAAACGCAAGAGTATTTGATTAAATCTTATTATATGCATACTTGAAGGATGAGCAGGACAAAGGAACAAGCGGGTTCATCCAAGTCATCGGGATCCGCAGGCTCCACCGAGGAAAAAGAGAAGGATGAGAGGATGTTCGAGTGCAATATCTGTTTGGATACCGCGAAAGATGCAGTAGTCAGTATGTGCGGCCATCTGTTCTGGTAAGTATTTTGATAATAACGTAACGTGTCAAAGAGTGAAATATTACCTATAATTTGAATGATACGATTGATAATAACGCAGTTGGCCGTGTCTGCACCAGTGGCTGGAGACTAGACCTACTAGGCAGGTTTGTCCTGTATGCAAGGCTGCTATAAGCAAAGAAAAAGTCATTCCATTGTATGGACGTGGGGCTACAAAGCAAGAAGATCCAAGGTATAACTTGTGTTTTTTTTCTGTCACAATTAAAAAAATTAATTATTGCTTCTTTTTATTCAAGGATTGTGTAAACAAATTTACAATCAAACTAGAACAAAAACGCCATTTACGGTCGGAGATAGATCTTTAGTAATCTAATATTTAAAAAATTTACATGTGTAACATCATGTTAAATTATAGGAGATAATTGTTTTATTACCGTTGCTTATTATACCTGTATCTAGTATATTGATGCATTGGTGGCGTGCGAGCAGTGAACTATATACTGTAATACTGTACTGAAACGTGAAACTTCGTGCTGGCGCCCGGGCACCAAGAAGTAAAAGACGAATTAATTGGTTTCTGTTTGTTTAGCGAATTTTAATCGGTCAATGGTATTCTATTATTTTTGTTTCCCTGGAATATGCTTTGGTCACGAATAAACGCGGCTCTATAGTTCACTGCATGAGAGTCGGCCCAAGGATGGGGCTTGCGTTCGATCACGTTTTTAAGTTGACGGGAGACGCTTATGTTAAGACTAAGATTTTATGTTAAGATAACGTTGTGTGTGTTATCGCAAATGAGTTTTGTTTTGTTCGAAGTCACCTGTATGCTGTAATAAGCTATTTTGAAGGGCTTGGCCTACAAAATAATATAAGTTTAATTGGTGAAAACGATTTTTGTTTCAGGAACAACGTGCCACCGCGCCCGGCCGGTCAAAGGTCAGAGCCAGAAGCCAATGTCGGCTTTCCCGGCTTTGGTTTCGGCGATGGTTCCTACATGTCGTTCGGCATTGGCACTTTTCCGTTCGCTTTTTTTACGTCGACTTTTACTTTCGGAGAAACACGACCAAGCGCAGGTAACACTTGTCATAAGTTTAAGGGGTACAATTGCGAGATGAACTTATCTTCGTGTTTTTGTTTCTCATATATGTGAGACAATAATTGAGAGGTGATGTATAAAAAAATTAATTTATTTCCAGCTCCCAGAGGCACACCGCAATATGAGGAAGATCAGTTTTTATCCAAGATATTTTTGTGGTTAGCGATAATATTCATCTGCTGGCTGCTGATGGCATAACATTGCTTCTAAATCACATGCCAGTCTGCTCCATAATTTGTAATACTTTGTCTTATGATATCCTGTCGGTTCGTGATAATCGCAACATTGGTTATGGTTTCCACGTGGCTCTTGCAAAGTCCTTTAAAGCTCCTGTTCATTCACTGCCTCCATCTTTAATTGATGACGTTAGAAGTCAAAAAATATATGAAAATTTTTGCAACGTAAGACATTATTAAAATAAAAATATTTTTCTATTGAATTTAATTAAAGCGTTTGTAATCGATGTAAAATAGACTTGTAAGATATATCGAAAACTTCTCTTTTGTTTGGAAAAATGATGTAATAGTATTTGGATAATAAGTATTGCCCCCCGAGAAGAATATTGTCAACTGAAAAATTTCGATTTTTAATTATAAGCCGATAAAAAGTACATAATATTACCTACGTGCTATAATAGTCTCACAAGTCTATGAAAAATCCGCTTATCCGCTGCACGAGGCAAAGTTGTCGTTAATCTTTTAAACCGGTTATCTATCCGTTGAGGCAGCACTGGTAGTCCAATTGCCGGGAGGGCGTCATTTTTCATGTTGATGCAATGATTTTGTATTTAAAATAATTGCCGTAGTGTTAAAATATATCGAAACTCCCATTTTGTTATAATTTAATATGTGACAGTAAATATTTACTTCAATTCAGCAGTTGTCAAATAAATAAAACAAGCTGTTTGACAGCTACTGAAATAAATATTTGCTTTCATATATCAAGTTTTATAAAATAGGAATTTTCGATATATTTTAACGCCACGACAATTATTTTAAATACAAGATCACTGCACTAACACGAAAAATGTCGTTGTATGTACGTTGCAAGAATAATTTAGCTTTTTAACATCATTTTTTTATGCCTGACAGTTCACAATTGACATTGTGCGCACTGTTAATGCGGACTTGGCAATCGAGCCAGCAGGAGCTTAAAAAAAAAAAGCAGAAATATATGAAGTTTGTTTACGCGTGTCCCAAACTGTACGACTAATGTCCATTTCTACCAATGTAGATTAACTTTAATCAGTTTAACTTACTTTTTATTTTTTTTACTTTTTACAACTAGAAAAGGATAAAAAGTAAAAGTTAATCTGTATTGGAAATGGACATGAAAAAAAACTCGTTTCTTCCAATTTTAGAAAAGAGGAAGGAAAGTACATCGAGTGTTTTGTCCATGTAAAATGTTTTACACGGTTTCGTTGGCATTTGTATACATCGAATGGGACGATTTCTCTCCCATTTGGATAATTCTGATATTTTGATGTCACTTTTTTATGTACATATTATATATATTATTATTATTACCCATAGAGGGAGTGCGTGCATCTGCTATAATATTTAAAGTATAAAAATGTATGACTTTAAGTGAATACAGCGAGGGGAAGATATTAATGTAGATCGTTAAGATAAATCGCGAGTTTGTGAGAAACTGCAAATTTGAACAGTGTGTACATAGTAAATCAATAAATTATATATATATATATATATATATATATATATATATATATACACATACCTGTGTGTGTATAATTTTGAGTTTAAATTAAAATTGCGTATACATTTAAATAATGTAATATATTATGGAATATTAACAATATAGTATATACATTGAAATATAACGGGACGTAAAAAATGGATTCTTACGAGACTATCAGTAGTAATTAATTTATTCATAGTTCTTTCGTTCAATGATGTTCAATTTTATTCTGCTGTGATTCTGTGAGGTCTTTTTAAGGACGTTCTCTCGTCTTTATACTAGAGAAAATCGATTTTCTTAGGATTTTTTTAAAACTGTGAATATACGTTAATTTAGGTGTGCTTTATGCGTGGTATAAATTTCAGTACCTCTTCCGGTATAAAAAATAAAGATACTGAGTCTCAAAGTTTCAACTTTTACTAATGAAAAGGTTTTCCAGGCCAAACGGTAAGAGATACGAGGTTGGCCAAGAGGACCAAAGTTGCTCCTCTCGTCGAGTTCTATAAGGAAAAAATGCCAAAACTAAAAAAAATTAAATTTTAAATTTTTTTTTTAAACTTTGAGGCTCAGTATCTTTATTTTTTATACCGGAAGAGGTACTGAAATTTATACCACGCATAAAGCACACCTAAATTAACGTATATTCACAGTTTCAAGAAAATCCTAAGAAAATCAATTTTATCTAGTATAAGGACGAGAGCACGTCCTTAAGTCTATTTATATAGTCGTCACTCAAATCTCATTTCAAAAGCACATTATGTAAGATACTCAAAATGGAGTTTTATGTTTCGAGACGTGGACAGTTCAACAGGTCATATTTTGATTTATAGAAATCAATTGAAACTACTCGGTTGAAAAACAAAATGGCACATGATGAAAAAAATGAATCGAATTGTAAAAACGCAAAAGAAACATTTTACCTCCTTTGAAAACATTTTATTAGTATAATAATAATGTATAGTAGAATAAAAAAATATAATGGAAACTAAAAAAATAAGAGTTTTATAAAAAATAAAGAAACTTGAGGGTGAAAATTTCAATTGCTTTCAATGTTAGTAACCCTTATTAATAAGAAAGTAATAAAACAATTTTTAAAAAATTAATATTTATTATCTGATATTAATTTTAATATCAGTAATTTAACATCACTAGTATTATAATCAACTTACCATATTGTACATTGGACACAGAAAAACAATTGCAACTAGGTTAATTTAAAGCAGTGAAAGAGCGCCAATATCGAATTGCAACAGATGGAGAAGTGATTAGACATGCATAAATAGATACTCTGTGATTGAATCACGTATCTACTATGTAAAATCCTATCCATAAATAATTCGGATAACGTACAGATAAATTAACGGACATAAAAAAATTTTTCTTTATATTCATAAAATTCATAAAAGAGGTTTTTATGCATAATTAAGACTTTCTAAAGAAACTTTTGTAGAGTACACTATTAATACTATTTAAACTCTAATTAGTTGATTTAATAATTATATCATTAACTTAATCTGTTATTTCTTAATTTTTTTGGTTATAAAAATTTTGTACGGTTAAAGAATTAGTAGAATAAATGAAGAATATAATGTAATTAATGGGATCTGCGGGATGTCACACTGTGCAACGCTCCATCCTATTTTAGATTTGGCATCCATCACAGATTGCAGCTCTTCGAGAGAAGCGCACACCAATATAATGCACCGAAAATCGCAACTCGATAAAAGCAATTTACATAGATCAGGAAATTACTGCTACTATACACAATACAGCTTACACTTGGAATATTACCAACAAACAAAACTAATATTGTATCTTGAATATCTACGATGTGTATAGAAATAAACGATCAGAAATTATTTATTTTTCCTAGAGATAATTATGATTAGTTTTGATGGAATGCTGTTTCTCACAATATACGCCAATTGAAAGATTTACATCTCCTCCTTATCTCTCATGAAGCCTTTGGAGACTAGCAAGTCATTACATTCTCTTCGAGTCAATTTGGACAACGCGTGTCTCTCTAGCTCCTGCAACATTTTCAGAAATTAATAGTAGGACATTACGAATTATAATTATGTTAATATTTTCTTTTTATTATTAAACCTCTCCACGTGCGTTCAATAACACGAGTTCTGGTCTTGCGCCTGGAATATGCTTGAATTCCACATTCTCGCCACTGTACGTGTATTAAGGAAAAAAAAAAAGTAATATATATAGTTCGATGGAATCTTGATTGAATTTGTTAGTCTTTTACTTGCTGTTATTTTGGGGAACTTATAAACTTTTGGGAAAATTATACACTTTTAGGTATCTTATATTAAAAGATTAAATTTTAAATTCACATATGTGCAAAACACATCTGTACGGCAGATCTTGAGAAAACACATAACACGCAATGTTTTATATATCTACATGTAAAAAGTTAAACTTTAACTAACCATCAACCTTCAAATTGTCAATGTTGTTTTAAATTATTTTTCATGTATGTGTACGTATATGTAACACAAATAAAAAAATAAGACAAAATATGTGAAAAATGAATAAAATAAGTATTTCACGTCAACTGTCACTACAACAATGCAGTGTTGACAATAAGTTTTAAAAATGTATAAATATGCAAAACAAGTATGCCATTGTAAAGGATACTATTGCGGTAGGTCCTCGAAAATAAATTTCTTGACATCCGGCAGCCGATTGAGCGAGCAACCGCTACAGCTCTGTGGAAAACGAATAACGTAAATAATAACGATGTGATTACAATTTCTCAATACATAAAACATCATTTAATTACTCCTGTAACAATTGTATATTGCAATTATAGTACAGAAAAATCGAAAGTCATGCGTTCTAATGAGCGATATTCGATAAGACGTCATGTTGATTCAAACGTAAAACAGAACACGTTACCTCGACTCTCGCAGTCGCGTAACAAAAATGACTCGCGCCACTCGCGGCGTCCGTGGAATTCGCGACGGAAACAAACGAAAGTGCGAAAGCGACTGTAATAAATATCAGACGGCAGCTAACGATCATGGTGGATGCCATGTTTGTCATTCGATTGAGAGAACACGGAGACGTGAATTAAAGGCCGGTTCTGTACGCCGTATATTGTCGGATGTCGGAACACGCAGCCGGATGGTCCAATGAGGAAAATTCGTTTTCGAAAATGAAATTCTCTCATTGGATCATTGGCTGCATTCCAACATCTGACATGTAAAAGGGAGCGGCACCGGTTGCTTCCGGTTTCTTAATTGCTTCTTCTTCCTTTTTTTTTTATTGACAGTGAGTTTGTTTATTTTGACGAACGAGTTACACTCTTTGCATTTCTTGATAAATATTTGCTCATTGGAGCTGGATTCTCTTGTTTTTTTTTGTAAGATTATAACAAGCAGTCTTTTTATTTAAAATAAAGAAATACTTAATTTACAACAAAAGTAAATTTGAAACAATTAATTTCGAATGGCTGCATTTAGTAGAAAAAGCAATTTAATAAGCATAAAATGCGATTGGATAATTTTCTTTATATAATTATATGATTTAGATTAACTTTGATCTTGGTTCAACTTACCATTTATCTTTCTCCAATTTCAAGAACTAGAAAAAGATGAAAAGTAAGTTAAACCGCGATTAAAATGATAAAAATTAATTTACATCGATAGAAATGGACACAAAAGTGCAGGAAATAGGTCCGTTCGGTCTGTTCTATTTTATCTGAACTTCTTGCGCAGTTTATCCTGGTTTCTTTTTCTCCCCGACGTGAAAAGAAAAAGAGGACAGATGAACCGTGCAAGAAGTTCAGCTGAAAAAAAGGAGTCGCGCCGTAAAAGGAACAGACTTCTCGGCCCTCGCCGCAGCTGATTGGTCATCCGCGACGCGTCACACTCGGCTCGACCAATGCCGCCGAGTCTGGCTCGAATGCGGCTACTCTCCGAGAAAATCATCTCGCGCGCTGGACTGTCAACTGTCATGTCATGGCAAGTAGTAGTAACACTAGTAACGCCCGTGTATGTAGTCGTCTCCATTTTCGCCCCTTCCTCACGCAAGTTTCCTCAGTTTCCTGCTCTGCGCGCACGTCCTGGCGTCACGGACGAGGGGACGTGGTCGCGTTCTTCCAAAAACGAGGGAAAAAGGAGAGAGAGAGAGAGAGGAAAAAAAATCGGACGAAACATTTCGTCAAAAAGAAAGAGTGAAGGAGGAAGCGTCACTCGTGGCGGTCGTGGTGGCGTCGACACGAGATACGAAACGGCGACAACAACGGCGTGCGTGGATGCCCCGATTGCCCCGTCGGGATTTCCACCTTGCGGTAGCACCCAGCGTGCATGTATAAGGACGCGCTCGTCGACGAGGTAAACAAGAATGGACGTGGAAGAGGGTGAGGCGAAAATGTGCAGGCTATGCGGCCAGTACGAGAAGATCTACATCGACGTGTTCGGGGAGGAGGGTGTCAGACGCTACCTCGGCACGAAAATACACGAGAAGATCAACATCCTGGTGAGTCGCGGTTACTCGTCGCACCTGGACGCTTCGCTTCACGCTTTCTTCTCGCCGACCCGGTCATAATGAACCCTATAGGGTTAGAAGAAAATAGCTATAAGAGGAATTCCTTTTTCCTCCTTTGCTACGTATGGTTTTTCTTGCTCCAAAACAGCATGCTTATTTACACGCGGCGCATCACGTTTGCTTGTAGCGTGCTTGGCTTGTCCTTCACGTTTGTTGATCCCCAGGGAGCATTTTTTCCCCCCAAATTCAGAAGCATCGATATTTTTTTATCAAATTTGATCCCTAATTATTAACATAATTAATTACTGTGCTTCAACGCTCTTTAAAATGCTTACTTAAAAATTATTGTGATTTTAAACAATTAATTGAACTAATTTTATTGAATACACTTTCCAACATTCAACTCTTGTTAATATAATTGACAAGGGTTTGTTGAAGCGATGAGGTTTGAGTAATTCATGTTGAATTGTTAATTTTGTGTTAACTGGTCTCATGTTTACTACATCACTTTATCAGCAGCTTTCTTTTTCTGTTAAGAAATAACAAACATTTTTTAATTAATTAATACATTATAATAATCTGCTTTTATTTAAAGATGGACTCTACGTTTTAAAAAGAGATTGGAGGATATTGTCATGTTGGTCAAATTGATATTTAATAGGAGCTTTCTCTAGCGAGTTAATGCACTCATCGAGCGGCAAAAGATTTCTTTATACTTGCTCCAATATCGCAGTTAAAAATAGACATTTTATATGTGAGTTACTTCATCAACGAGATTCTCATAGAATCTCTCGTGGAATTTCTATCGTTACCGTTTGAAAAAGAAATTATTAATTAATACACAGAGAAATATTGTGTTTATATTTTCATGTGCGAGTGTTTGTAAACGTGCCATGAGATTATTGTACAAGTTAATTTTTACATTTGTACAAATTGTTTGGGCGAATTCTTCGGAGAGAAGAGTGTGTAATGAGCTTTATTTAAAATTGTAAGTAATGAATGTGTAAAAACTGTGTAAAAATTATATATATTTAAGTTTGTCGGTAATTTCAGGCTTGGATGTTGTCATAGAACTTTAGTGGGTACCAGAATGTAACGATATATTTATATTTTTGTCACACATTGTTGTATCTATAGAGCAGAGCGGTAGTATTTACGTAATTAATATTTTGTAAAAAGAAGGAAAAAGGAAAAAAAGAATCAATGAGGCCTAATGTTGCTTAATAAGGTTATATCTTTTTGCAAGTGTATCACGAGTACACTTCTCAAAACTTAGATCACTTTTGTTTGTGAATCGCAGATAGATGAGAAGGATCCTCTGCCCAAGGCGATCTGTGTTCAGTGTCTGGGCAAGCTCGAATTCGTTTGCGACTTCCAAGAGGAGTGTCGGCGCACCCAACAGGTGTTACGCGATCAGTACAATCTACCACCGTTAACAGAGTCCGTAAGTCTCTGTACTTTGTTTATACTTTATCTACCGCTCTACTGCTCTTTTATTATGCTGTTTTATCACAATCAATTCTATCTTATATCGCAAAATTTTATATGACATCATATAAATATAAATTTCAGTACAGCGAAATAATAAACGCGATATAATAAAGTCCATATACACGTATAGACAGGAAAAGAAAATTTAACAATTTATAAGCAAAGAAAGTTTTGCAAAAAATATACTTTCTTTTTGATTTCTTTTCTTTTTTATTAATTGTTAATCAAGTTGTTAATATATAATTTTAATAAAGTCGAATATTCTTGTATTAAAATTATCATATGTATTCTTTATTCATACTTATTCTTTATTATTATTATTATTATTATTATTATTATAAATGAAAAATGAGTTAATGTAAAATACTTGCATAAAATGTTAATATTATGAATGCCTGCACGAAAAACGATTAAATTTTTTTAATTGCTTGTAAATTCACCCACATTGTTATCAAAATAGAGACATATTCTGGTACCCACTTTTATACTTCTAATTCGATTTCTCTCCAGACAGAGGTAAAGATTGAAGAATCAACATCGCCGGTGGGCACGTCGTCGTCGGATAATAACAACAGTATTGAAAAGAATCTTAATTCCACCGGAAGCAGTCAGGCTGAGGAGAACCATGTTGAAGTAGTCAAAGATTTGGAACAGCCGAAAAAGAGAAATACGTCTCCGAAGATTTTGAGAAGCCTTCGCAGTCAGCAACAGCAGCAACAGATTTCCAAGTGCAACGATAAAGCCGCAGAAAAAAATGCGCGAATTCAGAGTACAGAAACATCGCTGACTCGTTGGCTCAGAAGCAGGCAAAGCGCGGATTCGTCTGTAGTGGACCTCGAGGAGATTCCGATCGCAAGTCGATTAAGGAGTCACGACAATAACGTCGAAAATAACATCGGTACTCGTTCTGTGAACAACAACAGTAATAGCAACAACGAGAGTACGAACAAACAGAGCAACAGTCCGAAGCAACAGCAACAGGATTCATCAGCGACGATTCAGTTCCCAACCTCAGCTTTGAATAAATTATTGACGATTGTTTCTAGCTCTCCCGATATCGAGGTCTCGGTAAAGGAGACGAGAAATCGGAATAACGACGCCGAGGATATTAGCTTCACCGTCGAGCTGTGCAAGAAGCAAAACGATGAGGTTTCGTCGGCGCGAGCGCGGGTCTTGCCCGATCAGGACTATTGTCTAGTCGACACGGCGATCGTGGATCTGCTGCAGAGCGAAAACAGCGCGGAGGTGAACGGCATTGTCAACACCATTCTTAGCAGTACGTCGCCGAAGAACAGCAGCGCGGCGGCAAAGTTGAAAAATTTAGCGGAGTTGGAGCAACGGTTAGAAGCCACGCAGAACCCAGAGGACCTCTTTAAGATCGACGGCGAGGAGATTAAGGTGGACGATAACGTGGAGCACGTTGTAAATGAAACGCAAAACGGTTACGCGTGCAAGCTCTGCCGAAAGTTCTACGAGCGCCGAGACAAATGTACGGTTCACGTGAAAACGCATCTCGGCATCAAGCAGTATACGTGCGTTGTCTGCAACGCCAAGTTTGTTTGCAAGTCTGACGTGATGAAGCACATCCGATGCTCGCATACCAATCCTAGGCCCATACAATGTCCCAAGTGTCCTAAACGATTCAAATCCAAATTCTACCTGGCCGAACACGACAATGTTCACAAAGGTGTGCGGCCGTACAGTTGCGCGGACTGTGGGCAGAGTTATCACCACAAGGTTTCGTTGCAGATCCACATGAAGTCGCATCTGCCGCCGCAAAATCTGGCCTGCGAATATTGCGGCAAAGTCTTCCCATTTCGCACGAGATTGCTCGGCCATATCGCGAGTGTCCATATGAAAAAACGGCGCAATTTCCGCTGTCGCTTTTGTTATAATCTTTACTCGAGTCTGTCGGTGCTGAACGAGCATATCAAAACTCGCCACGCGACCACGTACACGTGCGAGACATGTGGCAAGACCTTCAAAGTCGCTTCCAAATACAAGGCGCACGTGCTGCAGCACTCCAATCCCAAGCCGTTCGTGTGCAACGTTTGCAACAACCGTTATGCGTCTAAAGCGTTTCTAAACGAGCACCTGTTGAAGCACGAGGGTTTGCGTAAACACGTGTGCCAAGAGTGCGGCGCGAGATTCGCACAGGCGAGTCATTTGGCCGCTCATCGTCATGTACATGGGGAAAAGACGCACGCGTGCCCGGAATGCGGTAAAAAGTTCAATCGTCGCGACAACATGAAGGTGCATCGGAAACGGCATTTCGACGAGAAGAAGCCTAGCGCGACTGGCAAACAAAAGGTTACATCCAACAATAACAACCTGACTGCTTTTACCACGTCCGTTAACGAGAAATAATGACGGGGTGGCGCTCACAACGACAACAAGATAATCACTGGAGAGGAGAAAAGACTATAGAGATCTGTACAAATCTCGTAATAGGCTGAATCAGAATTTACGAGGAATTGAAGAAAGAAGGGAAGAATCCGAGATTGAATACTTGACAAGAGTATTTCGGTAGAAGATTGCTCAAAGATGACAGCCTTTGCGTATACACAATTGGTGCTTCGATGAATTCCCAAACGTCATTCCTTTTATCTTTAGCAATACAGCCAAACTCCCCTCCTCTCTTCACCTATTCTTAACTCGTCGGGACCAATCTCTCTATGCTTAACCCTTTCCCTCGAGCCCGTTCTTATTTTAATAGTACATACATGGAATGAAACTAAAGGGTACAGGGAAAAAACGATAAAAGTCTACTTTTTGTTAAAATTGATCTGATTATGCTATCTTGTGGCATCAGTTTCAAAGAACTTTCATAATTCTTATCTATTTTGATAAAGAACAGTTTAAAATAAAGCCGAAAGATGTACCATGTTGGGGTACAAAAAAATGATCATAATCCACACGCTTGTAGTGAAGAATCTGTTAGAGTCCATCATAATTCCAATATAAACATTAAGTAAATATTGCGTTCCGATATTTACTAAATTTTGTACTAATTTTCTCAATAGCTTGAGATATTCGAGATGCATCAGGACTTGAAACGTTTTTCTCGAAATTACTCCGGATGGACATTGATCGTTTTTTCCTTGTATCCTTCAAATGTTGATCGCGACAAGTAAGGTAAATGTACCAATGCCTGATTACGTACCTATGTCTGGACATTTTTATTATTTTGGTCCTTAAGTAAGTTATAACTCGAATTAAAATCAAAGAATCAAAGATAAAAATATTTTTCTTATATTACATTTTTATCTTTGATTTTAATTTGTGTTATACTTATTTACAAACTAAAATGATAAAGGTGTCCAGAAGACATAAGTCTTAAGTGTTTCGACACATTGGTACATTTACCTTAATAGTATACACGCACGGTACTTGTTATCTGTCATTTATTTTCTTACTCTATGGCTGCGTTTCGATATAACCATGTAATTACATGACGAATTTAAAAGTAGCGAAAGAACAGGGAAGTATGTTAAAAATACGAAAGCGGAGACGAACTTTTGAGTATAAAAAGTAAAAGATATTTTTTAGTACCATGCGATTTCAAGTGACAAATATTACAACTGCCGTCATACAACGAGATTCCTATATTTTCTTCGACAGATTCTGTGGCAAATATTATTTCGAAACTCTAAACCTAATTAAAAACTTAACGTACGCATACGTATCGGTGTTCTTTAAGAAGTCCCAGAATATGGAGGTGTTAAGAATAGAACGGTTGTAATACTATAGTGAAACGTTTTCTCTATAAGTGTTAAATCTTAGTATTATTTTTTACAAAGATTACACTAATTTTCTATTCACGAATATAACTTTACGATATTCTGTCTCTTTTTTTTTAAGTTTGGATAATTGAGATTGTCGAGTTTGGGAACGTTAGAATTAATCTTTTCATTCGAGCGTTTATGTAGTAAATATTAATCTATCGTATACCGAAACCGTGATTTAGTTTAGCTTGTAATGATACACGCATCTTTTTTTTTTTACCGTGGACCTAGAAAGATTAAATTATCATTAAGGACTGATTGAAGAACATTAGTGTGAAAACTCTAAAATCTATTTGAACTTTGCTAAGAAAAATTGGTATAATAATAAAATAAAGGCTGTTGAAAACATAATATAGAATAATGATGATCAGGAAAAGAAATCACACGAAACACACGTCATCAGTGAAAAGAACTGTGGATGTATCAAAAAACCGAAAAACATACTCGGTTGACGATATGTTAATTACCCTCATGCGAAAAAACACGTCTTTTTATAATACTTTTTCTTCTTATAAATACAGCAAGTTTTTGGAAAATGTTTATTTTGTAATGTAGACAACACACGTTCACCGAATTACGGCCAAAAGTATGATCAATCGAATAAAGGCATAGTCTTATTAAAAAATTAATGACTTAATACGTATGTGTGTGTGTGCGTGCGTGCATGGTGTGCGTGACACCAGGAACACAGGGCTTCCAAAATTGATGATGTTATAACGAGAGCGGCGATATTTTCTATAAATCTTTACATGTGAGACTCGTATGTGAAAAATTTTCAACGATTTTCAATATCTTTTGGAGTACATTTTATAATAATTGTTATATTAAAAATAAAAAAGCGTTACATATAGACGTTTAAAGTATTAGATATGTATTTTATAAAAATGTGTATTTTACTTACACATACACATACTAATACGAAACTGCGAAAGAAATATAGCAAGTGCCTTGATTCAAGTTTTCGATGTTTTAAAGTAATCTAGGAAGACAAAATAATTGCAATTATTAGGAGTATTATGAGCTATTTTTAAGTAGAATAAATGGCGGCAGCAAGAATGCAGATATTTGCGAATTATCAAGAGAAATGTGCCTTTTATCGCACGATTATGGACTATTGTATAATTAGAGTACTCATAAAATGTGAGAGTTGGTATTTATAATTAACTATAAACTACAAAAAAATTTTTCCTATATAGTTTTCGAAGTGATCAGCAATATGAGCTATTTTGTACGCATATATTGTACATATAATTAGGAGGTAACACATCTATATATAATTAGAAGATAATACTCCTTTCCTTGATCATTGAAGACACGTCCGTGTGTTAATTGCATATAGAGATAAGTTAAGTGACTCTATACACACACACGCGCGCACATACACACCCGCGCGTACGCGCGCACATTTGTATATTCATATAGAATTAATTTCCACGATAAAAAACTTGTTTAATGATTCCACTGTTGCCTTAATAAAAATATGATACTTTTCAAATACTTTTGATTCATTTTATCCTACATTTAAGTTTTCTAAAGTGACCCAATGGTGTTTTAACCATAATTTTATGTCTAATTTATTGTTGAGTATACTTTGTTGAGAAAGTAAAAATTAATTTACTTATATAATGAGTTGAATTATGCGTAACCAAATATATATGTATTAGAGCATACATTTTACAAACTGTTTCTAGAAGACTGTTAGAATGATGGAATTTTTTACTACTTTACGGTGGAGCTTTTTGTGGAAAAAAATGGAGTGATCGAATTCGACAGAGCCATGATCTCTAAAAAAAACTTAATCTATGTATATTTTTTTTCAGATAAATTGCTTCTTATAAATTCTATATGTAAAAATATTAGATAGTTTGTTAGAATAGAATTTATTACTTCAGCATTAAAAGATAGTTTAATAAAAAGTGTTTTATATTTTATGTTGTTTATTTTAAAATCTGTAAGAGTAAAATATGATTTTTTTTTGACAGAATTATGTCAAATGGTCAACTCATAATCAGCAGATTCCGAATTTAACTCCGATCTTCATCCTCCATATATGCTTTGATTTAATGAGATATGTCTATATAGAAAGTTAAAAGGGTAGTCAATGCGAAAATTCGCAAATTTATATCTTCCTTATTTTTTATTATATTACCCATTGGCTAATTACATATATTATTAATATTTATTTTATATACTTTATAACATTTTACTTTGCGTCGTCACGTTAACTTTGCACGTACGTAACTCGTGTCTTATCTCTTCTCTCTGCCATATTCTTCACATTGCTTCTCTGTTTTCCCTGTTATCATTCATAAATAAATACTAATAATATAAATTAATATTTTACTGATTTTTTAAATATAGAATTAATAATCATCTAACATCATCGAACATCAGACATGCTAAAATTATTAAATTATTTCAGATCCACAAGGACGATGCTCTGCCGCAGCAAATTTGTACGAGTTGTGTCGACAAATTAGATTTTGTATGTGACTTTTACGACAACTGTCATGTAATTCAGGAAAAATTACGGTGGTTTATTGTAAGTATATTATATGCTAATTTCGCAAGACATATCATTCATAAGATATTGAAATTTATAATAGTGTGAATAGAAAAAAATGATGCTAATTCTGTAGAATCGAGAGCTTGCGCCACGATCATCTGCACTACGCGAAATAAATGTATATATATAGTTAATTAATTTGGACTGGTGATAAGATTATTCTTACTCCTGATGGTTACTGAATTTATTGATACATGCATTTAATATTATATATCATGTTTTTTTCCTCGATACCGCAATCAGATATTTTGTCTTAATTTTTTAAACAGAATAGTGCCGTTTTGGAATGCGTTAACTTTGTCTAATCTTTTATGATATTTTAATACCATTGACTATTTTATGTATCATAAACATTCGATTTTTTAAATTCTTAATGAAACTTCTTAATCAGAATTGCACTTTCTAGATCCCCGAGCTGCAGATATCTTTTTTATTGTTCAGGTCCATTTGGGTATATTTTTCATTAACTCGGTTATTTTAATTTTATTACAACTAGGAATCTTCGAAGAATCAACGCCTAGAGATACAGAAACAGCCCGCTGACTATCAAACGAATAAAGGAGACGATCCGACGCAAGAAGGAGTAACTTTGGTCACGGAATATTCGTTAGAATACTCGAACATCATTTTTAAAGAGGAATGCCTGCCAGATTTAAATTTGAAATTGTATCCTTTGAACCAAGAGACACAGCCCGTTAGCTGTCAAACGAATAAAGAAGACGATTCGACGCAGGAAGAAGTAACTTTGGACACGAAATATTCGACAGAATATTCGAATATTATTAATAAAAAGGAATGCCTGCCAGATTTAAATTTGGATATGTATCCTTCGAACCAAGAGACACAGCCCGCTAGCTGTCAATCGAATAAAGAAGACGATCCGATGCAGGAAGGAGTAACTTTGGCCACGGAATATTCGACAGAACATTCGAACATTATTATTAAAGAGGAATGCCTACCAGATTTAAATTTGGTTGTGTATCCTTCGAGCCAAGAGACAAAGAAACAGTCAGCTAGCTATCAAACGGATAAAGAAGACAATCCAATGCAGGTAGGAATAACTTTGGGCACAAAATATTCGACAGAATATTCGAACATTATTATTAAAGAGAAATGCCTGCCAGATTTTTAAAGGGGTGTTCCACCCCCTAAATACGCGTATGGGCACGTATAGAAAAATACATGTCCCTTATTTTTATCTAGAGAACAACATATCTACTAAAAGCTTATCAAAATCGGAGGGGGACACTTCCGTGGGTTTCCTTGTTAGTTATTAATTGCTCTCTTTTTCACCAATCTGCATAAAAAAATTCGATGTTTAATAGTTATACATAGGGGTGACATGTGGCGGTCGACGTTGTCATCTCTCGAGATGGACCAATCTTCATCCCACTTAAAGCCTTTATAAGAAATTGATTAAAGAGTTAAAAGCTTTGAGTGAAAGAATACGAGATTATAATTACGTGAAATTGTAATCTGATAATAAATTTATACATAAAAAAGGTATAATTATATGTAACCAAAATATATATAATATTTAATAAAATAAGTTTGGTTACACATTTTCAGGATTTCTTCATATCATAATTTTAATTAACACATAAACCAGTATTGAATTTTAATATTAACATTACATTCCAATTTATATTACATATTTCAATTTATATTTAAAAAATAAATGTATGTATTACCTATAAAGATCTGGAATTTTTAGGAATTTATTTCCAAAATTTGTACAAATAACTTGTTAATTAAAATATCAAAAAACTTCATGTGATCTTTTTTACATAGTAAATTAAGTTTAAGTGTTGTGACAAACGCAGAACAAAAACTAAAAGTTATATTAAAGCGTTTTGTTGCTTATGTTGCAGAGTCACTTAGAGAGCAAATTCAAGTGCCCGAAATGTCCGAATGTGTACAAAAGTAAACTGTCCTTGAATGAGCATCTGTTGAAGCACGAGAGCATAAAAAAGGTATAATTATATATGTAACCAAAATATATTTAATAGTTAATAAAACAAGTTTGGTTACACATTTCCAGGATTTCTTCATATCGTAATTTTATTTAATCAACACATAAACCAGTATTGAGTTTTAATATTGATATTACATTCTAATTTATATAATAAGTATTATTATAATGAGTAAGGTACATGTAGATATGTTCTTATTATAAGCTGAACTCTGTTATAAATTTATTATTTATTTTGCAGCATGATTGTATGATCTCTATTACAATTATAACAAATCTCTATTAATGTTTCTCGCTTCTCTTGAATGTTGTTCTCTTTTACAACTATAGAACATTCCTTGCGACACTTGCGGTAAGATTTTTCACTCGCGCGTGAGGATGCGTGTACACATGCAGAGACATAAAAGCAACAGTGTGGCATGTGAGATTTGCCGACGTCACTTATCGAGTAAAGAAGCTTTGGAAAAACATCACAAAACAGTGCATTTACATGATTATGTCTGCGATATATGTCACAAGAAACTGAAATCTAAACAGAAGTTGCGCATTCATATAATTGTAAGAAAAATTGCTGCATATTTTAAATATATATAAAAACTAATTGTATGTGTTATCTAAAAATATCTAGAATTTTTAGGAATTTATTTCCAAAGTTTGTATAAATAATTTGTTAATTAAAACATCGAAAAACTTTCTATGTGATCTTTTTTACATATTACATTAAGTTTCAGTGTTGTGACAAACGCAGAACAAAAACTAAAAGTTATATTAAAGCGTTTTGTTGTTTGCGTTGCAGAGTCACTTAGACAGCAAATTCAAGTGCCCGAAATGTCCGAAAGTGTACAAAAGTAAACAGTACTTGAATGACCATCTGTTGAAGCACGAGGACATAAAAAAGGTATAATTATATGTAACCAAAAATATAGTTAATAAAATAAATTTGGTTACACAATCTTTTATTTAAATAACACATAAACCAGTATTTAGTTATAATCTTAACATTACATTCTAAATTTATATAATAAGTATATTATTATAATGAATAAGGTACATGTGTAGATATGTTCTTATTATAAGCTTAACTCTGTTATAAATTTATTATGTTTTGTTGCATGATTGTGTATGATCTCTATTACAATTATAACAAATCTCTATTAATGTTTCTCGCTTCTCTTGAATGTTGTCTTCTTTTACAATTATAGAACTTTCCTTGCGACACTTGCGGTGAGATTTTTCACTCGCGCGTGAGAATGCGTGTACACATGCAGAGACATAAAAGCAACAGTGTGGCATGTGAGATTTGCCGACGTCACTTATCGAGTAAAGAAGCTTTGGAAAAACATCACAAAACAGTGCATTTCCATGATTATGTCTGCGATATATGTCACAAGAAAATGAAAAGTAAAAACAAGTTGCGCGCTCATATAAATGTAAGAAAAATTGCTGTATATTTTAAATATATTTAAAAACTAATTGTATGTATTACCTAAAAAAATATCGAATTTTTAGGAATTTATTTCCAATGTTTGTATAAATAACTTGTTAATTAAAATATCGAAAAACTCTATGTGATCTTTTTTACATAGTACATTAAGTTTAACTGTTTTGACAGATGCAGAACAAAAGCTAAAATTTATATTAAAGCGTTTTGTTGCTTATGTTGCAGGGCCACTTAGAGAGCAAATTCAAGTGCCCGAAATGTCTGAATGTGTACAAAAGTAAACAGTACTTGAATGACCATCTTCTGTCGAAGCACGAGGGCATCCGTAAATATGAATGCTATATCTGCAAAAAAAGGTTCGGTCATCGATCGTACCTCGGTTCTCATCACAAAGTTCACCCTCTGCCTAGGTAATATCTTTAAAACATTGACGATTAAATTAAAATAGATTAAATAAAACGAACAAAGACTAATTTTTATTAAATAAAATAGAAATAAATAATCAAAAATATATCATTGATATGATTTAAATCCAAGAAGAATTTTAAAAGTAAGATACCTTTGAATTAAATAAGTGAAAATTATACTTTTATTTTTCAACTACACATATGTATTGTGTGTGTGTGTGTGTGTGTGTGTGTGTGTGTGTGTGTGTGTATTAACTTTGGAAATAAATTACTAAAAATTCCAGATCTTTATAGGTAATACATACATTTATTTTTTAAATATATTTAAAATATACAGCATTTTTTTTTTACAACTATTTGACGGCTCAAATTTCTTTTACATTTCAGTTTTTTGTGACATTTATCGCATACATAATCATTTACGTGCACTATTTTGTGATGTTTCTCCGAGGCTTTTTTACTTAATAAGTGACGTCGGCAAATCTCACATGTTTGCTTTTATGTCTCTGCATGTGTACGCACATCCTCACGTGCGAGTGAAAAATTTTACCGCAAGTGTCGCAACGAATGTTCTATAATTGTAAAAGAGACCAACATTCAAGAGAAGCGAGAAACATTAATAGAGATATGTTATAATTGTAATAGAGATCACACACAATCATGCATTAACAAGTTATTAATAGCTTGTTAATTAAAATATCGAAGAACTCTATATGATCTTTTTTTCATAGTACATTAAGTTTAACTGTTGTGACAAACGCAGAACAAAAACTAAAAGTTATATTAAAGCGTTTTGTTGCTTATGTTGCAGAGTCACTTAGAGAGCAAATTCAAGTGCCCGAAATGTCCGAATGTGTACAAAAGGAAATCGAATCTGAATGAGCATCTGTTGAAGCATGAGGGCATAAAAAAGGTATAATTATATATGTAACCTAAAAATATATTTAATAGTTAATATATTAAGTTTTGTTACACATTTCCAAGATTTCTTCATATCGTAATTTTATTTAATTAACACATAAACCAGTATTGAGTTTTAATATTAACATTACATTCCAATTTATATAATAAGTATATTATTATAATGAATAAGGTACATGTAGATATGTTCTTATAAGCTTAACTCTGTTATAAATTTATATGTTTTGCTGTATGATTGTGTATGATCTCTATTACAATTATAACAAATCTCTATTAATGTTTCTCGTTTCTCTTGAATGTTGTTCTCTTTTACAATTATAGAACTTTCCTTGCGACACTTGCGGTAAGATTTTTCATTCGCACAGGAATATGCGTGTACACATGCGTAGACATAGAAGCAACAGTTTTGCATGCGAGATTTGCCGGGATCGCTTATCGAGTAAAGAAGCCTTGGAAAAACATCACAAAACAGTGCATTTACATGATTATGTCTGCGATATGTGTCACAAGAAACTGAAATCTAAACATATGTTGCGCGCTCATATAATCGTAAGAAAAAATAAATTGCTCTATATTTTAAATATATTTAAAAAATAAATGTATGTATTACCTATAAAGATCTGGAATTTTTAGAAATTTATTTTCAAAGTTTGTATAAATAACGTGTTAATTAAAATATCGAAGAACTCTTGTGATTTTTTTTACATAGTGCATTAAGTTTAGCTGTTTTGACAAACGCAGAACAAAAACTAAAAGTTATATTAAAGCGTTTTGTTGTTTACGTTGCAGAGTCACTTAGAGAGCAAATTCAAGTGCTCGAAATGTACGAATGTGTACAAAAGTAAACAGAACTTGAATCATCATCTGTTGAAGCACGAGGGCATCCGAATACATAAATATGAATGCTCTATCTGCAAAAAAACGTACGGTCATCGATCGAATCTCACTCGTCATCAGAAAGTGCACTCTGGGTCTAGGTAATATTTATAAAACATTGACGATTAAATTAAAATAGATTAAATAAAATGAACAAAGACTCTAATCTTTATTAATTAAAATAAAAATAAATAATCTAAAAAATAACATTGGTGTAATTCAAGTCCCATGAAAAATTTTAAAAGTAAGATACTTACATTTGAATTAAGCAAAAATTTTATTTTTATTTTTTAATTACATATATGAATTGTATGTATGTTTATATAGATACATATATATAGTGAAATTTATTGTAAACCTATTTTTTTATAAAAATCTAATAAATTCAAGTATTTATTCTGATATGACATTAATTTTAAAATGTGTTTTACATACACAAACGTCTTGTTTGTTCAGTCAATTTTGTGCTCCATTTATCATTTCTTGATTTGGAATAAAATATTTTCCTGACAAAAATTGTTTTGACTTCTTAAATGAGTAAAATTTAAAAGATTTAAGGTCAGTATTATGAAAGAGACGTCGAGAACTTATTTGTTAGGGTTGTTTCAATTTTTTGGTTGTTACATAAAATCAACAAACAGGAATTTAATTCTTTATGTCCGAAAGCATGATTTCCATTATTTTTCTGATTTTGCATTCTTCAATTTCCACTTTTGTGGAAAGTCGAAGAAACAGCTGTCGGAAAAACATTTTGTCACAAATAAAAAATTAATTCAGTAACTTGGACGTCTATGCAGAATTAGAAGATATTTGTAAATTACGGTAGGATAAATGATTTAATTTTTGTTTGGAGATTTTATGGAGAAGTAAGTCAATGGTAAGCTTAAAATTAAGATGAATTTTTTTATTTAAAAATTAGTTTTTTTTATTTTTTTAAAGTATTTTTTTTAAATATCCAAAAATAAGATCAATCAGATGGCAGATTAGTAAAACCAAGTTCAGTTTAAAAAATCAAAAGTACACAAACTTTTGCACGATACTGTATTATATGTATTTACACACATATAATATACACACACTACTGTACGACTATATTAGTAATTTATATTTATTTTTATCTGAAATATTTTTTAACATAAAACTTACATGTTTCGAGATATCTCACCCCGTTCCGGATTGGAATTATATTAAATAGACAATAGTTTCGGAAAGATATAAAACAGCGCAGTTTTAACTTTTTTGCTTTAATTTTTTTTGCTGTTATTTGAATATATGTATATAATATACATTTCAAATTAATTTTGATATCTGTTATTGCCATGTCTTAGTACTAAAGATACTTTTTCGTCATATTGAAATTTTATAGCGAAACCTTCACAGAACGCGAAAAGAAAGCTATATGATTTCTATGCGAGCAAACGGTATTACAGTGAAAAACATTGCCGCCGCATGTAAGACTTCAAAATCAGTCGTACATGTATTAAGGAATTTTAAAATGAGAGACCATGTAAAGTTACGATCCAGCGGCCGATCAAAAATTACGACTATGCGTGAGGACCGCGAATTTTGTTCGTCTTTTCAAACAAAACCGCTGATGCACCGCTACGAAAATCTAAGTCAAATTTTCGAGTTTTTATGGCAAAAATCTATCAATTAATATTATTATAAGGCTTAAAAGATACATTGGACTGACAACGAATGGAAAAGGATTATCCGGAGCGATAAATCCAAGTATCTGTTTGAAACAATGGAATACGATAATATTCAACGTCCCTCTGGCAAAAGATTTAATTAACATTACTAAGTTCTGACTGTGTAAAACATGGTGGCGGAAATATGGGGTTGTTTTTATAAAGGTGTAATGGTCTCACATTACACCGCATAACGGATGTTCTTACTGCCGAAGGTTACGTAAATGTTTAGAAGAAGAATTTACCTTTTCAAATAAAAATTTGACCATTAAATGGATTTTTTTTTAAATGACAATGTTCCAAAACATTCAAAATTTGTTATAATGAGATTTAATAATTTCTTCGAAAGTTTATCTGTACAACTATTTGTCTTCTCAAAAAGTATTATCACATTTTCTTACCGATTCTTATTTTTTCTTATTATTTACTGCATGTATTTGTAAACATTTAATAGATTTTTTTTGCATATATGGGTGAAAATTTGCTTAAAAAAATAATGTATGTGAGAAATAACACTTCAAATATTGTAATAATAAAATATCTATTTTCTAAGATGTGATTTAGTACTTAATTAAAGACAAAAGTTTTCTATGCAATCGCACTTGTCATTTATTTGCACATAAAGATAATATACTTTTGTAAAAATGCACAATGATACAACATTTAAAACTTTATGGTTAAGCTGAGAAATCCTCAAAATAATTCGTATTTAAAAGAAGAAAAAAAAACGTAATAAAGTTCCTAATTCACATAAGGCCGATCTCGAAAGCAAAGCCTAAAATGGATCTTACAATATTACGAATCTGCCACACTGTTTTATTACTATAAAGTTTTTATTTAGAAATACACAAAAAAGATTTAAGAACTGAAGAAGTTAAGTCAAAATTGATGACCGGATCCATTAGACTTTTATAACGTAACCTAGTCTAATTAAATAATGGATATATATTTCTATTATATTCCTAATTCTATATTTATGATAATCCGTACAGTTTTAATGTCCTATCCATGCTGGTAGACGCAATGTATTGCGCATGCTTTCCGAAACGAACCCCCGTGGCCGCCGCTGTATGATCGTTCAAGACCTTCAATTTCTGCCATTGCTTACAGAGATATACTCTGAAAACAATACGACATATATAATACAAGCAACCTTAAATTAATTCGCGTTATTCAATATTAACACACATGGTGAATAATATCAAATATTAAAATATTTAATATATTCGCTTCCTGATTGGAGGCAATAAAACACAACAAGTTTTATTTAAAGTTCTCGATTTTTTAAAATATGAAACATCCTGTATTTACTAATTACTATATATAATTAATTTTTAATTATATATTAGGATCAATATTTTAGAAAATTTAATAATTATCAATAACTATAATAAATTCATTATTTTACCTGACTTCCGTTTTTGCCAAGTAAGTCCCACTTTCATCAAAACAAATATTCTTTAGTTTACTTTATAGGATTCCTCCAACTGCAATGTCTAAAAGTTTTTCAGCTTACGCAAATCCCAAAGTTTGACGCAAGAATCTTCTGCAGCTGTCGCCAAGTAATATATCCATTCTCAGCGAAACTAATGGCTGTGATTACACCCGTATGTGCCCCGGAAAGTTCGCAACATTAGATTGTTCTTTCAAATCTTAGACCTTCACCTGAGAGTTCGCAGTACCAGTGCCGAAGATTAAACCGTCAAGATGACATTGCAGCGTTGTTAATGGTTGTCTCCTGCTTGTCCTGCAACCTTTAAACAGTTCATGATAAGTATGGAAAAAAAGAGAGAATTGAAGAGAGGAAAAAGAGAAAAGAAAGGGGTAGAACCTTTTATTCTTTCTAAATTAAAAATAATTTTATGATTATATATAATAGTATAACATTATATATACAAGCTTTGAAAATAAATTCCTAAAAATTCCAGATCTTTATAGATATATCCTTATACATATATTTAAAATATACTGCAATTTTTTTTCTTACAACTATATGAAGGGTCAAATTCTTTTTACATTTCAGTTTCTTGTGACATATATATCGCAGACATAATCATGGACGTGCACTATATTTTGTGATGTTCCTCCAAGGCTTTTTTACTCGATAAGTGACGTCGGCAAATCTCACATGCAACACTGTTGCTATTATGTCTCTGCATGTGTACACGCATCCTCACGTGCGAGTGAAAAGTCTTACCGCAAGTGTCGCAAGGAATGTTCCATAATTGTAAAAGAGAACAACATTTAAGAGAAGCGAGAAACATTAATAGAGATTTGTTATAATTGTAATAGAGATCATATACACAATTATGCATTAACAAGCTATTAATAACTTGTTAATTAAAATATCGAAGAACTCTATGTGATCTTTTTTACATAGTACCTTATAAGTTTAGCTGTTTTTACAAACGCAGAACAAAAACTAAAAGTTATATTAAAGCGTTTTGTTGTTTATGTTGCAGAGTCACTTAAAGAGCAAATTCAAGTGCCCGATCTATCTATACTATACAACTATCAAACATACAACGATCTGATAATATAATAATGATATAATGTCGATCACGGACACGCGAGAAAATTCTCTCACCACTTATGCAAATTTCTCATAATACGACGACACGGCGCATTTTACTCCGCGTATTAACGCGAATAACTACACGAGTTTTTCTCGATTTAAAAAAGAAGAGAGTCCATTAGAAAGTCCATTTTGCGACTTAAATTTTTTTCCCGAATATGTAAAAATAGATCGTTACTATTTTTAAATTTAAATTTTTCTTTTGATGCGAAAGTCGAAGATTCTAGCACTTAAGCTTTCTTTCAATGGAAAAATGGAAGATTTCTACTTTGAGAATTTAGAGACTTTTCTTTTGTTTTCACGTCGAAATAGAGAGAAGTATTTTCGTCTCAGAAATCTCCTTTGATACAAGAGTAGAAAGTTATTGCTGCCGTTGTGACTTGTTGTTTGAAGGTGTTAACAGGTCTTTTGTTATTTGCCGCGGCAGCGTTTTGCATTGTAGACCATTTGCTTGGATTTCAGCACCCGATACAGGAGATACCGCAAAATAATCTTCAACAAAATAACGCTCAGAGCCGGCAGCGAGACAATATGCCGGAAAAAAAGGATTCGAAGCCAAGAGGACGGATGACAGCGTACACGTTCTTCGTCCAGGCATGTCACCAGGAGCATAAAAAGAAGCATCCCGAGAGGAAGCTCTACTTACGACTATTTTCCAAAAATTGTGGAATGAGGTGGAAGGTGAGATTTTTTTCAGCTAAAACTACTCGCTATACTACAAATCACATTTTTACAGATATTCCAGCAAACACCAAGTAATATATGCAGGAATAATATCGTATATGTATGAAAACATAAGTAATTTTTTGATCTTAATACCATACGTAAATAAATTTGAGATAGATTAATAGAGCTCCTTGCTAACGCTAGGATCAAGAGAGTCCTTGTAAGAACTAACTTCGAAACGATCACGATACTTGATTGGATTTTTCCGCATGTCGGTTTCACAGCCCGAGGTGCGAACGAGAAAAGCGGAATGCGTAACGTGTTTCGTCGAAAGTCCTGCTTGTGGACTCGCGAGAGCCACTTTGATGTTAGTCTTTGAAAAAATACGTGCGCTCGATAAACGCCACGTGCAAGCACGGTATATTTAAGCGCGTCGTTACGGGCCGACCCGTCCCGCCTCGTTAAGCCGTCAATCTTCATCTCGTCCAGCAGAATCAAAATTATCGATAAGTATAAAACGGATCCGATACACGGCAAAAACCTCCCGCGTCCTGATGCCGTCGTTAAAGAACTGTGTCTTTAGTGTATCTATTACTTATCCTGCGTGCACGCGACTGTGAATATGCCAGGTCGGTCGGGGAACACTTATTTTCTCAGTAACTGAACATTTTTATTGCACGTGAATATGCGAGATCAACCGTATGGAAACGCTAACGCTATACGAAATACCGTATGTGTCGTAGACTATGTCGGACATCGAGAAGAAGCGTTTCCACGAAATGGCAGAGAAGGACAAGAAGAGATACGACACGGAAATGCAGAACTATAGGTCGCCTAAGGAAGAGAATAAGGGCAGGGGCAAGAAACGCAAACACATCAAGGATCACAATGCTCCCAAGAGACCGCTGTAAGCCCTCACGCTGTTTAATACATAATGTATCTCGTTCTCGAGAAAAAATTTTGATTAATATTTAAACACGCAACGAGAAAAGTTAACTTGTTAAATTCGAACGGAAACAAAAGTTTAATTTTTTTTTTTTTAAAGCTTTATTCGCATTTTTAAGTCATTTCTGGAGAATCTCGGCTTCCCGCAAATTTATTTCTTTACTTAGTAAAGTTGCAATTGTTTTTCTGAAAATTAAATTTACAGAACAATTTCTCAAAACTACATTCAAATTTAGATTATTTCCGAATTATACATTATAATTTTCTTTAGTCTCTATAAAAGATTGGTTTAGCATATTATCGCACAGCACGAACCCTTTGAATAATAGCAGATAGATTTAAATAATTAATTTCATCAGGTCTGCTTTCTTCTGGTTCTGCAACGATGAACGCGGTAAAATCAAAATGCTGAATCCTGAATATGGCGTAGGCGATATAGCTAAGGAATTAGGCAAGAAATGGTCGGACGCAGATCCCGAAACCAAATCCAAATACGAGGCTATGGCAGAGAAGGACAAGGCTCGATACGAAAGGGTAACGTATCTAAATTTAGCACAGGTACTGTTATCGTGTAACGTCAGAAGGTAAAAGTCATGAATTTTCTTATACTACATAGTCGGAATATATTACTTTTTTTTTTTTTTTGCACAACTCGCAACTCGAATCTGATTGAATTGATTTACGAGATGAATGTCCAAGCGTTTTCGAAATAAAGATGAAATATTCTTTTTTTCCTCGCAGGAAATGAGAAACGCGTACAAAAAGAAAATACAAAACAAGGGCGCTCCAACTATAATAATAAGCGACAGCGAATGGGAGGAATGGGAGGACGACGACGAATAGCGGATGCATGTCGAAATTTCTGCATCTATCACCCCGTGTCCTTCATCCTGAAAGCATACCTCACCTACTATATACGTACCATTGACCTTAGCGTGAGCGTACTTACACCACCATCACTAGGAAAACGAAGCAACTAATCACCAAGCAACCTAACAATCAACCAAGCTTTCTTCAACAATCCTCCACCAACCAACCTCCTAATTCTTTCCCCGATTATTTACGATAATGATAAAGTAATCCGCGCTAATTATGGTAATTATTTTAAAAGGAAAAACTGGTATGCATGAGTGGTGCGCGAGCGTGAGCGAGAGAGGATCATTGTGTGAGTGAACATTTGTACTTTAACATATTGATATAGTAACGATGATGTAGTTACGATGAAAGCGGCTAGTAAGATAGCGGGTATACTACACGTGCATGATTTGACTTTTTTCTTCTCTTTTCAAGTTGTAATAATCGGGAAAATTGAAAAGTTCAGCATATTATTTTTCTATTTTAAAGATATTTCAATAGGCCATTAATAATACTATCAATATTGTTAATGTGTTAATATTACCATTATTATTAATTCTATTACTATTTTATATTATATAATTATATGATTTCCACATTAGTGGTATGGATTCATATGTCACTTCTTGATAAAGTAAGAATTAATTATAAGTATAATTTATAAATGGTTTATTGTATAAATAGAACGAATTATTTGAGAAAAGTGAATAATATTGTATGCAAAATTTCACGTCCGGAATATATAGCTGGAAATATGTATCTTTTTATATCTTCTTATCTCTTAAGTTAAGTCTTATCTCTTCCTACATTTTTGATCAGCATGATTTTGTGAACTTTTATTATACTTGCGAACTTTATTATTCACTTTTTATGGATTTTTTTTCAAGATATATTGAACGAGTTTTCTGAATTATTGTATAAGTTATATGAATCATATGTATTTTCTAAGAAATTAAAATCATTGATGTACATATAAAGCCGACATTTCATTTCATGTGCAAGGGCCTGGCCTAATATTAAATCAAAATCAGTAGCACGATATTTTAGCATCTCGTCGGAACAGCAAACGGTGTTGCCACGCGTGCGCGCTGCGCGCGCGCGAGAATCGCTAATGCTTATTTATCAAAACGACGATTATTGTACGAAAACGAAAATCCATTTTTTTTTCTTATAAACATTTGCGCTGTTTCGAGGCTGCGGCGGCGGCCTGCAGTCGACGAAATTTTATATCTTGGTCGAAAAAATCGATTCGCGTCCGTTCTGGCGAAAAAGTTTCATTAACTTCATTAATAGTTGATCTCGACGATACCAGTAGTAATCATTTTTATTTCGTTGTTTCTCTTCAAGACTTACGGTCGAAGGAGCGCTATAATAAAATAGCGCATGACGAATTTTAATACTTTGCCGACCATTCGGGTAGACCAATACGATATATTCAACGTCCTTCTGGCAAAAAATTTAATTAACGTTACCAAGTTCCGACTGTAAAACATGGTGGCGGATATGGGGTTGCTTTCATGGAGAAGGAATGGGACCATATTGCATCGCATAACGGATATTCCTACTGCCGAAGGCTACGTAAATGTTTTATCTTTTGCAAATAAAAATTTGACCACTAAATGGAATTTTTTAAAGATGACAATGATCCAAAACATTCAAAATTTGTTGTAATGTAATTTAATAATTTCTTCGAAAGTTTATCTGTACAACCATTTGTCTTCTCAAAAAGTATTATCACATTTTCTTACCGATTCTTATTTTTTCTTATTATTTACTCCATGTATTTGTACACATTTAATTGACCTTTTTTTGCATACATAGGTGAAATTTTGCTACAAAAAATAATGTATTTGAGAAATAACATTTCAAATATTGCAATAATAAAATATCTATTTTCTAAGATGTATGTGATTTAGTAATTAAAGACAAAAGTTTTGTATGCAATCGCACTTGTCATTTATTTGCACATAAAGATAAATATACTTTTGTAAAAATGTACAATGATACAACGTTTAAAATTTTATAGCTAACCTGAGAAATCCTCAAAATGATTCGTATTTGAAAGAAAAAGAAACGTAACAAAATTTCTAATTCACATAAGGCCGATCTCGAAAGCATAGCCTAAAATGGATCTTACAATATTACGAACCTGCCACATTCTTTTATTACTATAAACTTTTTATTTAGAAATACATAAAAAAGATTTAAGAACTGACGAAGTTAAGTCAAAATTGATCGGATCAATTAGACTTTTATAACGTAACCTAGTCTGATTAAATAATGGATATATATTTCTATTATATTCCTAATTCTATATTTATGATAATCCGTACAGTTTTAATGTCCTATCCATGCTGGTAGACGCAATGTATTGCGCATGCTTTCCGAAACGAACTCCGGTGGCCGCCGCTGTGTGATCGTTCAGGACCTTCAATTCCTGCCATTGCTTACAGAGATATACCCTGAAAACATACGACATATATAATACAAGCAACCTTAAATTAATTCACGTTATTCAATATTAGCACATATGGTGAATAATATTCGCTACTGATTGTGAGACAATAACACAAGTTTTATTTAAAATTCTCGATTTTTTTAAATATGAAACATCCTCTATTTACTAATTACTACATACAATTAATTCTTAATTATATATTAGTATTAATATTTTAGAATAATTAATAATTATCAATAACTTATAAATTTAGTATTTTACCTGACATCCGTTCCTGCCACAGCCAAGTAAGTCCCACTTTGATCAAAACAAATATCCTTCACTTCATAGGATTCCTCCAACTGCAATGTCTTAAAGTTCTTCAGCTTGCGCAAATCCCAAAGTTTGACGCAAGAATCTTCCGCAGCTGTCGCCAAGTAATATCCATTCTCAGAGAAACTAATGGCTGTGATTACACCCGTATGCCCCGGAAAGTTCGCAACATTAGATTGTTCTTTCAAATCCCAGATCTTCACCTGAGAATCCGCTGTACCAGTGCCAAAGATTAAACCGTCAGGATGAAATTGCGCCGTTGTCAATGGTTGTCCTGCTTGTCCTGCAACCTTTAAACAGTTCACGATAAGTATGGGAAAAAAGAGAATGGAAGAGAAAAAAGGGGTAGAACCTTTTATTCTTTCTAAACTAAAAACAATTTTATGATTAAATATAACAGTACATTAGTTTAAAACATACTTTAGTCAGTAATCTGCCAGTACGTATATCTGAAAAGGCCCAATGCTGATCCAGGGAGGAGCTTAGTAAATAATCGCCGGTTGGATGTAGAGATAATCCGGTCACAGGTGCATCATGGGCTTTTAATAACAATGTCGTTTGACTGGTACCAACATTCCACACGCGAATTGTAGCATCAGGTGATGCAGTCATCACTACATCTTCCTCTGGATGATAAATAACTCGTGTAACCTACGAGGATAATAAAAGGCAATTAATGTTTAAAGAAATAATAAAACGGCAATTAAAATTGTAATTGCTCACTTTTTTCGTGTGACCTTTGAGGATTGCCACCACTTGTTCGGTATCCTTGTTGAAAACAGTGGCATTCTTGTCGGCACCACCTGTTAAAATCTTGCTGGTATCAGCACTGTGAATATCAAGCGCCAGAATTCCAGGCACACTGGCAGAATGAAGTCCCTGAAATTATATAATTATTTTCGATGATAATAATATAGGTAATAACTCGTTTTTATTTCCATTAAATTAAAAATCTTTGAAATTATCGTATGATTACATATTATTAGAATACATATATTTATAACACAATCCTCAATAATAATTGGCGCAGTGAATTTTGAGTTATATAAAACATAAAAAAAACTAACAGGATGTGATGCAAGAGTCTGAAATGACCGGATACTGTCCTGAGGCATAAGATCCTCCGGTACTGAGCGTCCACGTCGTTTTCGCTCTTGAGTAAGAACGGTTGCTCGTTCTTGAAGTTTATGTATTACATCTTCAGTGATACCAGCCTGTTCCATGGGTTGAGCTGCTGTCCCACCAGCCTCTACTGCTACAGCCTGAAAAAAATATAAATTGTTAAAAATTATGAATAGAAATTATTCAGAATTGTAGTCTTGATTTATTTTTTCATCATAACTGAATGTAGTATCTTATTATATCACACACGTATATGCAAGTGTTACATCCTATCACCCATTCTGATTTCAAAGTTACACATTATTTTTTTATAATAAAATATTAAAAAATTGAAAATTAATTGTCAATTTATATCCCAAGGTGAATATTTGCTAGTTACATGTTATGTAATTTTCTAAACATAAAAAAAATTAAGTTATATAGGCTTAATTAAGATTATTAAATATTTACATTTTAAGAAAGTTTTAAAAAAATAATCAGATAATAATAACGTACAGGCTGCGGGATTGTAGTGGCCTGGACAATTCCAGCTTGTGGTTTGAGAGTGGCCAGCGCCTCTCTGGCAGCAGTAACTTCTTTAGTCAGCCTAGCAATCACACGGCAAGCCGCATCATGCTGATACAAGGCATGAGACAGCTCCTGCCTCGCAGTCTGGAGTTGTTGTCGTAACGTAAATGAATGTAACATAACTGCATCCCATTCATCTTGCATAATTTTCAATATTGCTGGAATAGAAGTCGCACTAGGTGGCTTGGGCTTGACAATTGGAGTCGCTGTAACAGAAGAAAAATTTAATAACAAAAATAATTACATAAAAAAAATATATTGTATTAAATAATAAAGTTTAAAAGTACCTTTTATATCAATGAGCTGCTCAATAGTGAGTTCTTTGCCATTAATAGGATCTACCCCATTTTCAGATATATACTTTTCTATGAGACGTCTCTCAAATATTGACCCAGAGGCAGGAGATATCACTGGATGCTCCGGTACCTCATTGGAAACTGAAAATTATAGAAATAATTTATAATTTTTGTTAAATCTCACGGTAAATTTCATCGTGCTAGAATTCAAATATCAATATATTAACTCTCAACCTTTCTTCTACACAAGTATTGTCAATTGCATACTTGTACATATAAATTTACACATATATGAATAAACAATAAATATAAACGCTAATAATTATACAATTTACAATCTAACGACTGTGTCATCATAGAACTTTCTACTTATAGCGAACCACCTGTTTTATTATTACGTATTATAATTACATCATAATTATGTTCGTTAATAAAGCGGCAAAGAACTTTCTAGGTTATGTCCGTCAACTCTGCCGGCACACAAATCTCTAAACCTCCCAGCATAATGTTGCGTTACAAGTGTCATCCGTGCAAGCTTAAACGTCAGGAGAATCAAAAGGAAAGGTAGCTCGATCGTAAATTGCAACTCGTGTTCGCACGAATACTTACTCGCGCAAGATAACGCCATTTTCCTCGTTAATTCAAGACGCCTTCAGACGCCTGTCTTCGGTCTTCCTTCCGTCTGCTTCTGCTTCCGTCGCCTCGTCAATTTTGAAGCACGGCAGAATGGAAGGCATGGAAGCCGCTCTCCATTGGCCGATTCGCCGACGCCATGGCCGTATCGCCTCTTCTCGGTGCGCAACGCGCATTTCCGGGTGGAAGTTCCGGCGCCACCGGCGCCGTCTCCCCCCCCCCAGTCTTCCCGTCCCGTCGAACGTCGAAGAAGGGAAGAAGGCAAGAACAAGAAGGTTTGTTGGCCGTGCGCCGTCGGCGTCTGCTGGTCTCGCGCGATGATTAGATTTAGGTCATACGGTTAGGATTTCGCCTAGTTTGTAGGGATCGACTGAGTTATCGCTTGATTATTATGGCTTCCTTGGTCGCGGATTACGGGACCTCCTCCGGCTCGGACGGCGAGACGGACGACGACGTTTCGGACAATGCGTAAGTTTGGGCCGTTGCGTAAAACCGCCCCCGTCCCCGCCCCTCCGGATTGCTTCCGTCCTGGGCCGTCCTGGGTTTGTTTTCTCTCCCCTTTTTTTATTTTCGCACCGATCCCGCGCCAGTTTGATCTTCCCCGCGAGATGCACGACGCGCTTGCCGAACATCTCTGCAAGCTCCAACGGAGCTTGCGGGAATCCGTCGAATTGCAAGACGCAAGACGTCGTGTTTGACAATTAAGGGGGAGACAGTCGCATTTTTCATTATTAATAACATTAAGTTGGAAAAAAAGGATACATTTTTTTTGCGCCAAGCACTCGTTTAAGTTTAGCAACCGGTATATACGTACAGAATGCGGCTTGTTCTTTGTAATCTGATATTGCCTCACCGTTAGCTTTAAGGGTGCGGAGCAGGTGGAGTCGGAGGGAGAGGAGGACGAGGAGGCAGAGGATAATAAGGAGGAGAACAGCAGGAGTAACGGTGGACACGTGAGGATAACTGAAACGACAGCTTCCAAAGACAAGCTTCCATTGCCGACGCCAGATTTCAACAGCGCGCCCACGTTACTGAGGACCTCGGTATTCCTGAATCCGTTCGTCGAAGCGGAACGGGCGAAGAGCGCGATCCTGGAGAAACACGTGAAGATGACGCCCACGCTGGACGACACGAAGATGATAAACGGCCGCAAGATCTGCTGGAACTATCGAAAGGGCCGTTGCCGCTTCGGCCACAACTGTACTTTCGCCCACGACTCGGATCTGCATCGCAGCGCGGCCGAATTAGAAGCCTTACGGGCCCCACAGGAGACGCTGGTCTGTCAAACTAGGTATAATGGGCAGCAACAGCAACAGCAACAGCAGCAGCAGCAGCAGATACTGCCGCCCACGAACGACGACGAGAATGAGGTGGATCAGGAGAACAATCAGACAGCGAACAGAAAGCGTAAGAAGAGGCCCGGCCTGTGCCAATTGTTGCTTCCGAGTAAAAAAGTCTACAAGCAGTTCAAAGCGCAACAACAACAGCAGCAGCAGCAAACCAAAACTAGATGAATACTATTCCTTCGTTTGGGATAGTAGTAGGGGATGAAATTGTTCTTCTAGCCGAATCGTTATGTATCTTTTGCGAATCGGAAAGTACGCGCAATGAGCAATTTCCCTGCGCAAATTGTTACAAAAAAAAAAAGATTTTTTTAAAAAGGATAATTTAGATGAGATTTTAGAAGATAGAAATTATGAGAGAGCAAAAATTGCAGGAGAAATGAAAAAGATCATTGTGAACGGTTTTAAGTTCGCTCTCGAGTCTTACGTTTTCGAGAATCGAATTTGAAACGTCTCCCGTCAGCAAAGTGGGAGCCATTAGCGTATAGCGATGAGACTAATCGAGATCTCGTCTAAGATTTAGATTAATATTTAATTAAAACGCGATTTCGCGGACAAAATCAATGTAGGTATACAAAGGAAAAAGAAAAAAAATTCCGATTTATGCTTCCAACGCGAACAAAACATATGTAGGATAGGAGCTTTATTTGAGAAACTTTTATCTCATATAAATTCGCGAAAGATTCCCGTTGCGCGCACAAAACGGACGTGTGTGCCTCTTAAGATTCGTCTTTCGTAACGCAACGAACTCGTAAATACATGTCTTCTTGTTATCTTGTTTTTCCATATTTATCGTTACTAGCCGATTATTTACTAGACATTTAACAGTGCTGTTCGTTCGGAGAATACCAAAATGACGTTCTAAAATCCAGACACAGAATATATATTGTAATAACACGTGAAGATATTCGACGAATTTGGAGTACAATACTTCCTTTCCACATACGAAGAAACATGCTGTATACCTGACAACAATACTTCCATGCGTTTTTTTGTGAATTTAGGATTAATCGAAGCGCAATTGCTTGATTACATCCCTCTTTTATAAGACAAGTGTTTATTTTACAATTCCTTACACGGCGATGTCGACGAAACAAATTCGATGTCGAATGTAACTGCAATATTGGTATATAGATATTGCGAATGACGGCAAAGTCATTTACTAATACATTAATCTTTCTAACGAAGAAGAGTAATTATGATAATAGATCGAAATAAAATAGAAGGACAAACTAAATGTTTACCCAACTTTATCCACTTTAAGTGGTTAAACAATGTTTTACTAACGTGTTAATTACCTGTTGGAGAAGAAGAAAATAATTGCGATAATAGATCAAAATAGGAGAAACAGTGAGAAACCTCAAGTTTATCGTAACTATCGTGACTTAAAAGAGGCTCCTCGGTTTCCGAGGATTTCTAAAAGGTTGCCAATAAATGATTCAGCTGTGCTGAAACAACGTCTTGCTTAATTTATACTCTTTTCTACACCCAGTATATCAAAATCTATATAGCAAGTGTATAAAGATCTTTAAAGAATTGCCATATAGTTGAAAAAAGCAAATATTTCAAATTTATTTTAATTTGTAAATTACGAGAAATTGATAGAAACCAATAAAAATGCGCCTTTTTCTTTCAGGCCTATTCAAAAAAATGTATCTTTAATCACAAACCCTCTGAAATGGAATTTTACTCAAAAATATTGATTGTTAAATGAGAAAGAAGTAATTAGAGGCTAAGAGAATATGGCAATACATTTTATGAAACGTTCTGAATAGAGGTTTAGCATATGGTGGAGATATAAGACATGATAGGCACGTGACATTGTTTTATTAGACGCTTATATAGATATAACGTTTTTGTTTTTCAGGTCCATTATCTACGTAAACTGAGTGCGCATTGATAACTCACTGTTGCATCATCGAATGAAAATATAGACTTTCGTGTCTTTATATATATTTATATATATAATATATGTATATTATATATACATATATATTTCTTTCTCTTTATTTCCGCGAATGAATGTTTCACAGGCACTTCGTCTCTAAACAGTGGCAAAAATTTGTGAATGATCAGTTTGGCGTGTAGAAAATGCGAAAGCGACACGTGAGGGTAAGCGTCATCGCAGAACTTACCATCAAGTTTTAGGGTCACGAGCAAAATATAAGATCTCGCAAATCACCTTTCTATCATTATCTCTTAATCATACTTATCTCTCGTAATCTTTTTTTTTCAGCAAATCTCTCGTCTCTGTCAGTGAGATCTCTCGCGATTACATCGACAACACATATTACAATTAATCACAGAAATGGGTAGATTCGACAAAAATAATTGCGCCACATTATATACAATTAACTTAATGACTTCTATAGGCAAGCACCTATTAAGTACTGATATATTCGATCGTTAAGAGTTCGCCGTGATTGCAACAACAGAGGCTATTTTACGCCATTGCCATATTTTTCGAGTGAGTTATCAGATTATAATTTCTCGAGATCTAAAAAATTAGAAATTCCTACATCCTAAAGAAATATGTACAAATCGCAGAAAGCTTGAGAATACTCTATAAAAAAATGAGAAAACTTTGGCTTGCCCTACAATAAAAGGGAGAATAAATTCGCATTAATTGCTCGAAAATATTTCGAATATAGCCTTGTACTATCTTCAATCCTTAAAGTCAGGAACTTTTTATAATTCAATTGTCCTATATAAAAATTAAAATCTAAAAAAGTTTATTTTCAAAAGATAAAAAAAGAGATATAATATATATATATACATATATATATTGGAAATCTTTAAAAGCAATAATAGTTCGAGTAATAACATCGTTAAAAAGTTATACAGGTTTCAATTCTTTTCTCCAATTATATAAACTATTATTTCGCGATCAAGCAAATTTCCAAGCATTTTTCAAAAATTTACAATATCCGGTTTTAAATAAGAAATAAAAAACAATCACATGATTGTATATCTGCGTAAAATTCGTGCTTCAAGGATTTTACGAAATATTTTGATATCAATTTTTTTCTGGTGTACATAGAAATGTATACAAGTGCTAGAGATCTGATAGCTCACTTTAAAACCTGTAACTTCGATATTGCATTGCTGTATCACCTATATGTATCGCAAAATACTACAATATCGTCGGAACATAAATTTTTAACGTCCTTTGTGATCTTTTTGTGATCTTTTTTTGACATTAAGTACATTAGAGAGATATTTAACACATTTGAATTCCTAAAGATTCCCAAAAGATTTTGCAATAGTCTCAAGAGAATTTTTCAACCGTTTCTTACGGTGTGTGGCCCGATAACGTTGCTGTCTTAAAATGCGTCGATATTTCTCTTTCTTCTTGAGAAAATCGCGTTTCCAAACGTCGATTTCTCGCAATACGATACGCGCATTTCTCTATCACAATCGTTCATTCGAGCTTTCGATAGTTGTTAGACAATACTTGAGGCATATGAAGAGTAAAACTGGACTAAAGTAAAGTGAAGTACAAACACTTGATGCATCAATGCACATCGCTCATTTAGTGAAGCTATATTGAAAACATGCTAGGACCTCGTTTCATCAATGTCGCGTAACTTTAGCTCTTGTTCGATTCATCTCTAACTTATCTCTTTGGCTCATTCTTCTCTTCTTTCATACGGAAATTTAAAAAGGAGTGATAAGTTACGGTGAATTTGGTAAAACTTAATTTTTACCAGAAATCGATATATTAAATATCACACGAGCATTTGACAAAAGTGACAATTATATATATATATATGTATATATATAATCGACATTTCCCTCCAAATATTTCTTTATTTAAAATTTTAGGAATTTTTTAAAATTGTAAGAAAATGGTGAGAATGAAAAATTTATTATTCAAAAATTTTTTAGATATCTTGAGACTTTCTGAAATTTCGTCGTAAATTTTCGAAAGATTTACCCTGGATCTTGATTCTGATCCAAGTTTAATCGACGTTGACGAAACTGACCGTAAGACCCTTCATGAAAGTTCCTTAAGTACGACACGCAAGTTTGATTAAAAAATAGATATTATCTGTGAAATTTTATATAGAAGACTATCGCACTAGTAGTTCATTCAATATTAATTCAGATGATTCGCGCCGACACTGATAACGTTAAGTCCCTGTGCTACAGCTCGGAATATTCGCGAATCGCTTATTATTAAAAAGACTTTACTGTTACTCAATTTTCCGCATTAAAATCTATTAATCAAATCCGTTCTTTTGCGGTTTAACCTTTAACTCTCGCAAACTCTCCTCCGGCCTCATGGTCGAATTGCGGACTTCCAGCTTTTGGCCGTCGCCGTTCATGTTACATCGCTCGGCGAACGTCGCTTTACCGTTCGTCAGACCGTTTTGGATGCTCTTCTTGACGATCGCTTGCTGACGGTTTGTAATCGAACCCAATGCGCTGCTGGTTTTGAAATCGAGTCCGTTACTTTGCACTTCGGTAGTTAGACTCTTCGAGATCGGGGCACTTTGATTCTCTGCCAATTGCATGATGCCTGCAAAATGGAATGTCGAGCGTTAGATCGCGTTCTAATATAGCGGTTTCTATCATTAGTCACCTCAGATATTCTATTATTTAGCACGCTATTCTTCAGCACGGTTGAAATACGTGAAGCTCGAATGGCCGGAAAAGTTTGAATCATCGAGCTACGTTTCTCTACGCTTATACGTAAAACTACGTTTATATAAGTAAAACTTTTCTAGTCCGAGCCTAACAGATAGAAGAGAAAAAAAATATGTAAGATGAATCCGCTTGTGTAACAAAAACATAGATATCCTTACAGTTACAGAATTTAAATATACCAATACAGTACCGTGGCAGTATTTATTGGTGCTATTCCATTCTTCGCGTAAACTGAGATTGAACATGCTGTAATCCGGATTGCCGGTGACCTCCTTCTCAATCGTCAGGAATTGAGGCAGAATGTTTTTCAGCTCGTCACCCGTCAACGCCGTGTAGGTCTCGAGCAACATCAGGCCTCGACATCTGTAAAGTGCGCACGAAGTTACATTTAGAGTTATAACACAATGTCCTTCCCTCTCTTACGATGAATAAATACGTACGTAAGAGTGAAGTAAAGGATCTTAGTGGAAACGAAAGAGTCTGTTTTAATATTAATTTTTTTATTAAATAATCTGAATCTTGAAGTTAATTATAATCGAACTATTTATACGAAATTATTTCTCAAGATATATTTTGCATGCAAACATTAAACCAATTGTACAAGATGTCTTGGATTCATTTTTCACTAAGTTTACTTTTTATTTACTTTTTGATAAATATAGAAATCGACTTTTCGATTATCGATATCGAAGATAAATATAGTTTCAACATTTTAGTTCATTTAACCGTGAGGTTTTACCTAGGATGCGCCGGTTCTCTGTATATGTCTAACTGGAAATACTGATTGTTGATGAGAAAGCAACGGCGACGCTTGAAGATAGTGAAGTGCGAATCGTCGCGCTGGGCCAACATGTTCAGGTAGTCTCGGTGCGTCAGTTGGGTCTTCACCTCAATCACTTGGCCGCACATCTTCGGTCGGCGAATCGTGTGGATATATGACCAGTGACCTTAAAGAATAGAAAATTCAAATTGTATCGTCGCTCGAATCCGTCGTTCGGACGTAGGAAAATAAAATATGACGATAACCGATGCACCGTTAACTTATACACTTTAAACGAATTATCGAATTTTTTGTATAATAATAAACACAAGTTAATTTTCCCCATCAAGTGATAATATCGCTTTAAATGGTTAATTGGGTCGCAAATGAGGAGAGCTTTTCGTTGTTTGCACGGTGATTCACCTTTCTGGCCGCGCTTGCGTAGACGGGCTTGCATCTTGGGATTGTTGCTTTGGAGGTAATTATGCACGACGTCGAAATCCTGGAAAGGCGGGAACTCGCTGTCCGCCGGCAGCGGCGCCTTCACGAGGAACTTGACCTTGCGACTGCTGGCGCGCAACCGGTCGCCGGTGTCGATGCCCAGTTTCTGGCACACGCACTCGATCATCCGGCAGATCTTAGACTCGAAATCCTGCGAGTTGTCGATAACGTCGAAGTACGGGTGGCCCACCCAGGAAGCCGCGGCCTTATAATCCAGCTCCCGAGCAAGTTCGACACCCTCGGAGCGGCACGCGTGTTCCTCCGTCGAGTAGAACTCCTCAGCGCCGTTCGCGGCCGAAACCATGTGGAGGATCTGGATTATATCTGGTCAACACGAGAGAGAAAACGGGAGTTTACTGGTAAATAAAATATTAAATTAAATACCATTAGATTACAAGACTAATAGCAGTAAATATTACTAAAAATTAAAGGGTATGAGAAGATTAATTTATTAGTTATTACATACAAAGAGGCTCATACGATTGATAAATCACCTAATGAAAAAGGTATACTTAGAGCCGGGGTATACTGTTAGCCTTTTCCATTAGGTAATCTACTAATTGTGATTAGTTTTCAAAAAATAGATTCTCCCGAAGACAAGGGCGAGTATCGACTTTACGAGCTTTCTTGTATCCTTCATTTGTCTCACCTGTTGTCTCTTAGTTCGACGTTGTTCCATCCGTTCGAGGCCATCATGAGCTCCCACTTATCTTTCGAAATAACTGTGAAAAAATTACTCCCAATTAATCTTTACGTCGCCGGAAAAAATCCTAAACTAATTCTATTGTTTTCAGAGTTTGTATACTAACAGGCGGAGGCGTCCATAGCACCGCGATCACAGATGATCAGGCAATTCCTCGAACAGCTCTCACCCAGTTGAAAGAACGTGTTCTCGATTTGTATCATCGTGCGCAAAAGATTTTCCTGAAATTTGAATGCTGCAACATACGTGTGAAAGCAAATGCGGTATTATACAACGAATGTTCTTGCTCGCTCGTTTCGAGGTGTTGCTTGGGTAGGATCGATCTGCACGTGGACCTCGGCGATACTTGAAGCGCCTAGCCTGAATAATCGCGTCATTTATCACGATAAAGGGAGCCTGAAGCTCTAAGGAAGAAAGCCCTAAATACGTTTAGCTCGATAAACTTTCTTAGGGGCGGTATTTTTAGAATTATAGCGAGTATACTAATCGAGTTATCTGAAAGACAATCTCGTATATTAAAGCCCTTTTCAAAGCGAGATCCTAGCGAGACGGGCGGACGATCCTCGTTCGTTCCAGTGACGTGAAAAAACAAAAAAACAAAATTGGCGAATTTTTTTTATCAATTTCTTTAATATTTAAGATCCATGATTTTGCATACATTATTTTGCCAAAAATTTTGAAAGAGGTAGAAAAAGATGTATCTCGGGATATTTTTATTCCACGGTTGATTGACGAGAGGAGATTCGATTTATTTCGGGACGAGGAAATTACCCGCGAGGATTCGTCTCTCGTCGGCGAGAGAATTCTAGAGTGCCTTGCATTCCAAGGCCGAGACACAATGAAGCGTATAAAGATAAAAATGTAAGAAATAAGGAATAAAATACATAATATCGCGTTGACACGCAGGACGAGACTACGAGAAGCGATCGATAAGCGGAAAGATGCGGTATAAGGGATAAAATAAGCTCCTATTATACGCCTACTGGTGAGCACGAAAAAGTGTACGCAATTGACTAGTATAAAGAAGACTTGTTAATCGGCAAATTGAAAGAAGGTATTCATTTCACAAAGTTACAAAATTCCGATCACAGATCGAAAAGTTCTTTAATTTTACTTTAGTCGGTGATTATATTCGCGAACGTGGAAATCTGTTTTGCCTTCCGTTTCATTTAGATCAATATCTATTTCGTAACATCATTTAGATAGTCTTTATCCCACAATTCTTCGAAGAGAATTAAATCGTTTATTTCTCTATAGGAAGAATCAAGAATAATATATTATTATATTATATAAATATTTTTTTTTATAAATTTTTATATAAATATATAAAAATATAAAATAAATTTCTATGCAATTTACTTAGGCGCTGAAGATAAAAGCGACACGGTGGAAAATTAGAATAATAAAAGGTAGAAATAAAAAAAAAATCTAAAATATTTTTGGACTAATCGCTGATTTCCTTGTGCGTCTTACACCGGTATTTTCATCGTGTCTCAGACCCACACTCTAGCGCAATAACTCGGACTCACCCACGCCGGAATCGACCTCCAGGATCTCCGGCCATCTCGCCTCGCCATTGCGGGAAGCCTCGCTCCTACGATCTAGACGCGAGGATTTCGCGTGCGAAGGACACGGATTTTCCGCTAGAATCAACCTTGATCTTGACCTCACGTTATTGGGATTCGGAGACTCGGAGGTTGAAAACAATATCACGCTTTTGCGCCCGATGATTGAATCGCGAAGGAAAAAAGACGAGTCGAGAGGAACTGGATGAAAGGAGCCCTTACTGAACGAAGATACGAATTTACGGAGTTTGGGATTCTTCGATTACTCGCCCTATTCCTTTCCGTATAGTTCAATCTTTTCCTTCTTTTTTTTCAATCTTATTCTTTTTTTAAACAAAATTAAACGAAACTGCTCCTTCTTGAACGAACATAACGGGCTAATGTCAAGGATCTAATATCGTCGACGATGCGAGAAGCAAGTAATCGGCTTACCGCGCGCTCAAGTTTCACAAACGTCAATTTTTCTTTTCCAACTGACGAATGTGCCTTCGCGGAAAAATTAGCCGAGTGACAAATGGATAGAAATAAAGGCGGTAATAATCCGTGACGTTTTTATATATAGCTTTAGAGTCCTTGGCTAGTCGCAAACATCAAAACGACATTTCTTTGGCGAATCAAGTTGACAAATTTAAGCTTCTAAAACTTCTCAAGAACGCCAAATCATCGCAATGAAATTACGAAATGCAAGCGAATGAGCATAAAGTAAAATCTTACGAGAATCTCTTATTATTTTTTATATTTCCGTATACTTAATGCTCGAGAAATCGCAAGATTTTTGCAAGATGTTTTGCAAACATTTTGCAAATATTGTCACACGCTTCGACTGAAAGAATCGCGCCACTTTAACGTGATAAATTATCTCGCGCGCTCAATTATATGAAACGTTTACTTGACAGGAGCGTTATAGCTCGTACAAAAATTGTATAAGAGATTCGGAACACGGTATATATCTGCGACGGATGATAAAACGTATATGCGCAAAAAAACGTAAGCGGGGGAAGCCTGACATTCGCGTTCGTTCGTTTCCGTTCAAGGGCGAGCTGATTAAAGTCGCAGTAGTCGCACGATCGCCTTACGTAAGGGCGAACGAGCGTTTCGCGATGACACCACCGACGTAGCAAAATTATTATCTTATCTCGAGCACTACAGCAAAACTTTTCAATTCAACCTCGACATATGCGCTGCCAGGTGGGACGTTTTAAGAATTAAAAAAAGAAAGACAGACACACGTCCCTGAAAACGTATATACCGACAGCTCGGTCGAGCGCGCACAATACGTTCCGCGCGAAGTACGAAGAGTTATATTTGCGGGACAAATAATATGTGTGGTGCAAGAGATTTTAAAAATAGACCCGGGGTTGGACCAATTGACGCGGCCGCGAGGCGCGTAAATAAAACCGACAGGGCGAGAGATAATTGAAATTTCGCCTAACGATCGGACAAAGTCCCGGCCCCGCGCGATACGTGATATAGAACGGAAGGCCAAGTTTAACATAGGCCAAGAAATTTTAATCGTTATGCATTATGCAATCGGGCTGTGTTGTAACAAAAGTATAAGCTCCATCGCGCGCATCTCGTCAAACGGACGTTCGGCAACCGTTCCGGGCGCAACGAGACGCAGAGACAGCACGTCCGAAATCGGGACATAAGACGTTTTGAAGACATCTTTAAGACGTCTTACGATATGATAGCTAAAAGACGTCCTACGTCCCGATTTCGGACGTGTCTGGGAGAGACATGCCCGAACTTAAACTTCACCGGCGAGATCCGCGGCGAAGCTTTCAAGGATCCGACGTTTCACACGCGACAACAGGTCGGACTGGTTTCCTTTATCCTTTTTTTTTTTTAGCCGTCATTGAGATACGAAGTCTTTTTTTTTTCCTCACTCGCTTTTGCTCTCTCCCCGTGCTGCAAAGCTTGGGATTTTTCCGTCCGCGTTTGTTCTCACTCCACGTCGCGATTGCGCCGGTTGACGCAATCCGTCGTGTTACCGGGGCAATGCATCCGCGAGCCGCGCGACTTCCAAGGTCGGCGAGAAATAATGTCTCGCACCCGCCTTCCCTGGCGTAGTGGATTTGTTTCAGAAAATCAGAAAAGAGGAAAAAAAAAAGAAACAACACCAGGTTCCCGACAGTTAATCCGTGTAATTTCCATCACACGCGGCCGGACGAACGAATCCCAGAGGCTGTATCGAGACAGACGGTTCAACGCTTCTCTAATTAATCACGTCAATTACTGCAGCTGCGGTCTGATTCGCGTCGCGCGGGGATCGGAGGGATCGTTCCTGTGCTAATTTCCCTGCGCGTCTACATTATTGGAAAATTTTCACGTTTTAGGATATACGCTGTCAAGAATCGAAAGAGCACGTGAGTGTAAAAGAGAAACGTGTGCGGGGTGAAAGGGAGCGTATATGAAAAAAAAAATGATATAATCAGCAAACTTACCCTCCTCCGCGTTCAGGTCTGTAAACTTGATGCCGCCACTGAAATGGAAAGAAAGCAGACGGCAGATATGAGACAATTGCGTGAGGCACGCGCTACAATATTACGAGCGTTTAAATTAATTGAGTTTAATCGAACGAATATTTACAACGCAGTTGCGACGCTGAAACGGTCTTAAATATCTCGCAGCTGCAACCGCAGCGGCAATTGAAGGAAGCTTATCGTTATATACGCGGACCATCTTAATAAATAAATAAATCGCCTTCAAACGTCTCACTGTCGAATGCTACAATACTAAACCGTTTCTCGGCCGGAAATGAAAAATCAATGTGGAATCAATGTACAAACTTATAATAAATTTTCCAGCCACACCCCGCGCGATGGAGCGATCTTGAAGTTTTTGCGCGGCTTTTGCGACGCAAATGCAAATTGTTCATTGCTCATTTAATATTTACTCCGCGGAGTCTGTTTCGCGAATTTTTTTTTTATTTCTTCGCGACACAATCTTGACTCGAACGAGAGGCGAGAACGGGGGCGAACGGCTTTATTTCATTCTTCAAGAACTTCTTTTAACCCTGCAATGCGTAAAGCACACGCATACACCCGGAGGGTTTGCGAGACTTTCCTATGTTATCCTCGTATTTACTGTTAATTTCGACAAATTTTCCAAATTGATTGATCTCTCGATCTATTTTTGTTCTTCAGACGCGTCACATCGTCAGGACATTCCAGGGTTAATTCGATAGAAAACCGTACTTGTCCAAGGGTGACGACTCTCGTTCCAACTTTTTTCTCTCGGTTTTTATTTATTTTTCTGTTTTTTTTTCTTTTGTAAACTTGTGATCGTATAATTGCATACCTGAGCAGCACGGTCGCTGTCTCGGGGACACGGAACACCTGAAAAAGAAGACAACCACCGCTCTATCGAATCCAAAACGAAGGGTAAGAGCCCCCCGAAACTAGATCGCGTCTCTTTTCGAAAAAAAATCTCTGCTCGGCTACAAGCCTCAAATCGCGACAAGATTGTAACATTTAATTGGAACAATTTAAAGATCATTGCTGATCGTTGCATAACAATAATATTTTTTCCCTTCTTTTTTTTTTCTTCAAGAAAGACTCGAATCGATTGAAATACGTTCCGCAAAGCTCGAACGAGCTGTGATATCTTAGAATCAACCTCTACACGCAGTTACGACGCACTGTGCGACTACTGCGACTTACTGCAAGGTAGAATCTCGCTCCAGAGAGAGAGAGAGAGAGAGAGACGAGCTACGGAAAAAGCTAGATTATGCCATAAATGCATTATCCTTGACTCGAATTATCATATAGCACGCGACAATCGAACGACGTTCTGCAAGTAGTACGTACGGTAGAGACTCTATGCAGAATGAATAATCATCCCCTTCTCCCGGCTATATACCGTCAATAATAACGAAACTACCCTTACGTTAAGGTATATACTGTACGGCGTCTGTCGAATCGAATCTAACGTGGCATCGAGCGAACGTCGCTCGGAGAGAAAAGCAAAAGGTCAGTCAGGGGGGGAGGGGGAGAGAAAACTCTCGCAATGAAGATCTCCGTTTTCTTTTTCTTTCTCTCGCGGAAAGCTTTTTGTTCTTAAGGCTCAAAGGGTTCTACCTACCTTCCAGCCCATGTTCTCGAAGAAGGTGCACAGCCTGGCCTGCCCGGTTGTCTTGCCGCCGCATGGTCCTGCAATCACGAGAAAACACATGCAGGTTTAGACACCCGGCCGCTCCGAGATTCCTCGAAAAAAATTTCACGCGAGATCTACACACGTGCGAATCGCGTTTCTGCGCGCGTGAAACCTTTCTTACTTCGCGATATTATTGGTTGCTTTCCATTTACATCAAAACTCAGATAATTCTCACTTGTGACGTCATAACTCAGTTAAATGCAAACGTTCTTTTTGCATCCTGGCAAGTGAGATTCAACTGCGTTTTCACCCACAATCAAGACCATGTGCTTTATGCCCATTTCTACCAATGTAGATTAACTTTAATCACGGTTTAACTCACTTTCTATCTTTTTCTAACTCTTAGAACTAAGGAAAGAAGACAGGTAAGGTAAACCAAGATTAAAATTAATCTGCGTTGATAGAAATGAACATTAATGAATCAAATAAACTCCCTTTAAAAGTAAGGCTATATATATAATGGACCTGTATTATTATGCGATAGCTTTGTCACCAAAATAAGCAGGTAAATATACAAAACGACATATCTTACCTAAGTATAAAACACTCACATATCTGAGTGACTCAGATCACTTGTGCGTAAATGGAAAGCAACTATTATACGTCTTCCCCTGGCTTGTTTTTCGTTACATAAAATAAATGACGAGCATATGAGAAGGCAGACAGTCAATAAAAGTCAAATTGATCGCAATTGGTGCGCGTCGGCACGGCTATTAACTATTAACTCGTCGCGACGTTATAAATCGTGCTCGATCGTTATGCATATCGGGATCGCAGCGAATTTTGAGCCTGTCGCGCGCGACCTGATCCTAAAATAAAGTACGCAATCGCGCCGCGACTAAGCATCTAAAAGAATATTCCGGTCTTTTTCCCGGGCTTCTCCCCACTAAAGTATATCTAATCTAATCTAATCCATCAACGTCCACCCTTATCCCAAAATAATACAGAACAGAACTCCTTGAGCCTCTACGCTCCTCCCATAAAAAATACAATGAAATTCGTTCCTTCGAGCGATGAAAAACAATATAACGTTATTTTTTAGACTATTTTTGAAAAGAACACTTCCTCTCCTGTAAGATTTTCTTTGCTGTGATTTTCCTCTCTTTCACGGAGCTCGGGAGATCTCGTTCGAATCCTAATTGATGCCTAAATAAAACTCAGCATTTTCAGGAAAAGAATATCTTATTTTCCTTTTGTTTTTCTTGGGCGCATTGCTGCGTGGATTCTCGCGATCGCGTGAAAATTAAATTTTCGAGCGAAATAAAGAGAGGCACGTTGCTCTCACAATTTTCATGGTTTCTCCGTACATTCGTATAAGCAACTCAGATTCTTCTGCGTTCCTTCGTCGAAGTTAAATTTTGCAACCGTTCTTCTGCGTCTCGCAATTCTCGCATTAAGTCGTGTATATAGCATCAGGTTGTCGGAGATAATTTTCGCTGCCCGCCAAAAGATAACGCGTTGTCAACGATAAACCGACAAGGCTATCTATCGTGTCGTTCACACTATCTGCTGAACTAAATCGAGTAATTTCCGGTTGTTATCTATCTGAAATGACGAAAACAAACGTGTAAGAAAATATCGCTTATCGAGGCCGAGGGGGAAAAAATAGCCGTGACTCATGCGACGCGGGCGTCTGTCTGAGAAATGTCTGATTGTGAGAAGCGTGCACCCGGTACTTTGTATTGTTTTACATTCAACATCGGCTATCGAGCCGATAAATTCGTATATGGACGAGCGACGCCGGCAATTCAAGTAAGCAACTCGTCGGCGGGCAGCAAAGGAATTAGTGCTGGTCTACAACCTTGCTTTAAAGAATATTTAAGCTCTAAGCCGTAAGAAATTGACCAATTACAATAGAATGTGAGGAGAATACTCGATTGTGATTGGTCAATTTCTTACGGCTTAGAGCTTAAATATTCTTTAAAGCAAGGTTGTAGACCAGCACTAATGCAAACTAACGCAAGTAAAAAAAAAAAAATAAAACGAGTAGGGAGTAGGGGATAAAATTTCGTCCGTACGGTCGAGATAGGTGAAAATTCATGCGAACGGAGACCCGTTCTCCGCGGGACACCCTTCTTCTCCCGAGTCACCCGGTACAGCTGTGGTCGCGTGTCCCTTGGGTGTCCCTGCGTGGCGCGTGGAATCGATCGGCATCCGCGCGTGGCCGCGATAACGAACGTTGCAAAACGTCGCGAGGGAGACGAAAGACAGTGCGTCATATAGCCGCACGAATGAGATGAACCCCGCCGAGTTCGATGTTTCATTTGCAAATTTCGATGTAACGAACGGAATTTGCGATATATAGCTACCTGCGTCCCTATCGCTGTATATCTCTTTTCTACGCTAGCCCCGAAAAGCTCTCGACAGTTTCAAAAGCAGGAATTCAAGATAATCAAATAACGTGAAGAAACAGGGATTTCTAAAAATATGGAGTACTTGCTTCGTATATTGTTATTGTTGAACATTCTTTCTATTCTAATCCGGAGATCCTTTCTTTCAAGAATTTCCGAGGGATATCTCGTTCTGTCGAAAGGTACAGGACTCTAATCAACCTTGAAACAAATTTACGACCCATTTCCGTAACGAGAAGAGTAAAAGTACATAGGCAAACTGTACTTTGGAATCTCCGTTCCTTCGCACACCTCGTCGTTAGAACCTTTTCCTGAAACGTGTCCAGAATTCTCTGATGGAAAAACGCCAGAGCTTCATCGCATTGAAAATTATATCGAATCATATTTCAATTTATACATTGAAAACGCGGGTGCTGACTTTCCGCACGGACGAAAAGCTCGCGCCGGCAATTAGCACGCGCTTCCCGTTTTCTTTCTTTCTTTTCTCGACCGTGGGAGATCTCTCCCGACCCTGCTCGTTAAACTTGATGAACTTGATCCATCATCAGCGAGCGAGAGAAAACGCGAGCGCGGTCCCCGCGTCCCGCACGTGCTCCGCCGCCGTCACACGCCGGCCGCGGCCGGGAGAAAAAAGTGTCTCTCGCTGCGAAAAAGTCTTCGCGACAGATTTAAAAAAAAAAAAGCAAAAAAGGGGGAGCGGAACACATGTGCGCATCACACGTTAAAAAAACGGAGACTATCTGAAGAACTTGGCGCGGCTGCAAAAACAACTCGAGAAGTTAAATGCAAAACACACGTGCTTCGCCGCGGAAACTCGCGCATTTTCCACAAGATTTCCCATTTTATTTTACTCCATTTTATCGCGATTGACGCCGAATTTTTCTTCCGATCCCGCGAATTTCGAGGCTTCACCCTCGGAAGGATGATTCTCTTCAGTCACGCAGTTTTCCCACGTGTTTATCTATAATGACGTAAGAAGCGCAGATGGTGAGAAGCGCGATTCGACGGAACGTACGATTCCATTTTGATATACAGGAATATATATACGTTGCAAAATGATACAGCGGCGGCCGGAAGTTTTTGCAAAAGCCGACGGACCGATGCGAGACAGACGAGAAATATAAGAAATCGGACACTCGGCTGTGAAAATGTGCGCGCATTTTAGGTTTCAAAATAGAGACCGAGGAGATAAATATGTATAAAATAGCCCAAGGTAATACGCGGTGTGTCATTGTCGAGAGCTTTTCTCCGTAGCTCCTCGATACGACACTTTATATCTCTCCGTATAAAAAACTCCAATTGCTTGCTCGAATTATTTCGAGATCTGGCGTGCGAGAGAGAGAAAGAGAGAGAGAGCGAGCGAGCGACGGTCTGCGTCTTCGGCCTATGCAAATTCCGAGGGGAAAAAAAAAAAGAAATCAATGAGAGAGACTCCGCGTGCTCGCTCTCGCAGACGTGCTCGTCCTCGCTCGCGACGTCGCGAGGTAATTAGCGAGTTTTCAGCGGCGAGTCGGGCTCCCGGAACGGAGTCCGATCCACGCCACCCCGTCGCCACCGTCTACTCCAGCCTGTACCCAGCTGTATACCCCCCTGTGGTTACGTATATGTACGTACCTCCGGTCAGCACCAACTTGTACACGCGTTTCTGATCCATCGTCGTCGGCTCCACTTCCGTTCCCGAATCCGGAATCGGAATCTCTCTCTTTCTCTCTCGCCTTCTTCCTCGCCTTCTCACTCACGCTGCCCGACGGCGACGGCGACGGCGACGGCGACGACGGCGACGAGTCTTCCTCGGGGGATGCCGGGGTGGTTGTTTCCTCCCTTCCGATGCGACGGGGGTGGCGGGTGTGCGACGCTCGAAGGCGGCGGTGGTCGGTACTACATAAATACCTGGTGGCGCATTATCTCGGGTCGGCGCGTGCTCGACCGCGTGCTCGGACGACGCATGAGGGTGGAGGGGGGAAGGAGGGAGGGGAAAAAATCGACGACGACGACGAGAGGAATGACGAACGATTGAAGGTGGGCCTGGGTGGGCCTCGAAGGCGCACGAGTTACTCAGTCGAATGTATTCGCGGTGTGTCTATAACCCTTACCGCCGCCGGGGTGTCTGTCAGTCTCTTTTCTCGGAGCAAAGGGAGGAGGGGCGAAGGAGGGGAAAAAGGAACACGATACCGCGCGGACTCACGACTCGACACCAACAAACGCGCGCGTCCGTCCCGTTCCGTGGCTCGGAAGCATCTGACTGAAGTGAAGTTGTCCCCGATTGTCCCCGAAGCCCCGAACTCCCCGAGTCACCGAAGCAGCGAGAGAGCTGCGCAGCTGGTCGTCGCGCGAGTGTGTCGGCACGTCGGGCACTCGGCACTTGGCACGAAGTCACGCGCGGAGGAACCGGAAGCGACGGGCACCACACTGGAACCCGGGACCCGACGACCGACTCCCGCGCCAAATTCAAATTCGGAGCAGCGGAAACTCGGAGCCACTCGGCTTCCCATTTGTCGCTTTACGTTTGTGCAATTGGGCTTAGCGCAGAGATTTGTCTCCTAGGGATTCAACATTTTTAAAATATTCAAAAATGCCTTTATCGATATGTAATTTGAGATCTATGTAGATAAATTCTCGGGAAAATGTCTCGGAATTTTTTATGTTATTATTAAAGAATTTTATGAAAATTTCAAAAACTTTCTCAGACATATTCAGATTTTTTTCGCCGACACATCTTTATAAAAATCTAAATAAATATGAGAAAATTCATCCAACTTATCAGAAATTTCATAATTTCGAAAATCCTCGTCCAATTATTATTTCTAAGAAAGTCAACATCTTTTTCAGAATTTTTTACAAATCTGAAAAATAATTTGATGAAAAATTCTTTGAAAATTTCTGAGAAAATATAAGAAATTTTTTCACCAGGATTTGAAAATACATCGCGCGATTGGACAAAAATGTACAAAAATTAATATCTCGTTCGGCTTGGCGTCCCAGATAGAACATAATGCTCATGATGACATTACTTAAAAATCCCATTTAACGTCACCTTGACCTCATTATATGGCCAGTATTCATGTCAGATCATAAATATACATATAAGATTTGATAATAAATCACCAATGACTCTTTAAGTTCTTGGGATTGTACTTACCAAAATTGTTTTCCACGTTTATGATTCCATATACGTTTACGAGAGACCGGAAACAATATCTTTGCGATTCAACGATTTCTTCCCGCGAGATCATCGCGAAAAGATCTGCTCATAACGGCCGACCTTATATATTTCACTTTGGCGTCCCCACACCGCGGCCGTTCAAACTTTGGAAAATACCTCGATGGAAAAAAAAGCAACAAACCTGAAGCTTCTCTTTATCGCCTCTGTTCGCGCGACCGCAATAAAAACAATGTCCTTGGTACTTGGTACAGATAACACGCTCCGCTGAGTTTTCTCTATTTTATCTTCCTCCCGAGAGCGCGAAATAGATCTGAGAAATACGTAAAACACTTTTTTTTACACGTTTTCTCTCCGTTTCTTCGATTTACTAAAAAACCACACGATAAATTTTAAAATATTAAAATATTACGTTTGAATTAATATCTCGCAATAATATATATATATATATATATATATATATATATATATATATACCGCAATATAATATATATATATACCGCAATATAATATATATATATATATATATATATATATATATTCCGCAAATTTTCTTTTATTTTACTCTCTTCTTAAATGACAATAACAGAATGTAACGTGATAATATAACACAATCGATGAGAATCAATTAAGTTACCTCGATTTTCTGAAAGAGATTTTTATTTTGATTAAACCTTAATAATTAAAATCGATACAGATGTTAAAGAGTCTCGATTATCTTTTTCTCGTCTCTAAACTAAGTTAATCGTTGTCACTTATATACAATTACGTGACTGCAAAAGTAGATCGAAATCGGAGGGGGGTCGTATACGGAATTCTTACCGTCTTTTTAGTTAATTTTGCATCTTTCTGAAATAATTTTCTCTAGTCTCTGTATTCTTTTGTTTGACTTGCAATTATAAACGTGTATTGAAAATAAAAAATACACTTTGAAAAATCTTAGTAATGTCTTGTTAAAATTAAATTTTCTTTCAAAAAAAAAACACAAAGCACCGCGTGTTTGTGATGCTTCATATTAGATATTAAAAAGAAATATTTCACTATTTTGAAAAATTTTAAGAAACTGTTTTTATAATTTTAATTATTTAATAATGAAATATCCCAGACAACACGTACTTATACTGTGACAACACGCACATCAGAACATATGACGTCTTAAAACGTCGTTAAGGTTTAGTTGCGTCACGTACACATGCAAAACAAAAATGTCAATATTATCAATGCTACGCTTAATTATAAATATATGATATTATTTTGTAGCACTTTAGCGTATGCTACAAAAGCAAAGATTATTGTTCTGTATATTTTTTATCTTTTCTCAGAGAGAATTAAAATTATATCTGTTTCGGGTGGAACTTGATACACCTGATAAATATTCCGTTATTTCTGAACAATGTCCTAAACTGCAAGAGTTACGTTTTATATTTTGTAAAATTTGTTTTTTCGTTATCTTATTCAACACTAAAAGTCATCTTACCCGCATATGGGGGTAAGATGATGAAAACGACACGTTCTTAAAAAATGTAAATTTTTAAAAATTCTAATTTATTTAGAATTTTTTAATTTTTATATAAAAGACTTTATTAGTGAATCTAAAAAAAAATAGAAAATTAATTTTTTGAAATCTCTTTGCGACGCTTTCTTTACCAGGATTAGAGAATATTTTCTTCATAATGTGGGAATTCGTGAAATAAAATCACTCAAATCGGAAGATTCGATTGTTCTGTATTTCTCTTTTCCATTTTTGTATTTACAATATCTATATATATATATATATATATATATATATATATATATATATATATATATATATTGTAAATACATATATATATATATATACTAATATATATACTAATATATATATTATATATATATATATATATATATATATATATATATATATTAGTGAATATTTAATGTACAGCTAATAGTACGTCTTAGTAAACAGCACCGAGAATCTACTGCGTAATTACGATGCATGATATACTGCTCAGAATAATTAGAGGGTCGTTCATCCGTCATATATTCGAGCAAAGTTTGAAGTCGCATACGGGGGTTTAATATCTTAATAAACAATATGACATACAAAATAATGACATTTGTTTAAAAAAAAGTAAAATGATTTAAAAAGGGAAAAAACGATACAAAAAATAAAAAAGTACATGATGCCTATTTAAAGGCGGGTCCACACCTGAGTACGCTCGGATCCGAGCCAAGCCGAACACGAATGAACGTATTGGTGTGGACGATGTGATCCAAGCCAAGCCGAACAGGCCCAGACCGTTCGCCGAACGCGCTCAAACCGATCCGCGAGTCGTGGATCAGATCCGAGCATTTGCCATTCGTATGAATGTGTGGACGGGCCAGAGTAAATGTTCGAAGGTAAGCCGTGTTCGGAGGAAGAAATTAAAGAGAATTTATCTTATCTTCGTACAGTAGGTCACAGAAACTGATAAATGCATCTTCTAAATTTTCGTCCGCTATTTTCACTACCTGCCGAACGTCTGGATCATTTCCGAATACTTCCAAATAGACGCTTGAGCAAGCATCGTGAGAATTTGTTTAGCTCTCGTTCGGCTTGGCTCGGGCCGAGCGTGCTCATGTGTGGATCCACCTTAAAAAGGAAAAAACGATCGAGTTAAATGTGTGAAACTAATATCCATTAAAAAAAAAACCGGGGAAGTAGAGACGGACAAGCGAATTAATGTCCATTTCTACCTTTAACTACATTTTTAACTTTAATCTCGATTTAACTTATCTTTTTCTTCTTCTAATTTTTAATACTGAAAAAGGATAAAATGTAAATTAAATCGAGATTAAAATTAATCTACATTGATAGAAATAAAAATAAATCAATCAGATGCATATATATATATATATATAGTACAAATAATCAGATTTTCATGCTGAGTTTTGCTTAAAGTATGTCTTTTTTTGTCACGTAAAATATAACGCGTTAAGGAAAAGAATAATGAAGATTGTTTAGGTCGCAGCTCTAAGACCCCCCAAGTTTTTGATTCGAACGAGCAGCTTCGCGAGCATCGCTTTAATTAATAGGCACCGCGGACAAATATTACATTTAATAATATCTTTAAAACAAAACACATTTAGTAACACCATATCATTTCACCAATTCATTATTATTTGCGCTCGTCGTTATTTAAACATTTAGAAATATATTTCATCGTCGCGCAGTGTGAGTCGATGATCTCTACTAATTCTAACATCCTTAAAGAATTGAATATATATACATAGATATATATACATATGTGTGTATATATGTGTACACACATACACACGCACACACGTACACACACACACGCACGCACACACACACACACACACACACACACGTCATGTACAGCGTTAGAGAGAGAAAAGGCAGAATAAATATACTGTACACAACATAAAATATACTAATAATGAACTATATCCTTAGATACTCTTTACATATTATAATTTTTTTAATCACTCTTATATTCGTACATTCTTCTTTAATCTTTTTTAATCAGTTGCCGTTAATATCAGGAAAATAGCGTAACTGGCAATTTAAATGTTAAATGTCGGATTAAAACGCAAATTTGAGAAAGAGGAAAATTTATTATTTCGCAAACAGCTCGCTTATTAGTCACAAATGTAATGAATAGTAATAAATAACGATTGTAAAATTACTCTTACCATTACCAGTAATGGTTTACTACGGAATAGACGAAATTGTAAAAAAAAAATTAGCATTAAAAGTTGCGAATCGAAACATTGAATGATCGAAGCGTGGCCAAACGCTTTCAAGTGCGTGCAGCGCAAGAAGCATCTGATTCGAGAATTCGGTAATGTCGAGGAAAAGACTTATCGTTCACATCAGTCGTAGGAATCAAGTCTTCGTACGAATTTTAATGGTATCCCCATGTGAAGCAGCTTGTCCGGTGAACTATCCTTCAAGTTCGGGTAATAATAATTCAACGCTTGCCAGCAGATCTCGGACAATTTGGGAATTGTTAGCCAAGCGGAGTGAACCGCATTTGTTCTCTGTACCTGTAACGCGATAAAGTTGTCGCGATTACAAAATGATGAAAGTACATTGAATGAAACATTTGTGGAATATGTCACGCCCCGTTTATAGTGACAGTACGATAATAACCTTGTTGTTCATTTTGACTATACCACCGAATATATACATGCGACCCTCTGGAGTCAGCGCAGCCGAGTGAAAGTACACTGGGCAGGGTAGGATGCACTCTCTCAGGCGTGTCCACTGCAGCGTGCCGAGGTCAAGCCGCCAAACGTCGGAGAACACCCAGTCGCCGTTGTAACCGCCCGATATAACGACAGAAGTAACGCCGCTCTTCTCGTCCGTGTACTGAACGGAACCGTGACAACGTCGTGGTGCCGGCACCATGGTCTCTTCGGTATCACCGTGCGTGCTCAAAGTCCTCCAACTGTTGGTCTTCAAATCGAACGCCGGTATTTCCTAAAAGAATTTATTATAAATGTATTTATTATATATATATATATATATATATATATATATATATATATATGTACTCAACACACATTTTATTATAGCATAATATAATAACTATAATGTATATATTTATGGGTTTACTCACCGAAAAGCCATAAGATTCTGTCGAGGTGCCACCACCCAAAACATAAATCATCTTGCCGTCAAAAGCAAGCTCATGCCTGTACCTTCCATGTGGTTCCGACTCGTCCTTGCCCGAGCAAATGTACACCACTTCCCAGACGCCTCTTCTTAAATCGAATCGGTGAATATCGCAGGTGTATTCATACCCAGTAGTACCACCGACCGTGTAGAGATAGGAACCGTGACATACTAATGCCTGTCCATAGAAATAAATAACAATAAATATATATCTCAGCAACGGAAAGAAATAATAAATCATCAATCTAGCGCTCACATATATCGACATTATAATCTTTAGTGCAACTGTATCCTAAAACAAAACAGTAAACCAGTCTTACGAGATGATTTTTATCATAAAAACTATATAGTGACATTCACATTTAGTTTTCGATTAATCCTTTTTTTCCTATCGTTTTAATCTTGTCAAGATGTTGAATAGCTTAATGTCAGAGCAATTATTTCTCATCAAGCAAAACCAATGACTAAACCATCGAGCAAACAATCCAGGTTCTATTCTCAGTTTTGTTTCCTCATGTATGATTTAAAGAAATTTTTAATGGAACCAATATTGTCCCATTGTGATAAAAACAAGAACCATAAATTTCAAAGATCCATAACGATCCAAATAAATCTTAAAATCCTTAGAAGGCAAAAAATTCAAATAGCAAGAGCAAAAACAATTACCTGGCCGTACTGGGGTTCGGGTAGCTCGCCAGTGGCCGGCACGACGTTCATCACGCCGTCGTCCACGTTGCAAACGTACAGCTGATTGCTGCAGCTCTCGCCGAAGGGCACGCCGGTGCCGCCGTACACCATCAGCGCGTTGCCGCGCAGTATCACCGCGTTCGACGCCAGCTCGTTCGGCATGTTCTCCTGGCCAGGCAGCCGCTTCCACCGCTCGCTGACCAGGTTGAAGCGCCACAGCTCCTTGAACAGCGGTTTGCTGGCGTACCACGTCTGGTCGTTGCGCATGTCCGGGTCGGTGTCGGACACGCATGGATTGAATCCGCCGTACGAGTACAGATTCCGATAGTCGCACGCGATCCGGTGACCGCTCCGCGCCTTCGGCCGCTCCCGACCGTTCGCCTTGTGCTTGGTAAACACAAACGGCTTGAACGTGTACATGCTTCCTCCGTCGATTCTCTCCCGCCGCCCGTCGTTCACCAGGTGAATCCTAACGTCGCGTCGCGCGACGAGTAGCGCTCAGGACAAAAGCGATCTGAGAGACTCGGCGCACTACGTGGCTCTTCTCCTCGGCGGGGCTGCGTTGCGTATCGCGCTCATTCCTAACCTCCAAGAGCGGTCGACCTAACCTCCACGCCCGCTCCACAGGCCTCAGCTACCTATAGGTGTCCAATCCGTCTAACCTAAGCGAGATTTGTCTGTTTGAGAACTCTCTCGTCGTCGTGGCACGAAATTCGCGAACGAACCGATACCTGGGTGGATCTCGGGGAAGAACTGCAGGTCATCCTCGCGCGGACGAGATTCGCGACGCGCGCTCCTCTCTTTCCGCGCTCTGACGCGCAAGGCGCTCGTCGGAACGAGATCAAGTGGAGTCGCTTTTCCTGTGACCGCGACGAACGGTTCCTCACGCTCTCGCGACGACGGCCAACGTCGGACGCACTCCTGACTCCTGACTGCGTTCTCTCTCGAGGGCTCAAAGTGCTCGAACCTGGACGTCGCCGTTTACTCCGGCTGCTGCATTCCCGATATTCACCGTCAGCAACTTTCAGTACTGAAAATCTATAGTATACGTGACGTAAAATATAGATATGCAGTACTGACAGTGAATATATCGGAATGCAGCCTCCATCTCCATATGCGCGACACGCATTCGATCATACGATACACGTCATACGTATGCGCAAACTCTGCTCTAACAGAAAAGCTGCAAATTGATTGGCTATCGCACAGTTTTTAGCCAATAAGCTTGCAACTTTTTTATTAGAGCAAGTTTATGGGTGTTTCCGACAAGTAATCGGATTTCTAATCGGACCGAGCAGTGGTACTCAATCAGAAAATCCCCTAGACTAATCGAATTGCATGTTTGCTATCTCAGCAATCGGATTACTGCGTTGCATGCGTTGTGAGAAACACGTGAGAAGCAAGTCGCAATTTTTCTCTGAAAATTGAGTTTATCAAAGCAGAGAAATAGGTACGTATTATTATTGTGTAATATGATTAACATTTTATTTTCTTTAAAGTATATATTAAATGATAGAAGTATACGTACATTTTATTGACAGAAATCCCGAAAAAACGAACTGCTCTTAACCTCACTACATTAATTGTTAATCTGTAATTTAATTAAAGAATATTTTTTCTTCAGCAGCTTAATTGAAGACTTACAAGTTCGTTGAAAATGGATGCAAGTGAGGACAGATCCATTGAGCAGGACATTTTTGGTAGGTATATTATAAAACTGAACAATTTTTTCGTGCTGGGAAGGTTAATTAAATGTGTGTGTGTGTGTGTGTGTGTGTGGCTTTTAGTTATTGTCGACATGTTTGGAATGAGAAACATTATATTATTTCAATAACCTTTTTTTTTCACAGAAAACTCTAGATTTCAGTGGACTGCAGAAACCACTAAATTATTAATATAAGAAGTTAGAGACAATATATCGATAATAAATAAAAAGAATTATATGCAGAAGAAAGTGTGGAAGTGCATAGCCAGCAGTTTCCATAGAAGAGGGTACAACATCACTGACGAACAATGTTGTACAAAATGGAAGAATTTAAAACAAAAATATAGGAATGTACGAGACATGAATAATGAAACTGGACGAGCTCGAGAAACTTGGGAATATTTCGACATAATTGATGAATTTCTGAATACTAGGCCCGAAGTATCGCCTCTATCAATTGCTTCCAGTTCACATGGATTTAGATTGAGAATTCCTCATACAGACAACATGCAATGCAACGATGAAAATGATTCTGCAGTACCAAATACTTCTTACGGCGTCACACGCAATGTGAGGAGACGAGAAAAACACACTGGATCCACATTGACGGAAAAATTGTATAAACAAAGAGAAGAACATCATAAGAAGAACTTAGAAATGCAAGAGAGATTCTTGACATTATTGGAAAAATACGTGCAAAAAGATAATTAATAGTAAGGGAGGAGAGAGAGAGAGAGAGAGAGAGAGAGAGAGAGAGAGAGAGAGAGAATAGAATCTATGGTTAACCGGTGTTAAATTAAAAAGTATTTTTTTTATTTATTGTAATGATTAACTCTCTTTGAACATTTTTACATTATGCTGTTATTTTATTTCCGAATTTTTGAAAAAAAAAAATTTTATATGTGTACAAATCATTACAATGCCATATTAAAATTATTGGAGTTACAAAATGTGCAATTTGCATAATATAATTTTACTTTATAAAAGGATGTTTATAATTTTCATCGCAATTGTTTTTTTGTGTTGTAAAGACATGTTTTTTTTGTTATTGAGTTTATAAATATATATAGACTTATGGAATATAATACTCTTATTGTAAAACTCAAAAAAAGATGAAGAAAAATATTCTGATATGTAAAAAACTTAAGACATGTGATATTATTAAGCTTAATATTTATTTTTGTTAAACATTTCACACATGTAATACAATTTTTTTTCTATTTTTAATATCTTATAGATAGATTGATAGAGAGGGAGAGACTGATGTGTCAATTTTAAATATAAGATTAAAAAGAAATTTTTATTTATTTACAATAAGTATTTCTTATTTGATTTATGTTACGAAAGAAAATGTGTATCACAAAATGTATTAAATATATAATTAAAGTAATTGCGCAATAATTTCTCTTTTTTCCTCGGCTTCTATAAATACATTATTATTATTATTATTGTATTCATTATCCTCGACAATGTCAAATGGTTCATCCTCATTCTCAATACAAATATTATGCAAGGCACAACACGCAAGTATCAGTAATGGTATCATTTCTGTGTTGTACATGTATACATATTTTAATTTTCGGAATCGCCCTTTTAACATTCCAAACGCTCTTTCAATTATGACACGAGTTTTTGATAATTTAGTATTATAATTGCGTTGTATGTGATTTAAGTGACCATTGTCACGATATGGGGTGAGCATGTTATATGAGAGCGGATATGCAGAATCAGCTAACAAATGACCATGCTGTAGAAAATAACTTTCTACATCATAGTCTATCGCATGTTTTACATCACTTAACCGCCAAACTCGGGCATCATGGACACTGCCACAAATTCCCGCAAAAATATCGATAAATTTCATTCTATGATCACAAATTCCTTGTAATACTATAGAATGAAATCCTTTTCTATTTATATAACTGTCTGAATATTCAATAGGGGCACTAATCGGAATATGGCATCCATCAATGACACCCACTACACCTGGAAAACCGTTCATGGCAGCAAATTCCTGTTGTATATATAATATTTCATGAACCTCTGGCCATTTTATATAATTTAAAACGTGTTGCTCTAATACGTATGCCACGTTAAAGACACACCTCCATATGGTATCTTTTGATATTCCAAAACGATCTGCAACGGATCTAAAAAAAAATAATTCTAATATAACATAACTTGGAAATGATATTTATTGAAAGTTATTGTAATCATCAATTACTTTTACTATATATTTATTATTTATTAACCTACATCTAATGAAAGTGTTACACGAAAAAAATTAATGTTTTTATTACTAAACCTGTAAACGAAATAATTGAGGAAGGTGGAATAACAAATATTATATCAGTATAATAGGGAGGGTTAGAACAAGATGGAGGAGACGTTAGATAGCTAGATAGAAAAATTAGATAGGAAACCCGTGATTATAGGAGGAGATTTTAACATTAGAACAGGAGAATTAGGTGGCGGAGAGGAAGAGAAAGGAAGGTGGGAAAGGAAAAGTAAAGATACATTAATAGGTAATGAAGGTAGGTATTTAGTAGAATGGGTTCAAAATAAGGGATGGTATTTACTGAATGGTACAAAAGGTGATTGGGAGGGTAAATATATACATTTATAGGTGCAAGGGGTAGCTCCGTAATAGATTATATGATTATGTGCGAAGAAATACATAATAGAATTAGTGAATTTAAAGTGGATGCGAGAGTGGACTCGGATCACATGCCTTTAGTCGCGATGTTAGACGAAAGAGATAGGGCGCTAGGTAAGAACCAAGATGTACAAGGAGAAGGAGAGGAAGATATGAATGAAGAATCAAGATGGAAAATATGCTGGGATAGGAAGGCTATTGAAAGTTATAAAGAGAAAACTGAAGAAGCTATCTGGGAGGATGTTTATCAGGAGTTGTCAATTGAAGAGAAGTGGAAGAAACTTAAAAAGATAATTCAAGAGGCTATGATAAGGAAGGACATAACAATTAAAAAGAGGAAGATTGGTTTTAAGGACTGGTGGGACAGAAACTGCACTAGGAAGAAAAGAGAAGTGAAGAGGATGTACATGAAATGGATCAGAAAAGGAAAGATAGAAAGAGGAAAGTATTTGGAAGAAAGAACAAATATGAAAGCGTTATTTGTGCAGAAGAGGAAAGAGAAGAGAATCAAAGAAGAAAAGGAATTGAAGAACCTAAGGCTGTTATGCTAAAGTTAATAAACATATATATACTAAACCTGTAAACTTCTTGATTGCCAAAAATCCAAAGAGCTATAGCAATCTGTTTATGTGGTGGCAAATTAGGTGAATTGTCTCTTTCAATTATACTTGGCCCAAGATCTTGCGTTAATTGCTCAAAAGTATTTTTGTTGATTCGAAAATGTGATTTAAAATCTAAAAGGAGAAAAGAATATAACATAGCGCAACTTTATCACAGCTACATATAGACATTGATCAAATAAAACATATGTTTATTTTAATTTTAAAAAAATTTTTAAATTAAATCTATTCTTAAACTGTGTGTGTGTGTGTGTGTGTGTGTGTGTGTGCGCGCGCGCGCGCGTGTGTGTATGTAATGACTGTTCCGTATGTTCGGCATAAATAGCATTCTGTATGAAATTCAAACAACAAATAATACAAACTTGTCATCACCTGTGACAGAATAGAAAAGAACAATGTTCTCAAAATAATTATTAATTTTCAAATGCGGTTGTCTAACGTGGTGCATTTGCCAATTATCTTCATTGTCCTCATCGTTATTAAAGAAAACATTCCATAAAAGAAATATGTCCATCCTTGTATGATCCCTATGTTCAGCAACAATTTCAATAGATATGTAATAGAATGAAAATAAAATATTGCGGTTTTTGATACATCCAAGTGATGAGGAACAATATGAATTACATTTTGAATTTACCTTGAAGGAGATATTTTACAGTGAATACGTTAACTTGTCTCGATACAGATTTTAATTGTTGATATCTGTCAACAGCCCGCTAAAATCTACAGTTTCCTGTAACAGAATATATTTATTGTATTAATATAATAATATATGCTCCTCATTCTAAACATGTGTACAATAACATAATAGCAAAAAATATATATTTAATTAACCTTCCCAGCACGAAAAAATTGTGTAATTCATCAATTATGTCGAAATATTCCCAAGTTTCTCGAGCTCGTCCAGTTTCATTATTCATGTCTCGTACATTCCTATATTTTTGTTTTAAATTCTTCCATTTTGTACAACATTGTTCGTCAGTGATGTTGTACCCTCTTCTATGGAAACTGCTGGCTATGCACTTCCACACTTTCTTCTGCATATAATTCTTTTTATTTATTATCGATATATTGTCTCTAACTTCTTATATTAATAATTTAGTGGTTTCTGCAGTCCACTGAAATCTAGAGTTTTCTGTGAAAAAAAAAGGTTATTGAAATAATATAATGTTTCTCATTCCAAACATGTCGACAATAACTAAAAGCCACACACACACACACACACACACACATTTAATTAACCTTCCCAGCACGAAAAAATTGTTCAGTTTTATAATATACCTACCAAAAATGTCCTGCTCAATGGATCTGTCCTCACTTGCATCCATTTCAACGAACTTGTAAGTCTTCAATTAAGCTGCTGAAGAAAAAATATTCTTTAATTAAATTACAGATTAACAATTAATGTAGTGAGGTTAAGAGCAGTTCGTTTTTTCGGGATTTCTGTCAATAAAATGTACGTATACTTCTATCATTTAATATATACTTTAAAGAAAATAAAATGTTAATCATATTACACAATAATAATACGTACCTATTTCTCTGCTTTGATAAACTCAATTTTCAGAGAAAAATTGCGACTTGCTTCTCACGTGTTTCTCACAACGCATGCAACGCAGTAATCCGATTGCTGAGACAGCAAACATGCAATTCGATTAGTCTAGGGGATTTTCTGATTGAGTACCACTGCTCGGTCCGATTAGAAATCCGATTACTTGTCGGAAACACCCTATGCATACGTTTGTCGATAGTGAATCGGACCCCGCCATTGATCTAGCAATATGCCGCCTGTCTACATTGTTTAAACTCTCGGTTCGTTTCGCACGTGACGTTTATTAATAAAGCTGTCATAAACAAACTTCGAACCGCAAATTATTTATCGCGTATAAAACCGCGAGTCTCAGCGCTTTCTTGTTGTAAAAAGAAATTTTCGAAAGATGAAGGAGACTCCGCTTACTAACTGCGAACTAAATTTTACAAACAAATGTATAGAGGAGGAAACGGTAACTATATACATACTTTTTTTTTTTATAAATTTATCAGTTAAAAGTTCAATTATAATTTATATTATTTAAAGGTTTATTTAACGATGTAAATATTTGGAATATGCTTAAAGTTACGTTCTTCATATAGAGTTGCATATGTAATAATAATGTTTACAATAAATCTGTTACATTTCAGAGGCTGGACGGTCGAAAATTATTGGAACCGCGTTCGGTGAAGATCTACTTTGGCTCCAGTTGGGGATGTTGCATGGTGTCGCTTGGACATACAAGGTGAATTTTATTTAACGACATATACAGATTATTTTTAGTAAGTATGCAAAAGTGAACATATACATCGAGAAGAGAAATCCCTTTACAGAGCAGTAGCGCAGGTGTCGTGCGACATACAGCAGCCAAAAACGTCTCGTCCCAACGAAGGCATGATACGCATAAATGTCGAACTCACTCCGTTAGCGGCGCAACACTTCGAGAGCGGTAGGCAATCCGAGGCGGCTATACTGATCAGTAGGCAGCTGGAGAAATGTTTTAAGGACTCGAAGTGTATAGACCTGGAGTCTCTCTGTATTGTAGCGGATAAGAAGGTCACTAAAGAACGCTTGACGTCATTAAATATTACACAACAATGTAGATATATGTACTTATGAGTTCCTTCATTCAGGTGTGGAACTTAAGAATCGACGTTAATATCATAAATCACGATGGAAATCTGGTGGATTGCGCCTCTATCGCAACACTCGCCGCCCTTATGCATTTCCACAGGCCGGACGTCACGTCGACCGGCGAGGAAGTCATCGTACATCCGGCTTCCGAGAAAGATTTTCTGCCGTTGACGTTGTTTCATTATCCGGTCTGCATATCCTTCATAACTTTCAAGAGGTTGATTTTTTGGGCAAGCCAAATTTATATACGCAAGATACAAAGAAATTTTCTCTTACTTGAAAAATACATCGATAAAATTCAGCAATTTGTAGTCCATAAGGCGCGAGTAATATGAACTACAAACTGCTGAATTTTATCGATGTATTTTTCAAGTAAGAGAAGATTTCTTTGTATCCTGAAATCCAAGTAAATTTCACAGTGGCAACACCACAATGGACCCCACTTACACAGAAGAAAGAGTTGGTGTCGCCGAGCTTACTCTCGGTGTAAACTCTTATAGAGAACTTTGTAGCTTGCACTTCGATTATTTAACGAAGACCATGACGATCGAGGATGTCATATCAGCTGTTTCTAATCACGCGGCTAATTACGCAACAAACTTGGTGAATCAGATCAAGGAGGCGGTAATCAAGGATGTACAATCACGGTACGTTGCTCTCGAACACATCTTATTTATATTGTGTATCGATTCAATTTTAACATATTTATGAATATAAAACGTAATAAATAATTAAATCTAAATATTTATGGGTGATCTTTAACAAGTTTATAAAGGTACTGACTTTTTGAAAATTAATAAAGCATTCTAAAAACTCTATAGGTACAAAAAAGATGACAGCAACATATCCAGATTTAAAGAGAGCATTCAAGTGAATAAGCTGACGACAACGATCGGCGATCGCATTAGTATTAAATTACGTAAATGGGACGCAACAGCTATAGTCGAAGGTATATAATTCATTCAATTGTTCTTGTTTAATATGTACATGTACATATTAAAATGAAAAATTTTTTAAAATTAGATTGTCTTATATTACAAATCGAAGTAAATTAACTTCAATTTTTTTATAGTTATTTAATTAAAATTAGTATTTATTAAATTTAAGAATTAAAATTAAAGGTCAATTTAATTTCAATTATTTATGACGTATAAAATACAGTAAATAATTTAATTTTACAGATGATTATATGGAAGTGGAGGATAAGGACAAGAGCCGTATCATAAAACACGAAGATGGATCTGCTGAATTAGTACCCGTTTTCAACGTAAGTACATAGAAGGAATGTATTTAGTATTGCAATAATCTCCTTATTATTTTTCAGCTCAAATTGATAACTAATGATGATAATGTAATAATTTCGTAATATTCTTGCAGGATTCGCTTAAAAAAGAAGAAAATCGTGATGATTACGATTGGATACACGATTGGACATCTGATTCGGACGATCAAATTCTCGTCAAATCGCCATCTCCGGAAAAAAAAGAAATTCCAGTAATAGACTTAATAGACATAGAAGAAAAAGAGATAGGAGATAACGCCTAGATTTGTTCAAAAACATATGATAAATTTGGAAGATCAATTAGGTCAGATGTCAATTTAGTTTTTATTCCACGATCTCTGTACATTTCTCCAAAATCACACACCAATTGCCTTGGTCGTAGTACACCTTCTTGATCGAGACCGCGGGTATTTCCATGCACAGTTTCGCGAGCTCGCCTTCCCGAAATACATGATAATATCTCAGAAAACATTCGCCGCTCTTCTTCTTCCATGGAACCAGCATGTCACTATGAGCGAAGTTCGTTCTGCTTTTGTGTATCGGTAACGTTAAGTGACACTCGGAGATTCTCTGATTGATTCCGCTTCGGTCGACCTTTTCCGTCTCCTTGCTTCTTTTGCCGTGCTTCAAATAAAGCGAATCCGAGGAATCTTTCCGTTGCTCCATCGCCCACACGTAGATCAAGCACGTCCCTCTTGGCCTCAGCACTCGAATCATTTCGGAAATTGCGCGTTGCCTTCGTTCCCGAGTCGACAGATGATGAATAACTGCGATGCTGATCGCCGCATCCACAGAATCGTCTCTGTACGGCAGATACAGGCAATCGCACTGAAGAACCTCGAAGCCTCGCTTGCGACATATATCCATCAATCCGGAACTATGATCGCATCCCATCTAAAATAGTCTTCGGGATTAATGATGCCTTGGCTCGAGAAAAGGTGTAATGCGAAACCAAACTCAACGTGTACATTCAATCTTGTCTCTAGTTATATATGCTTATATAATTAAATATCTGGAATAATTGAAATAGTAGAAAATACCTTATATACATTCTGATCTCCGCAAAGGTACTTGCCGTTTCCGCAACCCACGTCCAACAACAGTGTGCCCTCTTCCAAACTTTCGAGGAATTTAGTTACGTTGGGCCATCGTTTGTGTCGTGTCTCGCTGAAGTGATTAGATATTTCCTCGTAAACCTGTGTGAGAGCACGCATAGTTTCAGTAAATATAGAAATAAAATATTCGCAAGCTATGAGGAATAATCCACGCACTTTGTGCACATATGAATTTTCCAATCCCGACGCCGCCTTGGCATCGATGAAAGTATCACGTTTCGCGGTATCACAGTAGTCTTTGAAATCACAGCAGCATTCGCCCCGTCGCACTTTCCTGAAGGTGAAGGACACCCTGGTACCACGTTCCCGCGTCGTGGTCCCATTTTCTGTCTTGATTACATCACTGTGACGAGGACAGATGCCGTGCATCCACGCGTACCTCGCTTCTTCCGTCATAATCAACAGAGATCTGGCTGGCAGGAGAACATCGATCTTTCGATCATCCTTCCTGAAGTTCATGACGCACGCGGATCCAAGTGACAGGGATAATATCGTGTCCTCGAAGACGCTGTGCGTGTCGATGTGCGATGGTATACCTTGAATAATCGGAGATCGTTATAATATAGTTTACTGTCCAAATCAAGTCCATAAACTTGTGCGTATTTATTAGAATTATTCGTTATGATCGTTTTCAATTGATGAGTGAAAAAAAAATAATTGCTACTACATGGTAAATTAACTCAATTGTATTTAATTTTATGATTAAAATATTGAATTTATTATAATTTAGATGAATTAATGTCAATATATTATCAAGAAACCAGAATGTTTTTAATCGACGAAATATCATTTACCTTGTTTACATTTTTAGGAAAGTATAATTTTATGGAGGTATTGAGGCGTTACCTTGTCCAGACAGATATTTGTTGATGGTCAACTGATCGTAAGTGTATTTGTGACCGTGCTTGTCGAATAGAGCTTGCAGAAATTTGTAGTCCTGGGGAATCGGCGAGATAGGTTTGTCAGGATCCACCATGTTCGTGCCATATTCGAACTCGTATCCAAAATGCTTTACTCGTCTGTGTTTCATTTGCGACGATACAGATTCTGCAACAGCAGTCAAAAAAGAAAAAGTAAAACGATCTCCTTTAAGCTGGCCTTTCCTTAATTGCTCTCATTCAGTCACATCGTTAAGTCTTTACCACATTCGTCCCAATTGAGCGTTCCTAACAGAGTTTCCTCTTGCTTCTCCGTTATAAAATTCTCTATTAACGTGAGACCAGGAGGAAATGTAGAATCGGACGTAACGTAGTCAGTGGTGGAAACTAAAAAGAGAGCATCAAATCGTCACACAAAGGGATTCCAAATTATAATTGGCATTACATAATTCTATCACGACAGTACACCTGTTTCAGTATAGCATACGTATAACGGGCCGTTCTGGCCAGGAAGCTTAATGCGCCCGTGAATGTAATTGTACACGCATGTCGCGTCCTCCCTCGAGTTGCACGTCACGAAGCAGTACGACTTGCCCGCTGGCATTATCAGAGTATACTTGGAGATCAGGGCGTCTAACACACATTGCAACGTTTCTCTCTTGATACCGGTAACCAGGCCGCCGTTGCAAATCATCAGGTGCTGCGTGGAATATCAAGCTCCAACAGTCGTCGATACAACAACTCCGTATTCTAATATATCGAGACGTTTACCTGCGTAGGTTGCTCGGTACATTTGATGTTCATATCTCTGAGCAGTCGGTGATGAGCACGTTTCTGTTTGCGTACACTCTTCCTGTCCTTCCTCGCTTCGATCGCAACGCTCGTTTCGTCACTCAAAGGCATAATTTTTTTCAATGTTTGAACGCCTCAAGGAGAAAGAGACTTTATCGTACCGCCTCATTAGTTCCGCGAAAAGGGAAGTTGATTATATCATTCTAAGTAAAAGTTAAAAATAAATTATTAATAAATTAATAAATTAAATATCTTTTTTAATTAAGTTCTTTATTCATAAAGATGTATATATGCGGTACTTAATAAGCGGAAAAATAATCTGAAACTAAAATTTTCTTTTTACATACCACATCATATTCCTTTACAAGCTGTTTATAATCTTTAACAACATAACCTACAAGATAATTCTCGATACATAACCTCAATTGTACAATTTGTGGCACGGAATACGAAAATAAGGGAGAAAGAAAATAAGAACGCGATCACCTAAAAGAATTCGTAAACGCCATAGACCGCGCGGCCTCCTATCCCCTCCATAACCTAACCTGACCCGACCTAACATAACTCGACTCGCGTCGCGAGACGACAGAAAAACGGATGCGTTTGCGAACGGCGCGACCGTTACGGGTTCTTTCGCTCTCGGCAGTCCCCCGGCACAAGAAGCGAGTAGACTGTGAATGTGAAACTGACAAAAGCACAGCGCCATATTGCGGAGCTTGTGTTTGGTTAGCGTTTCTGGCGCGTGGTGAAGAAAGTTTGGTGTAATTTAATTGAATAACGATGTCCGACAATCAGGTAAGCAGCCCCGGGTACGGGCGATCCGGCGTCTCCGCGATCTCGCCGAGCCGCGATCCCGCGTCCGCGGACGCCGCCGCCGGCGAGACGATCGGCGGCCCGCCGGGAAAATGTCCCGCACCGCGATATCTCGCCGAGCGAGAGAGAGAGAATTTAAACTAGCGTTCTAACCTTTCCGCGTGTGCCACCAGGAACAAAAGCCCGAAGCCGGCCCAGGCGACGCGAATTCAGAGTACATCAAGCTGAAAGTCGTCGGAAACGTAAGCGATTCATGCCAAAAACGTTCCCCGATTGTCCCGCAATTATCGCGCGTCGCGCAAGATCCCCGGTGAGATTCCGCTTTTTTTCTCTTTCCAGGACAGCAACGAAATTCACTTTAGGGTAAAGATGACCACTCAGATGGGCAAGCTGAAGAAGTCCTACAGCGATCGCGTGGTAGGTTCTCCAATCGTTTATTATTATTTTTCGCTTCGCGCTCGTCACGTGCCGCACGTGGAATTTTGTGAGAAGCAACGCGATAAGAACGTAGACTAATGGAGAAATAGATGCTAGAATACCTAGGGTGATTTTCATATTTAGATCTTGTATCTAAGGTCGTCTCAAGTTTATCTTTAGACGCTGTACGACTCGTTTTATTGACTACGGAATGTCTGAAGACGAACCTGAGACGATCTTATATATATATATATATACAGGGTGTTCCAGACTTGCGATAGCCCGTTGATGGCTATTCTGTGACCATTTTGAGACAAAAATCTCGATATCAAAATGCCGAGGCTATGATGGTTTTTAAATGAGAAGTGTTTAAAGTTGATCAGTAAAATTGTTCGAAATTTGCGCGCTCAGTCACGTCATATTGCACGGTAGTGAAGGTGTTTTCCAAGCGTATCGATTCTATCTTGAAACTAATATAGATAGAAAATGTGCTTCACCTTTATTACTTATGTAATGTGACATGAACGCGCGAATTTTGGACAATTTGATTGCTCAACTTTAAACACTTCTCATTTAAAAATTATCATAGCCTCAACATTTTGGTATTAGAATTTTCGTCTCAAAATGATCTCTGGAATCTGCTATTAATGGTTGGTAGGTCTGGGACACCCTGTATATATAGCCTATGTATATGCATACGTATATAAGATTTCACTATGACCAGCCCTAGATTAGATAACTTCGTTTCAGTTTACTGACATTTCCGAAAACCTCAGGTTGTAAGTTATAACGCCCAGAGTCCTCGATCTCTAATCTTGAGAATTGTTTATCTTCATTTGACGACAATGATCGTCTTGCAATTTTCAAATGTAAATTGTTTGAAAAATAAATGTTCCAGTTTGTAACATAATATGCGAAATTTTCTCCACTAGATTGTAAAATGTAATCTTCCGACATTTTTTTAATGCAATATTCTTCACACGATAACGATTTTAATCCTGTTTAGGGTGTACCTATGACATCGCTCAGGTTTCTCTTTGACGGTAAAAGAATCAACGATGATGAAACACCAAAGCAGGTAAATCAATTTCATGGTTTCCCATTTGGAATTGGTGGGAGAATAAATTGAATTTTACTTTGTGGATGTAAAGATCTTAATTTCTAATCAGTTGTAAGTCAAGAATCTATTGTATGAACATTTTTGTAAAATATCTATAATATCTTGAAAGATGGACTTAGAATCAAAGAAATACAAACTATGTGAAACATGAATTAAGGAATATTTTCTATATATAAATAATATATATAGAAATAGATAGTATTTATCTAAATGTCATACACTTATTAATGATAACTTTTAACTGGTATTGAAAGTATTCTTAATAGGACCCGCATTAATTTCAGCTTGAAATGGAAAATGACGATGTCATTGAAGTATATCAAGAGCAAACAGGTGGTCGTTAACTAAGTTAGGAAGAGGAGGATCATTTCGTTCTAATATTTTATAAAGTGAAAGTGACTATTATAACAAAAAAAAAAGATGGACAAGTTTATAAGTATGCATAGTACACACTACACACATACACATATACACACACATACACATATTAATATACACACACGTACAAATGATTAAACAAGATGTAATTTCCTGATTTCACATATAATATTGTAAAATGTGTTGTCTTACATTCCTGTACCGAGGCGAACCATCCGGGGAGATTGGACAATGAATCCCCGGATCGTTTTGTAAACGCGTGCGGGCAATCACGTAATATTGCATACTGTGCATCCATTTCCATGTGTGTCCGTCAGGGCAATTCTCAGAAATAGAATAATTGAATTGTACGCCATTATAAATGCATTTGGCATTCGCAATGCTCCCTGCGTTGCTCGAACTTGTCCCTGAAAATCTCACGTTTTTCTTTGGATCTTTTTTCTGTTTCTCCTATTCCTTTTTAAAAATACAGGAAAGGATGTGTATATGATATAATGAAATTGTGTTACGTTTAAGGTACAATAAAAGTAGGGATTGTAAAACTTTCACGTTTGAATGACTGTAATAGTAATGAGAAATTTGCATCGCGCTTAAGCCTGGAAGCATTTACTGGCATAATTCATTTCATTCTCTTTAACAGTTTTACAACATTTTTAGTTTTTACTAATCGTAATACATACATTTTCGGCATAATAATAACAGATAATAAATATAAATGCTCTCCAGAAAAATTTGTTTGCAGATAGTTTTTCCCCAATTGTAATGTTGCTTATCTTTGCAATAAAAATACCAAATTTATATGTATAAACATGTGGATATAAAAGCCATGTATCTCAGATTTATAAAATAAATACCAAAAAAAGATTGTGTAATAATTTTAAAAAAATTTTTTTTAATGGAGAAGATGGAGCAGAGAATCTATTAAACTGCTGCGTGCTAATTAAGATTTTACCCTCTTCCGAATTGGGATGTTCAGAAAGACGCGGAATTCGAATTATATTTCACATAGGTTTATTTGTATCAATCAAGAGTCATGTCTCACCAAGTTCACATGCAGCGAGGCCAACCTTTGCGCCCGACGACGAGTTATGAGTAGCTAAGATTATCGGATCTCAGTAATGTCTGGACCGAGCTGCTAATAGATTTATTCGATAGAACGTACTTAATTTATATATCATTATTTTTAGTCTACATGGTCCACTTATATGTATATATTTTATATATTTTATTTCTGAAACAGTAATAAAATAGAATACCTTTTAAAATAATGAAAATATATTTTATATTAAATTCATTTATTGATGTATAAGTATATCATCGAGTAACATCTCATTTAATTTTCAGCAATATAATGTAAGCTTTCGATTGCGGTCATTTCGAATAAACTTCGTGGAGTCAATGCCTGCATACATATAATAATATATTATTAAAATTATGCAACGTATGTATGAACATTACGCACACATACATAATAATTTTTCATGAACGAGATAAACCGGCAGTGAGAGATAGAGAGAAAATATGTGTTATGTCTGTATCGCTTAGGTTTTTTCAATTTATTACAAATATTTATAACGATTACTAAGAAAATGAAAAAATTGTAATAATATAAATAGCGAAACATAGATTATAATTGTGTTGATGTGTATAATGTGCGCGCGAGTGAGCATGCGCATGTATTGAATGGCTCAAATCTCGAGCTCAATAGCAAAACAAATGGACGATAACAATCGATTGGAAGGAATTTTATTATGGTCTGTGAATAATGATGTAATCTCGAGAGATTATTAGACGTAGGTAGCAGTTGCTACTTGTCATATTCGGAATTTGAAAATATCTTAATTTAAAGAAGCAAATAATATGCTATTTTCTAATGATCGACGAAAATAATGAAATAACGTTCCGGATAGAATCGCTTTTATTTATACATTGATCATATTCGACAGTTATAATAATTCATTAGCTCTCAGGTATTTCTTTTAAATCGTACGTATTTTATCATAGACTCTTACATTATAAGCACAATCCTAAAAATAATCATATATAGATAGTTATGTACAAATCATTTTATTTCGAGCATTGACTAATAATGCAATACGTAGCGAGCTGTTATTGTTACATATGTACAGTACGAAAGTGCACAGGAGAAATTTTCTTTAGAATAAATTTCCATTTCGCAAACATATTTAAATCATACCTAAGAAATTCGGATCTGTATCGTGAAATCCGAGACGTATATTCAAAACGACTCACAATTTGCAATCTTGATTTCACACGACAGATTTTTCTAATTTGTTACATATCTTTTCGTATAATCTCAAAATTATTATCATATTCATTTAGCTTTCAGAATATTTAATTCACGAAAGCTAGAGATATTACTTTTCATTAAAATTAGTTCAAAGTTTTTCGAAAGTTCTATCATTAAAATTAAAGGCGCACAAGTTGTGGAATACTATTTTTCAGTGATGACCTAATAATCATCTGGTGACCAGCGTAATCGAAATTTTTCAACTCTTGTAACAAATAAATGTTTAATATAAAATTTTGACTGAGGGCGACGTTTAATATAATAAATGATGCCAGAGCCTGATCTTTGAGCTGTAATGCCGTTGGATGGACGGAATGTAAAATTTTTAATGATAAATAGATAAATAAACGATGTATCTAAAGTAAGAAGTACGTAATTCAACACACATAAGAATAGTCTTATTTAATTATATTATACTAATATATTTTGTTACTACACGGAAAGAACGATTTTGCTGAAGTATCTAAAAGTTTAGCTAGATACAGATCTGAAAATAATTTTGCACTATTAAAATAATTATGTAAAACATTCAAACTGATTGCTAAAATGTCAACATTCTTTACAGCATTATCATCATACTTCAGCAATCTACTATAATTATTTTGATGGTGCAACAAAATTATTTTTAGATCTGTATCTAGCTAAATTTTTAGATACTTCAGGAAAACCGTTCTTTCCGTATATATGCTTATGATAATAAAAATTCTACTGATGTGGCGTAGAGGTACATGGTAAAACATAGCATACAATTCTTTAGACAGACAAAAGGTTAAACAAAAGATTTTATTATATTATTGTTGAAAAGCAGAGCGAAAAGTATAATAGCAATTAAAATATAGCGCTGCATTTAGTGACATCTCTCCGAAAAGAATCAGTTAGTAGTAGACTGTTCAAATCAGTAATATTATAATTGCTGGATTAATTTGCTCAAGAGTAAAAAAAGATGACATATGCCTCTGATGAATTTGAGTTATGTCAGTTTTATTCCATATACACTGAAAAAAAAATTTGTTTATATTAAGTAAACATATTTATTTTAGTATTATTTTCTTGATTTAAAGAAATATTTTGTAACTTTATAAAAAATTTATTTTATACTTGCAAATATTTATTTAAATATTGGAAATATTTGTTTAACATTTTATTTTTTTGTTTTTAAGTATACAAATTTTTAATTTAAATATTATTTTCTCAGAAACAGCAATTTGTTTTTTAACATGAAAAGCATTGCCTTCTTTAATATTAATAAAACAAGTTAAATAAATATTTTATTAAATTTACGAACTCTTTATTTAAAAAAAATTAGATACTTTGCTTTACTAAACATGCAATTATATTAAAATAAATAAATAAAAGCTTAATGGAAAGAATAAGTTATTTCAAATAAATTAATGACTCAGAATATATTTAATTATTTTTTTCAAATAAGTAAATAAATTACTTGCACGTGAAATAAATATATTTTTAATGCAAACAAATAATTATAAAAATCTGTAATAATAAAAAATATAAAAATATATTTTCTTCAATAAAAGAAATAAAAGTATTATGATTTTTGTAATTAATTTTCTTCAAATAAAATTTTTAATTTAAATAATATTTTCTTAAAAACAGCAATTATTTTCTAACATAAAAAAGATTGCCTTTTTAAATATTAATATCATAAATTTTTTAAATAAATATTTGATTAAATTTACGAATTGAATTTCTTTATTTGAAAAAATACATGCTTTGGTTTACTAAACATGCAATTATATTAAAATAAATAAATCAAAGCTTAATGGAAAGAATAAGTTATTTCAAATAAAATAATGACTTTATCTGAATATATCAAATTATTTTTTCAAGTAAGTAAATTAATTACTTGCATATAAAATAAATATATTTATAATGTAGACAAATAATTATAAAAATCTGCAATAATAAAAAAAAATATAAATATATATTTTCTTCAATGAAAGAAATAAAAGTATTATGATTTAGTAAATGTTGGCGGGTGATAAATCAGAGTTTGTTTTATTCAGATTACTATATCGATTATGATTACAACGATTACACACGGTCAAACGTGCGACGTCAGAAAGAGAACTGAACTAGAATCTATAAGTATCTAAAGTAGAATAGATACACTGATAAAAAAAATTTTTTTCGATGAAATAAATACATTACATTGAAATATTAAATATTTTGACTTAAATAAATATTTATTTGCGCGGCGAGAGTTTGGCTCGCGCCCGCTACGCGGCGCATCGCCAGTATCATTTTCATTAAAATTCAACATCGATTCTTATAACTAGGGCCGCTCAGCAGAGTTTCTC
>JASTWP010000097.1:0-237976 GCA_030770255.1 Temnothorax ravouxi
TTAATCCCTTGTATATCAAATATTTGTTTTGCAAGCTGTTTTCTTGTAGAGTTTCGAGTGTCATTATACGTGCGATACGATAACTGCAAATGATTCTTTTGGCATCATTAAATAGCCTTTCTATTTTGTCAATTTGATAGATTTTTTATATTTGTTTTTATATTTATTCCCTTACCAGGTAATTCGAAACATTCCACATGCATGTTGTAAGTAAACTATGAACATTGTTCCTGTCGCTAGCACTGCAATTGACCCAATGAAAAAGGCCGCATTTGTATGGAAAAATATCAAGTAGAAGTATTTTTTATCGACAAAGTATTCTGTCACAAGCAGCGGCGAAATACGTGCGCGAGTTTCATTTATAGACAGTAAGGTGTAAAAAACGCGCCACCAAATTGGATATAAAATTAAAACAATTGCGATAAATATAACAAGCACTGAAAAAAGTATAAGGATCAATATATATATTAATTCGATAAGAAGTTTATTATAAACTCGCCGCGCGTTTAGTTTTTTAAATACAATATTCCAAATATAATAATTCGCGTTCAAAGTAAATCTAAAGCAGTTATCTTACATGTAAACACAATCGTGTAACGTTTTGCATAGATAGCATACTGTTTTATGATATTGATTTCATTTTCGTCAGTTAACTCATTACAAGTATGCTGCAGTTGCTCCAGCAAACATTTTATCTGTCAATATTGCATACTGTTTCTTTTAATTATATTTTTAAAAAATGTCTTGTTTGTATTCTATAAAAAGACCTATTTTTCAGAAATTTGTCTGAAGAATTGATCTTTTTATACAATACAACTTGTTTCCGAAAAATAATACACATATGAATACAAATATACATATAATATACCGCATGACACTCGAGAAATTATTGAAGCTGAATAGCTAATATTTATGTAATTAATCAACAATATAAAATAAATTAAACATATTACACTGCAAAAGAATTTCATAATTATTATCTGCATATTGTGTGAAAAGAATATCTGTTTATATACATGTAAAAATAAAATCTATAAAACAAATAAAAATTTGGTTAATTGCATAACTCAATAATATAACATGTTAGTCCAGTCATTTTAGACAAAAATATGGCTTTTGTGCAAAAAAATTAGATCCTACTTTTTTTTAAATCGCTTTATTTTGTTGTTTTAAATAACATATTAAAAATAAAGAACGATATCGGCAGGGCTAAAAAAGTTATTCAAGATCAAAGGTCACGAAAATAAGTTTTTTGCGAAAATCTCGTTTTGTATGGCTCGGAGGTCAATTAAGGTAATTACAAAAAAGAAAGATCATGAAATTCTTTACAAAAATGGTTCTATTCATTTTTCACGTACATACAATGAACCGTTTGCAAAATACAAAGTGACGAATGTGTACGTCGAACGTCGAGCGTTGTATCCATTTTCGCACCACCTCTGAGGTAAGATTTAAGGCGCGTAAAGCTAACTTTACACTAAAATTTATTTTGCTAATAATAATTACATTAATGACCAACAAACGATTCGCATAGAGAAAAATTAAGAAAGTGAAAGTAGGGGAGCCAACTTACTGGAGGTAAGAGAAGTATAGTAACCTTGGCCACGTTCCGTAACGCGCACATATGCGCGCATTTTCTACAGTGCCTTCCGAAAGTTCGGGGCCACCTAAATACACCTAAATAATTTGTGAACGGTTTGAAATACATGATTTAAATTTATAGGGATACAATGGGATCACAAAGTCTATTATTTAACCACAAAAACACCCACTTCCACCCCTCCGGGGGACGGGGAAATAGAAGAGCCAAAAAATCTTAAAAATGGCATGTAGGGTTGAGTGAAGGCTTGTTCGAAAGGGATTTCGAAAACAACGCGATGTCGCCGAGGTCTGTACGATTTTTTTTCGTAGAGTTATGATCATTTGAACATAGCAGTCAGCAGAGATGAAGATCCCACGGTTCGTTACTTCCGCGGTAAGTAACGACTTCAACACCTCTGTTGAAAACATAGCAATTTATCAGCATATGAAAGAGAGCGCGCTGCCATCTACCGTATTCATAAGTAAGCAACCGATTCCGTAAACACTCTATAGAGACCAGCCTAGTAACATTTGTAGTGCGTATGTTTTGCACGCAAAGGCGCTGCAATACTCGGTTTCCGCGTCCGTAGGGCGCTGCGATACCTGACTTCCGCGTTCATTACGGAAGTAGCGATCGTGCTTTTGCGAGCTTGCGGATCGACGATCGTCATTACCAATTCGTCTTCCGTTCAAGAAAGTCAAGCGTGTCGAGTCGTGTGTTATACCCGTTCTTTTCTCATTTGTATTATCTAAAGATTGAGTCACGATATCGGTCCTCAGCAATACTTGATCTTAATTACTGCGAACGGCCTTCAGAAGGTGACATAACGCCAGAAAGGACGACGTTCGACAAAAGGAAAGGCGACGATCGACACGAGGAAAGATATCTGCCATTATCTTGTATAAGGAAGGGCATCCGCCATTACTGATAATCTAAAGGACGTTACAAAGACGAAGCATATATTTGAGGGAGATATACGTGTGATGTCTCATTCGTAAAGGCGGTATTCCTCCTTTCTGGAGTTACTTTCACATAAAGTGGAAGCGCATACAGGTAACTCTCGATATTCGTAAAGGGACCGCTGATTAAGTTGTAAATTCCTCTATCTAAGTAACTTGTCTGTGGTTCTAGAATATTCGAGAGTTTCTTCCTTGTTATTGGAATCAGGAATTATTAAGATTGTTTTTGCGGTATTGCAAAGCGTTCAAATCCTGTATTCTTCTCTAGCTGTGGCCAGGCTTTAAGAAAAGAAAGACTCAAATTATAAGAAAGACTCGGTTGCAACCACACGTATTTAGTATAATTGCTCTCTTTCATCGTAATCTTACCTTCACTTTGTAAAGATTGTACGAATTCGTTAAGATATCGACTAAAAGTCATAGTAGGAAAGCCGGCTGCACAAAACCCTCTCTCATCGAACATCCGGCTGAATTTTATTCGAATAGATAGCTTTTTTAGTGGTTAACCCTGTGCCGGGTTTTATATGCCCTGAAACTTGACCGAAGTGTTAAAAAAAGGACCACTTCCGGTATGATTTTTTGAGATGAAATCCCTTTAAAGAACATCCGGCTGAAACTTGTGCCAATCGATTTAGGATGTCAAGCACTTTGATAAAAAAAAAAACTGCCACCCCCCATCTTGACAGGAACCATGGCAGCAACCCTTAAACGTGACATATTTTCGTACCGTACCTTACAGAACATCTGATTTTTTTTTGGAAATGTAGCTCGAACATTCCTGAACATAAAAAAACAATGCTGCCATCGCTGGCCTTGACTAAAAATTTTTGTGCCACCCGTAAGTCGCGCGACTTTTAGCTGCCAATTTGTAACGGGTCAATACTTCCTTCACAGAACATACGATTTTTTTTTTTGGAAATGTAGCTCGAACATTACTGAACATAAAAAAACAATGCTGCCATCGCTGGCCTTGACCAAAAATTTTTGTGCCACCCGTAAGTCGCGCGACTTTTGGCTGCCAATTTGTAACGGGTCAATACTTTCCTCACAGAACATACGGCTAATCTCTTGCCATGTATTTAAATAGAAAATAAGACAATCTTTGACGAGAACGATCTTAAGAACCGACTATGAATACCGTCCATACTAGCGCGAAAATTCTTATCGAATATTTTGTGGAAAAAATAGTTTGTGATAAACAAGCTGCGCGTACATTGGTAGAGGTATGGAATGAAACAAGATATTTTTATTTCTTTATTCTTATTTTTATTTTTTTGTATTTAAAATTTTAAAAGTGGATATAAAACATAAATATAAATGGAATAAATTACTTTTACTTCGCCAGTTAAATGATAAACAAACAATTCTTTGCACTATTTAAATTAATGCAATGTGGCTAGATGCTACAAGCGAGACCTGCGTCAAATTCAAGTCAGAAAAATGTGGATGGATTGTCGTTAACGTTAAGCTTACGCCACTATGGTTCCACGAAGATCCAACTCCATTAAGAGTTGAATCTTCATAGAGCATAGAGCATAGCATAAGAGCATAATTATTCATAGAGCATAATGCTAGTGACGACGAGGACTATACTGTCGATAGTTCCAACAGCAATAGCGATTAAAAAAATTTTCGTGATTTATATTTATGTTTTATATCTTACTTTTAAGATTTTAAATACAAAAAAATAAGAATAAAGAATAAAGACATAAAAATACGTGAATTTTATATGAACTTACCTTGTTTCATTCCATACCTCTACCAATGTACGCGCAGCTTGTTTATCACAAACTATTTTTTCCACAAAATATTCGATGGGAATTTTCGCGCTAGTATGGACGGTATTCATAGTCGGTTCTTAAGATCGTTCTCGTCAAAGATTGTCTTATTTTCTATTTAAATACATGGCAAGAAATTACCCGTATGTTCTGTGAGGGAAGTATTGACCCGTTACAAATTGGCAGCCAAAAGTCGCGCGATTTACGGGTGGCACAAAAATTTTTAGTCAAGGCCAGCGATGGCAGCATTGCAAATCGACAAACCGTGGGGTTCTTATCTCTGCTGACACACACATATACACACACACACACACACACACAGTAGGGAGGTTTTGAAGTCGTTAACTACCGCGGAAGTGACGAACCATGGGATCTTTATCTCTGCTAAATGATCATAACTCCGCAAAAAAAATCGTACAGACCTCGGCGACATCGCGTTGTTTTTGTCTCGGAAATCCCTTTCAAACGAGCCTTCACTCAACCTCACATGCCATTTAAGATTTTTTGGCTTCCACATCCCCCCGTCTCCCGGAGGTGTGGAGGTGGGTGTTTTTGTGGTTAAATAATAGACTTTGTGATCCCATTGTATCTCTATAAATTTCAATCCTATATTTCAAACCGTTCACAAATTATTTAGGTGGCCCCGAACTTTCGGAATAAGGCACTGTATAGTAAAAATAAAGGAAAACTTAAAATAAAAATCTTTGAAAATCGTTCTGATCTATATCAAGCTGCAGAAGTTTTTCAACAAGAAAATTGTTCTTGACAACTTATATTTCAGAATAGGAGTACGGATAATTTTGGCGATGTATGGAGCTTCTAAGTCGGAAACATCTCTTAATAATTATCAGTACTTGAGTTTTGCGAAATCGACTACATTCAATAATGCTGTAAAATTACAATCGCTTCCAGCTACAACTGCAGCAGCTCAACAACACCTGTACCGTGTATATTACCAGGTCCAAACATGGCTGGGAAAAGATATAGATCCACAACAGTGGGGCTGGATCTTAAATAACAATATTTTAGAGCCCGTTACAACGTTGTTACCACTTGCGCCGGACAGTATTCTTAATACTGTTACACTCGCCGCGTCACTGATTCACACACACGCACGCACTCCCGGAGCACACGGGAATAAAGAACACTGCGGTTAACTAGGGAAAGCAATCTGCGAGTTTATTAAAGTCGCGTTACAGGAGAGCGCGGACACGAGTCCGAACGATCCGCCGCTCAAAGACCAAGACAAAAACAGATCTCCTCTCTTTATTGATTATCCGATCGATATTACGCGTTGTCAAGGAACGCGCTGCGTGTCTCTTCGTGGGCGAAGTTCAGGCCACTCGCGAAGCGCGGATGCAACACTACTCTCCCTCTTCCAGATTGTCGTCCCGACAATCTAGGGTAGTGTGCAATCGGTTCCTCCCAAACAGCCTCCAAGGTTCCTGGACGGTTCCTTGCCCTCCCTGAGCTGTTGCTTCAGGTTACCGGGCACCATCTTCTGCTTCCTTGTACGGCACATCCTTGGGAAACATCTCTACCACCGGCTTCTCTTCCGGAGAGAGTTGGCCAGACTCTCCCCTTCTACGCCGATTCTAGAGCAACCTTCAAAGTCCCGCGACGCCTTCTTCGACCCACCGACGACGTTCCCTTCCCTGCAGCTCTCTTCTAATTTCTTCGGACAAGGGAGGGGGGAAATTCTGAGGACCCATCGTCATCGATTTTTAAGACTCCCCGAGTCCCTGCCTTGGCATTCGCCCAAGTCTCTCGGGAAACCTCAGTCGAAAACCGAGGGAAAGGCAGACTTCTTTTAGAAAAGTCGTTCTCCTTCTTCCTCAGGTGGGTCACAGCCATCTTCCCGAGGTAGATCACTCCCTTGATCGTAGGTTCTACTCAGAAAACAAACATTTCACGCAGCAACATCGAACAAACAATTAAACTTCTAAAGTAAAATAAAAAACTTTTTTTTTTTAACTTTTAAATACAAAACGATTTTATTAAAATTGAACAGACAGCAAACCCATGGGGCTCCGACCTACTTTAACAATTCTCATGAATTCTTTCAATAAAAGGCGCTAACTGTCAGAATAAACTACTTTTCTCTTATGCCTAGAAGTCTTTTGGATACAGTATACTACATCGCTGAAATTCTTTACGACCTGAAAGGGTCTCTCCCAGTTACTCTATAATTTTGGGGATTTTCCCTTAACTCTTCGAGGATTATAAAGCCAAACTTTTTGTCCTTCTTGGAAAAGTACCTGCCTAGCCCCCCGATCGTACCAACTCTTCACCCGAGAAGATCTAACACTCATTCTCTTTCTGACTTCAGAATGAATTTCTTCCAATCTCTCCTTAAGAGTTCTAACATACGTCCCCACCGGAGGCGACTCCTCTTTTCGAAGCTTTGGGGGACTCCCTCGTAACAAATCAATTGGAAATCTTAGATCTCGGGCGAAGTATAACTCCGCCGGAGTCATACCGGTGGTCTCATGCTTCGAAGATCTATACGCTAAAAGGAACATAGAAACCCAACGATCCCAGTCTTTTTGATTAGAAGAAATGTATTTCGCCAAATAATTAACTATCGTTTGATGTTGACGCTCGACCTGCCCATCAGACTAAGGATGCAAAGCAGTGGTATGAGTTTTTCTAATTCCAAGTAAATTCATTAACTCAGAGAAAAGTTTTGATTCAAAGTTTTTCTCCTGATCAGAATGAACTTCCGCAGGTACTCCATGCCTGGAAATAAACTGACTGACGAAGACCTCCGCCACAGTTCCCGCCTTAATATTCTTTAAGGGGAAAGCTTCTTCTACCCACTTAGTAAAACAATCTACAATGACGAGCAAATATTTATTCCCATTCGAAGTCGCCGGAAGAGGACCAAGGATATCCATTTGTACCCTCTCAAAAGGAGTACCAGCGTTATAAATTTGTAACGGAGATTTCCCCTTTTCCGTGGGGCCCTTCTTTGAAACACAAATTTTACAGGACTTACACCAGTCCTCAACATCTTGCTTGCATGTCGCCCAAAAGAAACGTTTTCGTACTTTTTCTAATGTCTTATTTACCCCAAAATGCCCCCCAGTAGGAGAGTCATGAGCCTCTTCTAAAACCTCCTTCACTCGCTTCCGAGGAACTACCAGCTGGAGGAAGCTGGATTTCAAATTCGGAGCTTCCCACTTTTTATAGAGAATGCCTTCCTGCAAAATAAGTGCGTCCCAGTATAACCAATAAATCTGGGCAGAAACATCTTGAGCAACAATCTCAGAGCGAAAATCGCAATAGTGAGATCCTCCTCCTGACTTTTTTGCCATTCCCCCAAATTCTCATTATCGAGCACCATGCGAGCGACTGTCTTCTCCACTTCCTCAAGACTTTTTCTTTTGACTCTTGCACAGTATTCGCAGCCTTGAGATTCACACAGACGTTTGGACAATCCATCAGCATTCTTATGTAAATGTCCCTTCCGATGGATAATCTGAAACTCATACTGTTGGAGTCTTTCAAGCCATCGTGCCAGCTGACCCTCTAAATCCTTAAAAGACATTAACCACTTTAAAGAAATATGATCCGAACGGATCAGAAATTTACGTCCCAAAAGGTAATGACGAAAAAACTTGATAGAGTCTACTATTGCCAACAATTCTCGCCGAGTTACACAATAATTCCGCTCAGCTTTACTGAGCACCCGACTAAAAAAAGCGATGACCTTCTCTTCCTCTTCCTGCTTTTGAGAAAGTACCGCGCCAATACCAATATTAGAGGCATCCGTATCTAAAACAAATTCGCCCTCTCCCTTCGGAAAAGAAAGCACCGGGCAAGAAGACAACGTCTGCTTTAATTTCTCAAAAGCATCTTGGTGTTCTTTCTCCCACGCGAACTTTTGATTTTCCGTTAACGCATAAAGAGGCTTTGCTAAAGAAGAAAAACCTTTCACAAATTTGCGATAATACGAGCAAAACCCGAGGAAGCTACGCAATTGTTTCTTAGTGTGAGGCACCGGCCAATTTTTTACGGCAACAATTTTCTCGGGGTCTGTATAACGCCATCCGCTGAAATTACATGTCCGAGGTACTTAACATTTTTTTGAAAAAGAACACATTTCTTTGAGTTAATTTTTAAGTTTGCTTCTCGTAATCGAGAAAGTACCGTTTTAAGATTCTCTACCATTTCAGTAAAAGTTTTCCCGAAAATGATTACGTCATCCAAATAAACTAAACAAATTTTTGATAACAATCCTCGCAAAACTTTTTCCATCAAACGTTCAAATGTGGCCGGGGCGTTACACAAACCGAAGGGCATTACTGTGAATTGCCAGAGCCCTCTGCCGATAGAGAAAGCCGTCTTCTCTCTGTCCTCAGGACGGATTTTTATTTGCCAGTAGCCGCTTTTAAGATCTAGCGTACAAAACAAAACCAAAAATTACCTGATAGTTGATCAAAAATATCGTCGATTCTGGGAAGAGGAAATGAGTCTTTTTCCGTAATGGCATTTACTCCGCGATAATCTACACAAAATCTTAAGGTGCCTTCTTTCTTTCTTACTATTACCGCAGGAGAAACCCAGGGACTAAGCGACTCCTCTATTATTCCATGAGCTCTCATTTTCTCTAGAATTTTATTTACCTCGTCCCTCATATGTATTGGAATTCTGCGAGGTACCTGTTTAATAGGAGGAGAATCTTTCACATTAATTACATGCTCACCAGCATTACAATTTCCAGCAACAATATTCTGAGAAAATACGTCTTCAAATTCATTTAAAAAGTCAGTAATTCTGCACCTCCTCCAGATTACCGAAATTGTTCCCGAAAAGTTCTGTTAAAATAGAGGGGACCTTTCTAGGATTTTCTATTCGTGAACAATTTAAAGTTTCTTTACCAATAGAAGCATTTTCAAAAGCAGACTCGAAAACATTCTCCAGATTAATCATCTTCAGAAAATCAACTCCCAATAGACATTCATCATTAATTTCTGCCACATACAAAGGAATTACTACCGAATATTTACCAATTTCAACTTTCGCTTTGACTTTAAGCTCGACTGAAACTTTTTCTCCAGTAGGGTACCTTAAATTAAAGTCTTTAATCTGAACCTTTTTCATACTTTTCTTCACCAACTTTCTATTTAAAATGGAAATGTCGGAGCCCGTATCTATTTTAAAAGAACAACTCTCTCCTTCCAAACTCCCAAGGTAACAGAAATTGCCGTGTTCTATTCTCTTAATATTAGATCCTTTAGAACAATAAATATTCGGGGCATCTTTCCTACAAGTCAAACTCGCCCCGCCAAGTTCAACCAAACCTAGTTTCCCTCCGCGACCGGACATTCAGCGCGAAAATGCCCCGTCTTTCCGCAAGTCCAACACTCTCTATTCCGATTGGCGCCAAATTGGCCGCCTTGCCGTTTTCCTTTTCCGGCCGTCCCCACCCCTCCCTCCTTCTTTTTCCCATTTTCCTTCTTTTTTGCATTCTTTCTTATATTAACATCATTAAAATTCTTTTTTTTCCTTTCAAAATTCTCCCCCTGAATTATCTTAACGGCCTTCGCTCTTTCCACGGCTAACTTTAGAGAGGTTATTCCCTCCAACTGGAGAGTCCTACGTATAAAGCCGTTCATAAGCGCGGAGATGAATTGCGCGCAAGCAATCTTGTCTCGGACCGAGTAAGGACATTCGGGGTACGCCAATCGAGCCAATCTCTCGAGATTCGATCCTAATTCAGCAAAATCTTCTCCGAATTTCTGCTTACGGTTCGTGAATTGAGAATAATAATTGTGTGAAAGGAGCCCCTCACTGAAACGCAATTTGAGTTTGGATTTTAACTCCGCATAATCGAGATTTTCCAAATCTTGGACATTTTCAAGGATTGAACGCGCTTTTTCTCTCAAACTAGAGGTTAATATAACTGTTTTCGACGCGTCATTCCATTTGTTCGCCCGAGCAATTAAATTAAATTGCGAGAGAAATTCGCGCAACGGGATCGTCCCGTCATAAGTATCGGGCTTTAATTTGAGGTACTGTCCCCTCTCTAATTCGCGACGCGAGCCCTCCTCCCCGCAATTCACTTCCGAGAACGCGTCTCGCGACCCCGAATCTCCGTGAGCTCTATTAACGGAAGGACTTATCTGTGGGACCCCGCACTAAACCACGTGATTTTGGGCCCCGGTGAAAATGGCTGAATTTGTAATATGTTGTACTTTTTGAGTCACTGATCAAATACTTCGTCAGGCAAAATGTTAAAAAAATAAACAGTTTTAGCGTTTCAACCCTTAGAAGCTTGAGGTCAAACCAGCAAAGATATCATCTTTCGGATCAATGCGGTTACTGTTATAAGGAAACAATATGAATTTTTGATGAACACAATAATTAAAAAGTAATTTGTTTATGATAGTATTGTTTAAACAATATGATAGTATTGTTTAAACAATTTGAAAACGTCATTGTTTACAGGAACGATTCGGGGTGCTTTCTGTACGTGAGTCTCTTTGCCCCTCACGATTCAGGGTGCTTTCTGTACGTGAGTCCCTTTGCCTCTCACGAATCGGGGTGCTCTTGGTACGTGAGTCCTTTTGCCCCTCACGATTCGGGGTGCTTTCTGTACGTGAGTCCCCTTGCCTCTCACGGTTCGGGGTGCTTTCTGTACGTGAGTCTCCTTGCCCCTCACGATTCGGGGTGCTTTCTGTACGTGAGTCCCCTTGCCCCTCACGATTCGGGGTGCTTTCTGTACGTGAGTCCCCTTGCTTCTCACGATTCGGAGTGCTTTCTGTACGTGAGTCTCCTTGCCCCTTACAATTCGGGGCGCTTTTTGTACGTGAGTTCCCTTGCCTCTCACGGTTCGGGGTGCTTTCTGTACGTGAGTCTCCTTGCCTCTCACGGTTCGGGGTGCTTTCTGTACGTGAGTTTCCTTGCCTCTCACGGTTTGGAGTGCTTTCTGTACGTGAGTTCCCTTGCCTCTCACGATTCGGGGTGCTTTCTGTACGTGAGTCTCCTTGTCCCTCACGATTTGGGGTGCTTTCTGTACGTGAGTCCTTTTGCCTCTCGCGGTTCGGGGTGCTTTCTGTACGTGAATCCCCTTGCTCCTCACGATTCGGGGTGCTTTCTATACGTGAGTTCCCTTGCTCCTCACGATTCAGGGTGCTTCCTGTACGTGAGTCCCCTTGTCTCTCCAAAGCAAGAGGCAAGGGAACTCACGTACAGAAAGCACCCCGAACCGTGAGAGGCAAGGGCACTCACGTACAGAAAGCACCTCGAATCGTGAGAGGCAAGGGGACTCACGTACAGAAAGCACCCCGAATCGTGAGAGGCAAGAAGGCTCACGTACAGAAAGCACCCCGAATTGTGAGAAGCAAGGGGACTCACGTACAGAAAGCACCCCGAATCGTGAGAGGCAAGGGGACTCACGTACAGAAAGCACCCCGAACCGTGAGAAGCAAGGAGACTCACGTACAGAAAGCACCCCAAATTGTGAGGGGCAAGGGGACTCACGTACAGAAAGCACCCCGAATCGTGAGAGGCAAGGAGACTCACGTACAGAAAACACCCCGAATCGTGAGAGGCAAGGCGACTCACGTACAAAAAGCACCCCGAATCGTGAGAGGCAAGGAAACTCACGTACAGAAAGCACCCCGAATCGTGAGGGGCAAAGGGACTCACGTACAGAAAGCACCCCGAATCGTAAGAGGCAAGGGGACTCACGTACAGAAAGCACCCTGAATCGTGAGGGGCAAGGGGACTCACGTACAAAAAGCACCCCGAATCGTTCCTGTAAACAATGACGTTTTTAAATTGTTTAAACAATACTATCATATTGTTTAAACAATACTATCATAAACAAATTACTTTTTAATTATTGTGTTCATCAAAAATTTATATTGTTTCCTTATAACATAACCGCATTGATCCAAAAGATGATATCTTTGCTGGTTTGACCTCAAGTTTCTAAGGGTTGAAATGCTGAAACTGTATCATTTTTTTGACATTTTGCCTGAGGAAATATTTGATCAGTGACTCAAAAAGTACAACATATTACAAATTCAGCCATTTTCACCGGGGCCCAAAATCACGTGGTTTAGTGCGGGGTCCTTTGACGAGGAAGCTCGGGATTCCGCTGCCGCAGCAACGTTGCGTAGTCCTCGCGCATTGTCCGCATCTCTTTGAGCATGTCTCGGAGGATCTCCGTCTCCGCCGAAAACCGAGAGGCGTTCGGGCCGGCTCGATGGATTTCCGACTCCGCCTCGAGTTGCGGAGCACACGGCCTCGGGTTCTCCATCCGCGCTCTCTTTCTCGTTGTAGGAGCTGTTGGTAGCTGGGCGCTCGTCATCGAATTCCGTTCGCTCGTCCGTCCTCGCTCGTCCGATCCCGGACGAGCCCCCAAAATGTTACACTCGCCGCGTCACTGATTCACACACACGCACGCACTCCCGGAGCACACGGGAATAAAGAACACTGCGGTTAACTAGGGAAAGCAATCTGCGAGTTTATTAAAGTCGCGTTACAGAAGAACATGGACACGAGTCTGAACGATCCGCCGCTCAAAGACCAAGACAAAAACAGATCTCCTCTCTTTATTGATTATCCGATCGATATTACGCGTTGTCAAGGAACGCGCTGCGTGTCTCTTCATGGGCGAAGTTCAGGCCACTCGCGAAGCGCGGATGCAACAATACTATTTTTTGCAATTGTACAAAAGAATGCGGTGCAAACTGCGGATACAGGAAAATCGGATTATCTTGCTCCATTGTATGCGGCAACTGTCATGGACAATCATGTCTTAATTCCATGTCTGAAGCTTCTGCTGCTAATACGTCCGATAATTATTCCACTGAGAATGATGAAATTGATCCTACTAATCTTTTATTAACAAACACGAGTGAAGATGATAAAGATAACAAAGATGTAGAACTAGAACAACCTATTGATAAAATAGAAATACATGATATTCATGAAGATGATAAAACGTAATTTTTTACATTTGACATGGATTTGGCCTACTGGGGACACTATGTAAAAAAAAACTCACCTTGTATCTTACCTCAAAGGTGGTGCGGAAATGGATACAACGCTCGACGTTCGACGTACACATTCGTCACTTTGTATTTCGCAAACGGTTTATCGTACGTAAAAAATAAATAGAACCATTTTTGTAGAGAATTTCATGATTTTTCTTTTTTATAACTACCTTAATTGACCTCCGAGCCATACAAAACGAGATTTTCGCAAAAAACTGATTTTCGTGACCCTTGACCTTGAATAACTTTTTTAGCCCTGCCGATATTGTTCTCTATTTTTAATATGTTATTTAAAACAACAAAATAAAGCGATTAAAAAAAGAAAAAAGTAAGATCTAAGTTTTTTGCACAGAAAACTTAAAATGAATGGACTATGTGTATTTAAGGAATATCGACATGGATACTTTCATGAAAGAAATATCCCCAGAATTTTTCAAAAAGACAATTTTAGTTATTAATGTTAGATAACATATGTAAATTGTTGAAGTTTTGAAGAACGCCTCAATTATTGTGTCAGTTCAGTAACCATCTCGAACTGATTATTGAGTTATGCTATGAACTGAATTGTTGACCCTTTTTTATAATATTAATTTTTACAAGTTTATATATGACTTTTCTTTTACACTACATGCTGGTACAAAAAACTGATCTTTTTCTGTAGCGTTTAATTTATTTTTTGCTTTCTGCTTATCAGAAAATAAAATCGATTTAGTTTCACAAACTTTCCAATTGTCATCCAGCATGTTTTACTTACGACTTCAACGTTAATAATAAATGAACTATAGTTAATTGCAAAGGCAATGTAAAATGATGCAGATGCAAGAACATTGATGAGGAGATCTGGAGTACATGGTGATGTCAGAAATGTTGCAAACTACAAAGAAATTTTTTTATATAATTTTGCACTGAAATTATTATTTTCTTAAGCAACTAGAGAAAGGCTCTAAAGTCTTTAATTGTTTTGACATGTATCATAATTTGACATGAGAAATCTATTTAACTGCAATATATTAAGCGAAACTAAAAATTAATTTTTTTTATATGTAATAAACGATAAATATGCAGTATAGCGCTAACCTCTCCAATTTTGTTGAAACTTTTATTTTGTGTATTTTGGGTCGAAAAAAAGATTCTGAGAAGGAAAATCGTCGCTCATGTTCCGTTTGTTTATACTTAATATTTATAATATTTCTATTTCGGTAAGTAAGGAATTCACAATTTATATATTGTGACGTGGCAGTTTCGCTGCATCGTTGCAGCGTTCCGCCGCCGTCACAAGGCACGGTTTCGCGACCTTTTCATGCCTGAGAACGGTCCAACGAATCGATGCGAGATCTCCAGGGGGCCTATCCTAATCGCGTTGCGCTATTATTAATTCCTATTTTGTTTTGTATTATTTACGCGGCGCCTCACCAAGCCAAAAACAGGAGTTCCTGAGATCGGACCGAGAAAAAGCGGAGTAGACGCCAAGGACGGAAGCGAGGATTGGGCGACGACAAGCGGATTTCGAGGATGCTTGCGGGCCGCCGAGCACAGGGGAGCGCGAGAGGATACGCGTGTGGCGCGTGACGCAGCGACGGGCGGATCCGTGAAGGCAGGGCCCCGGGACGCCGGGGCGAAATCAACTCACCTGCCCTCCTCGCACTAGGACCGGATTCCGGGATGGACGATCACCATCCCCGGACCGAAAAGGAGGAACACGGAGGCAATCACGTCCCGTCTGCTGCGCCGGGAAGAAACCCGGAAAAACTGCCGCGCGAACGAAGGGCCGTTGAGCGCTCTGCGAAAAGCCGTGATTAACGGCCCTGTGCGACGAGACACCGCGAGCCTGCGAGCTCATCCCTTATTAATCCAATCAAAGGAGAAGTGTCAATAAGGCCGTTTTTTGGACCACGTCAGAATCGCTCTAAACTGTGGTATTTTCTTCCTACCGATGTAGCTCACAACCTCCTAGAACCGTTTGCTGTCCGAGCAATTAGAGGCTGAGAACGGGCAACTTGAAATCTCAAAAATCAATGGAATTTTTTTCATGGTGGTAGTGCCGGTCTCATTTCAGCATATCATTGTTGGGAGTGTTGTGCCGCGCCTGGGGTTGCAGGGTCGGCACAGGGTTTTTTGGGATCCGCCGGGAGAAGAAGAAATACGTGTCCAGATCTTTGTCATATAGCTTTTAATAAACTTGTAGTTTTACAGAATCTTATTACACAGGTGTTTTCATTTCACTGCCCTGACTTGCGGGCATTCACTTAGTCGATTACATTCGGTCGCGCGCGTTATAGCCTTTCGTTCCGGACTGCCCGCCGCTTCTCGGAAGGGCGGGCTTTTATCTCTCGCGCGTTAACTTCCGCAATGCTGACTTAGCTGTCAGCGCTTTTGCTTCCGGGCGAGTGACCTGGATGCCACTTGCGAAACCCGGGATGCCACCTCAGGTGAGTTTGGCAAGATCCGGAAGCAACACTGACAGCTAGGTGTCGCAATTCGGGATCGTTGACCTTCGCCGCACAACAAGAGAGAGGGAGGGAAGGAGGGTGGGAGGCTAGAGGGAGAGGAAGGAAGGGGGTGGGAGGAGTAAGGAAGAGAGAGGGGAGAAAGAGGAAGGGAAAAAGGAAAAGAGAGGGAAGCATCGCTCCAAACCGTGGTATTTTTTTCTTACCGATGTTGCTCACAATCTCCTAGAACCGTTTGCCGTCCGAGTAATTAGAGGCTGAGAATGGGCAACTTGAAATCTCAAAAATCAATGGTTTTTCACATAGTAGTAGTGCCGGTCTCATTTCAGCATGTCATTGTTGAGAGGGTAGGAGGGAGGGGGGTGGACGGTAGAGGGGGGAGAAAGAGAGGGGAAGAGAAGAATAAGAGAGGGAGAAGAGAAAGAAAAAAGGAGGGAGGGACAGAGAGGAAAAGATTGCTCCAAATCTAAAAAATCAATGGTTTTTTACATGGTAGTAGTCCCGGTCTTATTTCAGCATGTCATTGTTGGAAGGAAAGGAGGGAGGGAGGGAGGGTGGTAGGTGGTAGGTAGAGGAGGGGTGGAGAGGAGGGTGGGTAGTAAAGGGGGAGAGAGGGAGGTAGAAGAGAGAAAGAAAGAGAGAGAGAGAGGGAGGAAGAATGAGAGGGAGAGGGAGGAAGAGAGAGAGAGAGAGAGAGAGCGGAAAGAGAGATAAGAAATGGGAGGGAAGAGAGAGAAAGGGAGGCAGACCTGATCCCTCCCGTCTGGTTTCAGTCATTCTTTCTCTTTTTCGCTCTCCCTCTCCCCCTTCTCTCTCCCTCTCCCCCTCTGCCCTTCTCTATCTCTCTCTCTCTCCCTTTTTCTCTTTTTTTCCCCTCTTTTCCTCTCTCCCTCCCTTTTCTTTTTTCTGCCCCCCTCTGCTTCCTTCACCCTCTCTGCCACCCTCTGCCTCTCTCTCCCTTTCTCTTCCTCCCTCCCTTCCTCTTTCTCTTTCTCTCTCTTCGGCCTTCGCTACAGGATCCCTTTAAAGGGGCAACTAAATACAAACGAAAGAGAGAGAGGGAGAGAGAGAGGGGAAATAGAAAGAAAAAGAAAAGGTGGGAGGGAGAGAGAGGGAAGCAGAGGGTGGCAGAGAGAGAGCGAGGGAGGCAGAGGGGGTAGAAGAAAAAAAAAGGAAGAGAAGGTAAAGGAAAAAAGAGAGAAAGAGAGAGAGAGATAGAGGGGGGCAAAGGGGGAAAGGGAGAGAAAAAAGAGGGAGAGCGAGAAAGAGAGAGAATGACGAAAATCAGACGGGAGGGACCAGGTCTGCTTTCCTCTCCTTCCCTCTGCCACCCTCTGCCTCCCCTCTCTCTCTTCCCTCCCTTTCCCTATCTTTCTCTTTCTCTCTCTCTCTCCCTCCTCTCTTTCGTCCTCTATTTCTTTTTCTCTCTCTTTCTTTCTCTTCTCTACCTTCCTCCCTCTCTCTCTCCTCTACCTCCCACCTTCCTCTTCCCCCTCTACCTTTTACCCTTCTTTCATTTTCCCTCTACCTCCTAACCTCCCTCTCTCCCTTTTTCCCAACAATGACATGCTGAAATGAGACCGACACTACCACCATATGAAAAACTCCATTGATTTTTGATCCCCCCTCATCCCTCTTCCCTCCCTCTTTCTCCCTTCCTCTCCTTCTACCTCCCACCCTCCCTTTCTCCCAACAATGACATGCTGAAATGAGACCGGCACTACTACCATGTGAAAAACTCCATTAATTTTTTAGATTTCAAGTTGCCCGTTCTCAGTCTCTAATTGCTCGGACAGCAAACGGTTCTAGGAGGTTGTGAGCTACATCGGTAGGAAGAAAATACCACAGTTTGGAGCGATTCTGACGTGGTCCAAAAAACGGCCTTATTGACACCCCTCCTTAGACAAAAAAAGGCTTTTGCTCGGAAGTGAAGAGAGATTTATGAAACCTTCTTAGAGCGCGTGTTGAGTCGAGTGCTCGGGACTCGGCGCGCCGGCGACGATCGGCCACGCGTTAAAAGCGCGACTTCCCGAGGCTTTCCTGGGCTCAATTTTTAACGAATCTGAACGACTGATCCCTCATTTTGTAGGTCTCTTCAAGCCCTACAACTTTGTCAGTGGCGGCACATTTTTATCTATTAATGGAAACGAAATAAACGCAAAAAACCGCGACAAAATACATTTTTTCCCATTTTCACCGGCTGGAACTCGACAAATATTGATTTTAAGTTAGAGTCTTCACGAAATGAATTGTAGGGCTTTAAAAGAGCTACAAAATGAGGGGTTAGTAAATCATGTACGATTAAAATTTGCCGAGTTATTGCAAAAAACGAAATTTTTTATTCCCCCTCCCTCCCTTAAAAACCCATTGGTCCGATTAACCCGAAAACTCAAAAATAAGCTCTTCTACATTCCCCCAACAACCCTTAAAAGGTTTCATAAATCTCTCTTCACTTCCGAGCTTAAATGTCTAATTTGACTGAACTATATTGGTCCGCGCGATAACTTCGCGGGGCCGCGTACGCCCGGGGTGGGGTGCGCGATCGATTCCGCCATCGAGCGAGAATTTCGGGATCATTCGTGGATCGTCCTCGACAGCCTCGACATGCTCGCCTCAAGTCGCGATAATTTGGTGCTTCGCACTTTTGTCTTTCGTATTCTGAGCTGGTCGAAATCCTCGTGGCCATCCTCTCGACCCTTGGGACGACGGCAAGGACCCTCAGGAGGGAGACTGACCTACGGTGAGGTTGCCTCGGTATTACATTATGTAAAGCCACGACACCGCTCCCCGGGTTGCGCTCTCGCTCGGGAATAGTCGCGATATTTAACGTATTCGCCGACAAGGCGTAATTAGTGATCGACAGCGAAAGCGAGGGACACCGGAATGGTCTCGTGGCCGTGGAATCGCGACCGAGATATAGACCTCTGGAGATCGCGGTAGGCGCGTCGATAACGCCGTTCGATATCGCAAGTGCGCCATTTCTCACGCCCTTCGCGTTCACGTCCGCGTGTCTCGTGGTACGTCGTGCTTCGTCCGGTCGGAACCTAGATTCTGCGAGTGATAATGCTTACGTGAGAATATTCTGCGCCTCGGTTTAATTGCGTTGGATGTTGTTCGCGTTGTCGCCCTACTCGCGTTCGTAGATTACTCACATTCGATTTTTTGTGGGTAATTGGTGTTCGCGTTGTAATTTCGTTCACTTCGACCTACCATTTGCGTTGGAATGTTGCTTGCGTTTACCTTAGTTATTACGTGCGTTAGATTAAGTCCGTACTTTCGCGTTAGTTATAGTACTCCGCGTTTCCTCGCGATTGCGCCGAACTTTATTTCGCGTTATTGCATTACGTTCGGCCCTCATTTCATTAGGACGGGGCTTGCGTCGCGATCTCCATTCGCGTTAATTTAAGACAATTGGCGACAGAATTCTTGTGCGACTCGATGCGTGGCGTTCACGCGCTCCGAGCGTGACACCCCATACTTTCGAGATCTTTCATGGAGACCATATTTTCTGTTCACTCGGATTAATTCGCGTTTACTGTCGATTTTTCATATTAGTTTCCATAAGTCGTTCTCATGTATTTCTCGGATCTAATCACCGCGCCTTCTGCGCGTTTAATGTACGATACCGTAACACTCTATTCATTTCTGGCGTCCGCGCTATCACCGCTTCTTTTGTTTCGCTTTTGACGCCGCGTTATCGAGTAATTGATCTGTTTGATAGACTGAAGCCGAATTGGCCTTTATTGTTTTGTTTTTGAGTGACTACAGAATAAATGTTTTTCCTAATCTGTTAATCATTTGAATTCGTGGTGTTCTTTTTTTTGCTGTCACCCCGCCGAATATCGCGCTGCCCTTCCTCAACCCCGCCTTAGGATTCGGTCGAGCTAGCCGATTCCTCGCACATCCGCACGTTTCGTTTTGCGTCTTGTTTTGGTTTTCTTTTGCGATTTCGCGGACGCGCATTTACGCGTCTGGCGCCCAACGGTAAAATCGTTTTGCGAAGTGTCGGAAGTGCGAGGGAATCGACGGAGAGGCCTGTCATCCCGCTCTCCCCAATCCTTTTGATCCGGCACACGCCCCGGACCGCTCTGGGAGTGAAAAAGTCGTGACAGTATATATTTCTACTTTCTTATTAATATGCATACGCAATAATCTTGCACCTTATTTCAATTAAAGCATTTAATTGTATCCTATTACGTCATAATTATATATTTTAAAATTATAATTATTAAGATTTTACATCCATAAGGCGCACTTTGTCTGCAAAAATACAACATAATACATTTATATATTATAATTTGAAGTATTCTCTGCTGTTCGAGAGCGGCAGCGCGAGATAGCTAGAGGTGGAAGACGACCACGAGAAATACACAGCACGTAACACAAAAAAAATACAGTTTAATGTTTCTCAATATATACAGTTATGTACACTGGTTTCCTTTCAGGAAAAAGCCGCATGCGATAGCAAGCACAAGCGTGAGCAGGGCACGACGGCGAAAGCAAGCGCGCACGAAGTAGCGTTAAAGCGGTGTAGCACAGCGGAAAAATTCCGCGGCGCAGCGGCGGTCCTTTATCACCTCCGAGGCGAAACTCCCTTCTGGCAGATTTTCCAGAATTTCGGGAGGGTTATTGGCCGTCGGAGCCTGACGTCATGGTGCTGACGTCACCGGTTTCACGTGGCGACCCGACGGGGTCGTCACCTGTTTTCGCGTGCTTTATTTATAACATGGATCGTTCCTTTGTTCTAGCGTTGCCGTTTGACCTTATTTGCGCGACCGGTCGGCCGTGGCTGTGATATTAGCGAACTTTCCGGAATGTACGAACGATCCATGCTATAATCCAACGAAAAGTATTTCGTTGAGGCACAATTATTGATGCGCTTATTTTTTGGAAAGAGTACTCGCGCTGACTTGCAATCGAACGCGATTTATGCGAATAGTCGCGATCTCAAACATCTGCTTTAATCAAAAGCACAAACTGTTAACTGCTTTAATCAGTTAAATCAAATAATAGCACAAAAACATTATGCTGTATTTGATAAAGCAGAGAATAGTTTATACATTAAAAAGTACAATATATATAAGTATACGTAATTTTATGTAGTTAGAAAATAAGATGACAAAGTATTCTCTGGTTTAACCAAAAGCTTTTATCTAAACTGTTGTCTGCTTCAACTATTTAATTGAAATAATAGTATACATATATTATAATTAATTATTACTTTATTAATAATTTTTACGTGGTTCAAAATTTAAATCCAACATTTCTTTGAAATAGACACTGTAGTTGTAAACTCGACTACGTTGATTTCGTCTAATTTCTCACAAATATATAAAACATAATTAATAAATATACATATTTAAGAGGATCCCAAAGCGAAGGCCGAACTTTCTCGATGTCGATAATGTCAACATTTCTAATCCTGTTTTCTCTATATCTGTCCTTGTTTTATAGTAATCTGTTTTTGTTCGATCGCTGCGCCATCTCTCGCTACACGCAATACTGCTTATCTTATCAACCTGCATGTGCTTTTGTACATACAAAATAGTAGCGAAAGCTCAAACTTTTTTGTTACGTTATTAATTTTAGTTTTTCATGTACGGTATTCTTCGTTCACATTATACGATAATGGCGCGTGTATCTTATTTTGTACATACAAACTGTACAACTCCTGTATTAAGCAAACGTTTACGGTAGGTGACAGCTCAAAAATGTATTTTTTTAATTTTTTTCGATTTTTGTCTTGAAATCAACACTCGCGCGATGTGTTTTCTTGTGTGTTTTCGTGCGTATTTCAATTCTACATAAACTTTTTTAAGTTCTGTGCAGTCTACTCAAAGTTAGACTCCATGCAATTGTCCGTAGTTTGGGTCAGTTTAGGATTCCCTTAATATAGTGATCAAAAAATAAAAGTATTACCTTGTGATTTAAATAATGAAACCTATCTTTAACATTTCATTTTCGCTCACTTGTGTACGCTTCTTTTAAAGTAAATGTTAAAATTTTATGCAAAAATTTTTCAGAAATTGCATTTAAATACGTAAAATTTACTATGATCATTCGATTATAATCTTTGAAATTTTTATTCCAAAACATTTTTCGAATAAATTTTGACCAAGTATTTGCATTTCCAACGACATATTGAACCGTATAAGCCAAGGGTTATTATTTATTTATTCTATTGAATATGCCATACTATCAATTAAGGTTGGAAGATATTGCGAAGCACTACTGCGCATGCGTATTAATAAAAAAGTAAAAATATATACATAAATTGTCAATTCCTTACTTACCGACATCGAAATAATATAAATATTAATTATAAACAAACGGAACATAAGCGACGATTTTCCTTCTCAGAATTTTTTTTTCACCCAAAATACACAAAATAGAAAAGTTTTAACCAAATTGGAGAGGTTGGCGCTATACTGCATATTTACCCCCGTGTCAATACGGGTACCCGTTATACCCGCGTCAGTACGGGGTATCGAGGCGGGTAATAACAGCGTATGCTATAGATATCTGCGTATTACACGGACACGCGTATACGCAAAGTAATAAAATATAAATTCTCACACGCTTCAAAAATATATAAAATATATAGATAGATAGATAATGGTACTTTATTTACCCCAAAAGGCGCTTTTTTTTAGCGTCTTAAAGGGCGCTTTTTTTACTATAGAGACGTACCCAACCCTGTACAATCTCCTTCCACACCTCCTCTTATCCATCATATGGCGTTTTACAGGGACGTACCCAACCCTTTACATTTATAACCGTCTTGACCCGACCTGGCCATATGCGACCTAACATCATATTTCCCTTCCCCTCTCCTTTCACCCGGCATCCCTCTGGCCCTCTCCCGCCACTTCCTCCAGTTCCGCATCCCTCTGACACCCTCCTTCCCGGCGGGTCTCTTCACTTTCGTCCGGCTCACCTCCTCCTTGCGTTCGGCACCTTTCTTCCCTCTTTTATTGTCTTTACTCTGTAAATATAGCTATTAATCCTACGCTCTTACCTCCTTTTCCTTCTCCCTTCCCACTCCCTTCCGCTTCTCTCTCTATTTCCCCTCGTTTCTCTCTGCTATCCCACAGTCTATCCTACTTTCTTTTCTTCCTATCATCTTCATCCTCGCCTGACTCCATCAACAGACTCTCTTCCATCCTTTTCGTAATCTCGTCCTCCTCAGTCCCCTTCCAACTCCTGCTTTCTCCTCTCTCCTTTCTTTTTTCCTTTTTTTCTCCTCTCTTTCTCTTACTCTCGTCTCCATTGATTTATCCTCGTCCATTTTCACCCTTAATCTACTCCCTTCCTTTCTCCTTGCCTCCAAAACCTTCCACTTATCCTCCTCACTCCCCATTTTTACTAATATCGTTACCCAGTCCTCTCTCTGTCTTATCACACTTACCTCTTTTACCTCCACTTTCATCTTTAATCCATCCGCAAATAATTTTTTCACCTTCTCCCAATTTGATTCCTCTTCTTCCCATCTCTCCTTTTCAATCCTTATTATCACATTCTTCTTTCTCTTCTCGTTGTCGCTCCTTTCAAACTTCTCCGCCCACCATTTCCTCTTACCAGCCTTACCTTTACTCTCTTCACTATCATTCCTCTTCCTTTTGCCACTGCTCTGTTCCATCCTATCCACCTTTCTTTTCAATATCTCTACCTCCTCCTTTATCTCCTTCTCTCTTCTTTTACATTCCTCCTTAACCTCCTTTATCATCTTCTATACTTTCTGTGGTGTACGTGCGCTGCGATACTCTCCGTGTGCCCGCCGTCCGAGACACATGTATTTTAATACATCATAAGAATAAAGTAATAATTTCCTTTACCTACGGTCTAGACTACGGCCCTCACTTTAAACCATAGCACTTTTTCTTCCACTATCTTTTCCACCGCCTCCTTCTCTATTATTATCTTTCCTCTGCATTCCATCTTTCTTTGGTTATGTGTAACACGCATATTTAATTACTCTTCTCTCCCTTACTCTGCTTTCCTCTACCGCCCCCTCTTTCCCTCTGACCTATCATGCTTACCTCTTTCACCTCTACACCTTTACCTTTAATTCTTCCGAAATAATTCTTTCAATAATCAGCTTCACAGCTTACTTTCTACTACCGTTTGCTTCGTCTCACAACTCGCCCGCTTTACTGCCATTACGTGCGTTTCTTGCTTGTTTACCTCGCTCTATCGATCCCTTCCTTCGATCTCTCGATCTCACCGCTTGTCCGTCGATACACGTTGCGAAGACGCGTGTTGCGCATCCTCCTCATAAAGGGCCTAAGCAGAATGGCTGTCTTGGCAGTGTTTTATGCCTTAAGGTAAAATTTCATGGGCAGTGAAAAGCAGCAGCAGATCGTACTGATTGGCTATAAAATAGAGAAGTTTTCGAGTTTCTAGAACTTCTCTATTTTGTAGCCAATCAGTACAATCTGCTGCTGCTTTTCACCGCCCATGAAAACCTACCTTTAAGTCTTTATCTTATGTAACGCACAATACTGTGCACAATATTGTGTGGGACATAAGACTTAAGGCATAAAACACTGCCAAGACAGCCATTCTGCTTAGGCCCTTAACCTTTTCTGCCGCTCTCGCCTCTTGTGCCATCTCCTCCATCGCCAGAACCTGCCAACCTACCCCTTTGCAAGTCCTCTCCGTCGGTACCTCGATCTTCCACCTTACCGACTCTCCTACATACGGTCTTACCCTCCGCATTTACGTTCCTCCGCGCCTCCACCACAGTTGCCGCATCTGCCTGCTCCTCTCCGCCTTTCTCTCCTGTCCATTCACTTCCTTTCCTTCTCGTCCTGAGACCTGCTCCCTTCCCTACATCCGTTCTCTGACAACCATAACCTCTCTCTTCGGGCTCTTTTTCTCCAACCGATTTCTCCTGCTCCACCTCTTTTCTCACCTTCATTCCCTCCACCTCCTTTCCACCCTCTTCACGCCTTCCATTCCTCCTCCTCCATCCTTCTTCTTCTTATTATCACCCTTTTCCAAACACTCTGCTCTTCCCTTTATCTAACCGAACTGTTCCTCCGCCGAGTGCTACGGGGGAACTCTCTATATAAAATATATGAAAGAATGCTTTTATTAACCCTCCGTTTTTTCGGTATCTTTTTAGTGCATACGTGAGTCTGTCATGTCGAACGCTATTCTCCTTACCTTAAAGTATTTTAAAAAATCTGAAAAAATTTACAAAACATCTGTCTACATTGTAGTTGACAAATTTATAATTTTTTGATAAACATTTGTTTATTTAATATTTGATTTTTAATAAACTTTTAATAATATTAGCAAAATTATTACTTACAAAAAAGATTACGTCTAGTGCATACATGAGTCTAAAGCTATATCCACACAAACTTGCATAAGCCCATAAACATAAGCATAAGAGAATTGATTGGTCCATATGCATGTGCATAAGGAAATAGACCAATTCGTTTCTTTATGCATATGGTTATGCACCTATGCAAGTTTGTCTGGATAGACCTTAAGACGTCCGTGCGAGACTTGACTTGCTCGGTATTCGACGATATATTGATCTTTCGTAACAGCTCTGGTTAAGTCCCTTTTCCCACTTACTTTTTCAGAAAGGGAGACAGGCTTGCCAGTTTTACAGTTACGAGCAGATATTATTTTGGCTCGGACGCCGTAGACCCACGTACACGAAGGGTTAAATATGCATTACACATTATATGGATAAATAGGTATATGTGTGTAATTATATTTGAAATTTCTATAAATTGCTTTACGTGTAATTTTATGTATTTTCTTATTTTATATGCATATATATCTTTCTAAAACTAGTAATATAATTATGTATGATATAATACTATATATCATTATTTTACACAGGGTGCCCCGGGTTTTACCCGACAAACTGCGGGAGCCTATTCTACAAGTAAAAATAAGAAAAAATGCACTAGACGTAATCTTTTTTGTAAGTAATAATTTTGCTAATATTATTAAAAGTTTATTAAAAATCAAATATTAAATTAAAAAATGTTTATCAAAAGATTATAAAATTGCCAACTACAATGTAGACAATGTAGATGTTTTGTAAATTTTTTCAGATTTTTTAAAATACTTTAAGGTAGGGAAAATAGCGTTGGACATGACAGACTCACGTATGCACTAAGAAGGTACCGAAAAAACGGAGGGTTAATAAAAGCATTCTTTCATATATTTTATATATTTTTGAAGCGTGTAAGAATTTATATTTTATTACTTTGCGTATACGCGTCTCCGTGTAATACGCAGATATCTGTAGCATACGCTGTTATACCCGCCTCGATACGGGTACCCGTACTGACGCGGGTATAACGGGTACCCATATTGACGCGGGTACCCGAATCGATACAGATACCCGCTAACCCGAATTACCCGAATTACCCAAGTACTCGCGGAACCGGTCCAGATCCGTATACAACGGGTAACGGGCGAACGGGCGGGTACCCGGGAATTGGGTATTCCGAGCTCTACTAAAAATAATGTTATATTTTTTATCTTGTTACTAGACATTAAAGGCGCGCGCTATTTAACTTTAATATTTCACTGTTAACCACACAACTGTCAAAATATGCCATGACAGCCGCTCATGAAGTAAGCGCAACAAGAGAACCAATTTGCATCTCGGAAAAGCGACAACAACATTTCGATAGATTAGAGTATCGATGACATGCCCTTTTTAGAACAGAATTATATAATTAAAATTATTAACATACCTGACCTAAGATAAAGGTCGCCAAAACACTAAAAAGCAATGTTAACTGGAGTTGAACAAGTTTAGACCGTTGATAAGGCCACAGACCAATTATGAGTAACAGAAACCGATTGAGGCTAATATGTAAAGAGTCGATACGGATCATTTCTTCACGAGTACGCAGATGTGTGTGACACCGGAGCAGAGGCCAGTTCGCTTATTTTTTCTTCTTTTATTAGTTGCATATTGTATTATTCCATTTTTCTTTATACTCTAGCTCAAATTCTAACGTAAATTATCTAATTTAACGAAAATGTAGCAAAATATTACCATGAGATCGGAACACGCGCAATTTAACAATTTTATCTGTAAATAAGTCGGTGATTAAGCGACATAAGATAATTGAACAGATGTTTATTTCTCATAGGTAAATACTTATGAATTCTCTGACAAAAGATCGCGCAGGCGTATTTGCCAGTTTTCAGTAGCGCATTTATTCATTCGTTTCGTAGTGCGTGAACTCGTAAGTTTCACTTTGATCCTTTAGAAAAGTGACAGACGGTCAGCTTTACATTTTGATATATTAACTATTGACTTAATATTTTTTAAAATACCACTGTTACCAATATAATATATTTTTCTATATATTATTATAAACATATATAAACTATTGTCATTTATACGTACCGTACGTCATATTTTCTTAGCTTTAATAATCCTTAATTCGGTTTTATCTATTTAATCTATCAATTCTACTTCTTTCAAGATAGTAGGTAACACTACATCCTTATAATTATAATTATAATCTCTATATATTTTTTACAATATCTTTAATTAATGTATCTTGCCGTCAATGCCTCGTAGAATAAAGAACAGTGAAATATGATAGTGCGGTGCTCAACAATTTAATAGGTAAACTTTTTTTTACTTTCCGAAAATATATTACATTTAACATATAAAATAATGCATATGTTTCTTTTACCGTAGCTGCACCTTCTATTGATCCGACAAACAATCCAGCAATATCTATATTAAACGCCTTGTTACTTCTTTGCAATAAGAATAGTATCATTTTCTGTATTTGTAATGGAGCCGTATACCTTCGAATGTTATACCTGTAGAATAACGTGAATTGATGGTTAAAAGAAAATGAAAAAATTGAGAATCATTTTTAGTACATTATATTTGTTTTTTAATTAAATAACAATGTTTATTATTGCAATACTCCGACGGAGATGTGTGATCCATAGATATATATATATATATGTATATTACCTACACACAGAAAAATATTTACTACCTGCAAGTTAATATTACTTGCTTCAAGTATTTGATAAGTTCATATATGAGCAAATCTACCATAAGGTAAACGTCCCAATATAACGGACCATTTAAGACGCCTGGAAAATTGAAATTGAATTTTTATATATATTAACAAATCTTATTTATAAGCGGATACGACGAAACGAAAGCTTGGATTCTCTAGTTTCTGAAAACCATCCAATAATTAGTTCCATCGGTAATAGTTAATTTGATTTTTTCGGAAAATGCGAGAAAAGGAAATGTTTCAGTAACCGACCATTAGTTTTTAGTTATGTCCCGATACCCGGCCACTCTCGATGTCCCAGTACCCGGCCATCAGTTTTTGATTATGTCCCGATACCCGGCCACTCGATGTCCCTATTACCAACCAGTCGCAGATGAAAGCAGATAACTTTTTTCGAGAGGTTACGTTCAAGACTTTTCCAATGTAAACAATCTGCTGACTACATAATAGCAATAACGAACTCGTTTGACGAAGCCAAATTTGTAAAATGTTATATCATACTTACTGCGAATAATTGCCTCAGTTTAGCCTAATTTTTAACACACTTTAAGCACACTAGTAAACAATGCCGCCCGTCAATGCTGATCGTTCGTGTTTTTATCAAGGTTATGGCCGCTGAGTTCGTTGCGTCCGGCAATTGGGACATCACCCGATCGTCTGGTTGTACCAGTATCCAGCCACTTGGTTCGCTATTGGTACACCATACGGTTGAAACGTCCGAGTATCCGACCATGCAAATTAACAATTTATCGGCAATTCTAACTAAATTTTGACCCTAGATTTGCATTCTCTACATCTTCCTTAATATAAAAAGCTATAACTTGTTCAATATATATAAAAAATGAAGGCGACATAGTTACAACTTCGTCAATTCTTAACAAACTGGCTTACAGATGCGCTTCGTTTCCCGGGGCAGCGCGTGCACTCTCAAGAAACTCGAAAAAATTACTACAAAAAGCGCAAGGATTATTTTAACCGTTGTCCTATGCATAGATTATCAATCGGCGTAGAACTCAATTAAGTGGTTATTTATTTATTTTTATCGAAAAATCTCTTAATTATGTGGAATACTTCCCTTAGTGGTTGGGAACTAAGACATGGTTGGCTATTGGGACGTTTACCTTAAGATATTATATACATTCTTGTAATTATTTGTATAAGCGGCGCCACACCGATCGAAGAGGAAAACACCGCATCAAAAACCAGCTGTCAGCGGGAAATTGGGTTGTTGAAAAAAAAATATATATATTTTTTTTTATGTAAACGTGTATTAATAACACCAAAACACAAAAATGAAAAAACAAATTTTTTGTGTGTGAACCTGTAAATTATTATTAATAAATAATTTTATTGACGTAAAAATTCAAGTTTTGTCACGTGATCATGAAACACCACGCGATTGGCGAACGGGCTCGTGACGTCACGATGTTATATGGTCACGCCACGAAGACTGGATACGATGTGTTTATCGAATTACAGCTCTCCGAAACGACTTAAAATTATTAATAAATTTGATCATTTAGCCGAATTTCGACAGAGTAATGTGTGAAAAAGGCTTCGTGAAACCAAATAGTAATAATTTGCCGCAAATTTTGACATATTTACGATGCTAGAGTTTCTTAGAGATGACAATCGTTTCAATGCTCCAGAAATACGTTGTGCCAAAGTTTTATTATAAGTAAAATAATTACCACAATTGAGAATTTAATTGACTATACTGGCAATGATTATCGTGGTAACGATTATAATCGTCATGACAAATCGTCACCGAGTATCGACCAAGAATTCTGGTCATTCTAAAGTTGATGTAATTTTAGATGTTATAAGCATCTTTATTATATATACGTATTATATATACGTATTTACTGTTTATATTGTCATGTATACATATTTAAGGGTATAATTGAGCGTCAGAAATAAGCAGCTGAGTGCGATAGGCGCAATACGTCCGCGCGCATATACGCACCGTTTTATTAATAAAAATCAAGTTATCTGAAACCAAGAAAGCTAAAACTTTGTAAACTTATAGTTATCTGTAACGACTGAAAGATGCGGCGCATCGCTATGCGCGCGGGCGCGTGGCACCCTTCACTGCATCAGCTGAGCACCTTTCCACCGCGAAAAGCTCAGCGGACAATTATTTTCGTGAAACTGTTAAAGTCGACTATCACTTCCCCAAATTTCAGCTTTCTTAGTATAAGTTTACTCAGCGCATATTTTTCGCATGTTTGGGCGGGAAGCTGACGTACAACCCCCCACCATGAAGTCAGCTGACTATTATTTTCCTTTTATTTAGATCATAATAAACGTACAAAAAAAGTCTCAGCTTTCTTTATGTCGATTTATTTTTATTATAATTATACGTGTGTGGGTGGCTGCCGCAGCAACACCCACCGCTACCATGGAAGCTGACGTTCACTTTGTTTATTAGCAGACCGAATTGAACACTAGCCGAAAATCTCAGATTTCTTAAAATAATTCACTTAAAATGGCAGCTCCCGGACTATGTTATTGCGACGGGAAGTGTCTCGCGGATTCCGCTATAGTGCGACGAGATTAAGTCGCGAATTTCGGTAGCCGCCGGCCGTAACGTTGTTGGAATGTTCTCGCGATTTCGGATCACGTGAGGGCCGTGCGTTCGTCGCGCGTGTTGCGTTGTCGTTGCGTTGTCGTAATGGCGGAAATCGTGTAGTTTTGAGCCGTGCTAGCGATCGTCACGTTTATCGTCGTTTTGCGTCGAGTTCTCGCGTCCACGGAGAAGCGTATTTCCTCGAGCGGCGGAATCCTCTCGCGATTTCGAGGACCATCTTGCGTGCGCCCAACGGGGCGCAGGATCTTCAGGTCTCTTTGTAATACTTTCCGTATGAATGTCCTTATTGTATTTCGCGTGATATTTTGCGAATTGTGTTATTCCGTATTCGTTGCTGGTATTTCGCGATAGGCATAATTCTAAGTGATCGCGTGTATTATTCGCTGTATTAGTGGTCGCGATCTTTTTGATCTATTTCGCTATCCGCGTTACCTTATTGCTTTCGCCGTTGCGATCTGCGTTATCCGATATTGCTCCCTTTTATTATTTTCGCGATCCACGTTATTTAGCGTATCACTCTCTGTATTAATTTTCGCGACCTGCGTGCCCTGATGTGTTATCTCTTTTATTACTCTCCACTGTCGAATCACTTTAACTGCGACTGGTGTCACTGTTAACCATTACTCTAATACTTTATCCGACGCACTTCTACATCATCAATCTCATCTCAAATAAACTTTAGTATTCGTCGACTATTAAATAAATGCTATTATTAATTCTTTTTATTGTCAACTAATGAACGAATTATTCTTACCCTCTCCTGTCAGTTTTTTCTGCGAAGGAACGCTGCTAATTGTTATCCATCCACTGCGTTCGAAATAAATATTGTTAAATTTTACCCGTAAATTGACAATTTTCGCGTGATTTATTTAACCGTTCCCGTAACTTTGAGCGCTGCACGGCGTCTACCCTGCCCCTCCACCGTTAGATGAGCTAGGTAGCCCCTCGTACTGAAGGCGATGCCGACTTGTCGATTTTTTGCGAATACCGGTCGTCGTTTCGCGATTCGGTGACGCGACGTCGTACGCGTCTGGCGCCCAATCAATTCTTTCGCGGTTGATCAACTGCCTTCCGGGTGCGAGGGACCCAAAATTAGAGAGGCCCACCATCCTGCTCTCTCCCTTTTGCTCCGCTATTCAAAACTTAAGCGTGACAATATATATATATATATAGAAGATTTAAAAGATCGAAAAATTAAAGAGGCTACATAATTATGATAAAATAATCGTATGCAGTTATCGTATGACACGAGCAATGGTACTCAAAACTCATCAAAAGAGAAGCCTGCAGAATGAGAATTTGATTTATAAGGGAATAATTTGTGCCGTGGATATGCATCGCAAAGCTATTATGAAGTTGGTATTTATACAATTTGTAATAATTGTCATAGTACATGTAATGTACGCACATAAAATACTCTTTTTCTATTAAAGATTCTTCGACAATTTCATATCTAAATTTCAAGTAATGTTCTTTCTTTTGATAGAAGTCGGCGTGATTTGCGGAAGTTTCAATTTTTTCAGGGTAAGTACTTGACTTCTGTCTTTAAAAATCTTTCTTCTTTTTTTTCTTCTTCTTTGAATAAACTTGAGCTTTTTCCATTAACAAGCCGAGGTCATTACTGGTAATGTGGACATTTATTTTATTTTACCGCGGGTAGGCTGTTAACCTTGCCCAGAAACCTTCTTTTAACGCCGATTTCGAACGTCAAATAGAAAGATTTTTATGACAAGTGGAAGAATAGGTACACATAGTAGTTGTCAGTTGCTATGTGTGAACCAATGACTTAACGTCTCTTTCGAAGTCTAGCATCTTCGCACGAGAATTTTTCGTGCGGGAGTTTGGAATATTATTTCTGTAATTAGGTGGACTCAAACCTGGTTTTTGTGGTTATGAGTCTGGCGTTTTATCACTAGACCACATAGCCACCGTTTTTAAATATGAATAAACGGCAGCAGAACTAATTACGGTAAAACTTAAAATTAAGGGCGACCTCACCGATTTCAATGACCTTGATATATGTTGTCAAGGTCATGATCCCGAGTGACCTTCAGAAGATTTTAGCCGTCGCTCGTTATTCGTTAAAAAGTTATTAACAAAAAAAGTCTGAAAAATATACACACAGAAAAATATCGTTCTACAGCCAAGAAAAGCAATTACTCATTTTATTTTATTTGGTTTGAGTAATAGTTTTCTTCAACAAAAAATATTTTCTTTATCTTAGTTTTAAGATATACTCATTATTAGTATTAGAAAAGCTTATCATCATGTGCTTAAAAGAAGAATTTATTCTCTTTTTAAGTATATTCTGAAACTTTATCTAAGAAAACGAACATAAGCTTGATTTGAATATTTACTGAATCTTTAGGAAAGAATAAAAAATACTTGGCTGTAGAACGACATTTTTCTAGGTTAGGAGGTTTTTGTGCGCGGTCCGGAGGGGTACAGTTTAGAATATTAAAATTCCTGTCATCAGGTGGACTCGAATCCGGTTCCTCGTGGTTATGAGTGTGATACTTTATCACTAAGCCACATCTGATTATATTCTTAGTGTTGCAGTATCTAAGTTTTGACAGAAGTGATTGATTTCAAGTATATTCTGTAAACTTTATCTAAGAAAAGCCACATAAGCTTGATTTGAATATTTACTGATTCTTTAAGTAAGAATATAAAATACTTAAAATCAATGAATCACTTCTATTCCATATTCCACCTAATTAAGAGATTTTTCGATAAAAATAAATAAATAACCACTTAATTGAGTTCTACGATTTATAATCTATGCATAAGACAACGGTTAAAATAATCCTTGCGCTCTTTGCAGTAATTTTTTTTAGTTTCTTGAGAGTGCACGCGCTGCCCCGGGAAACAAAGCGCATCTGTAAGCCAGTTTGTTAAAAATTGACGAAGTTCAATTGTAACTATGTCGCCTTCATTTTTTATATATATTGAACAAGAGATGTAGAGAATGCAAATCTAGAGTCGAAATTTAGTTAGAATTGCCGATAAATTGTTAATTTGTATGGTCGGATACTCCGACGTTTCAACCGTATGGTGTACCAATAGCGAACCAAGTGATTGGATATTGGTACAACCAGGCGATCGGGTGATGTCTCAATTGCCGGACGCAACTCAGCGGCCATAATCATGATGGAAATAAACACGAACGATCAGCATTGACGCGCGGCATTGTTTATTAGTGTGGTTAAAGTGTGTTTAAAATTACGCTAAACTGAGGCGATTATTCGCAGTAAGTATGTATGTATGTAGTATGTATGTATGTATGTATTTATTGTATTTCCCCGTAGGGTTTACAAGGCGTTTTTATGATATACGTACTCAAACCTCTTACATTTATTCTTTCTTTTCCCCATGCTTGGCCATTTGCGACTTCACAGAACATTTACCCACCCTCCCCGTAATCCTCTTCACCCCTCTTTTTCTTCCTTTGTTTCCGCCGCGACTCCGTCCTTCAGCCTCCTTTCTTCCCGTCCCGCTTTTCTCTATTTGTCCTTGGCCTCCTTTCTTCCCGTCCCGCTTTTCTTTATTTGTCCTTGGCCCACTCTCTCTTCTTGCTCTTCTCATCATCATCGGAGCTCATGAGGAGTTTCTCCTCCATTTTACTTGCTATTTCCTCTTTCTCCGATCTCCCTGTACCCATGTGCGCCTCTCCTCTCCCTTCCGCTCTCTCTCTCTCTCTCTCTCTCTTTCTCTCTCTCTCGTAAGTACCAGTTGTGACACGCTGTATTTCTGCTCCTGCTTTACTCGATCTGTTTTCTGCTGTGAGTTGCCTCCGGGCATTTTTGTTGCAGGTACTTAGCATGCTTTAACTGCTTGTTACGCACAATTATTATCTCTTCGGTGCTTGCTACTGAATTTAGAGCAATTCTGTTGCAATCATCATCGCATCGGTTTAACCTAATTCTGATCTTCCTGTGGAAAACGCTGATCTCAGCTGCGCATGCGCCTGTGATTGCCGATTTATTATCTTCACGCTGCTTCCGACGCGGTGCTTGCAGATCGATGTGAACTGTCTTTATTCTGATCTCCGATTGGCTGCTGCGTGACGTATTACCTGAGTGACTACTGATTGGCTGTTGCATGATACTGTGACGCGTGACACCTATTACATCTCTCCTCGTGCTGTCTGGTCACTGCTGATTGGCTGCGGTGTGTTGCACCGTGCTCGCGGATCTATACATCGATCGATCAAACCATCTGAGGGCTTCTTAACGTACTGTTATCATCTTTTTTCATCAATCTTTGAGTGCTTTCGAACGTACTATTACCATCTGGACGGCCGTATTGCATTTCCCTGGTTTGGCTCCTTACCTGCTCGGCGTATTATGCAGCGTGTGCCGGAGTGCTATAGATGTAAGAAACCGATTGCGACTGTTTTGTGTGACAGTGAGTGCAAAAAACAGTTCCATCCCGGTTGCGTTAAGCCGTATTCTGTGACTAAATACGCGGATCATTGCTGCAAAGCTCTGGTGAAGTCTTCTGATACTCCGTTAACGCCGCAGGCCGAAAATAGTTTCAATTTCGACATGACTACTCCTGTAAGTGCCGGTGCTCAGTCACAGTCTCAATCTCTGTCTCAAATTCAGTCTCAATTTCAGTCTCAAGGAGATATTAATACTAATAACCTTTTGCTTCGAATATCTCAACAATTGACTGAGCAAATAAAGGAGTCGAATGCGAAATTTTCAGCCTTTGTCGAAGAGCAGCGGCGTACGAACAATGAACTGAATAGTAAACTTGACAGATTGAACTGCATTGCAAGTAATGTCGAGCGGAACAGTCAGCGGATTGTTGAGTTGGAGCAGCAGTGTAGTGCTCTTACAGACGAGATATGTAATTTAAAGAGTGATTGTGCCGGCTCTCACTCTGCTACGCAGGTTTCGGCTGCGAATAAACTGATTATATCAGGTGTGCCTGCTGCGATGTCTGTCACCCCCTTGGAGTGCGTTCGTAATGTGTTTGCGACACTGGAGATCTCTGAGCTGTCGTGCCACGTTCTTGATATTAGGGCCGTTGCTCGTAAGCCTCTGCCGCCGGTGGCTGGTGATCGACCGTTACCGACTTCTAACACGAGCTCTTACATTGTTACATTGGCTTCGGGTGCGGTACGTGACACTGTTATGTCTAGAAAACGAGCACGGCGTGTGCTTATGCAACGAGAGGTCTGCGGTAATGGCTCGGATCGGAGCGTACATGTCAACGAGTTACTCCCTAGGGACACTTACGAATTGTTGCAGCATACGAAGCGCGTTGCTAAGGATAAGTCATATAAGTATGTCTGGGTGAGAGGGGGTCGTATCCATGTCAGACATGCAGATGGTAAGCCTGTCATTCGGATTAATTCAGTTGCTGATCTGGATGCGCTCGCTTGACATGTTCGCTCTGATCACACATTGCCCTCCGTCCTGCATTGTGCCTCTTCGAGGTCCGCTCAGTTCCATGTAGCTCAATTTAATGCTAATTCTCTGCGAGCACATATGGAGTATATTAGATTGTATTTTCCTACGCGTTTTTATCATGTTATTTCTGTCTCTGAAACGTGGCTCAATGTCTCAGATGTGACAGTGGCCTTAAATGACTACTTTTTAATTCGTCATGATAGGGTGGGACGGATGGGTGGTGGTGTAGCGTGCTACGTGCATAAATCACTTAAGGTTAAGATTATAGCTACCTCAGATAATGCCTGCGAAAATCTACCTGAATATCTTCTCATCGAAATACGACTGTTAGATGGAGAATCGGTTTTGTTCGCGTCTATTTATAGAAGACCTAAAGGTCTCCTCTTATGCAATTTCGTTGAGTCATTGAGCCGATTCTCTCATCTGTATAAAAATATCATCATTGGTGGCGATCTCAATTGTAATCTATTATCGACTAATTTTGAGGCGAATTATTTGCGTGAACTTATATGTCTAGCTTATCACTACATATCGTGGACTCACAATCTACTTATCATACGGCAACCTCAGACTCATGGCTTGATGTGTTGGTGGTAGATGACCTAGAAAAGGTGTCATCATTTACGAAATCTCAGAGTCCGTTCATTGCTGGACATGATGTTATTGCACTGTCTATGTCATTTAACTGTAATCCGATAACTGAGCGCTCTATCTCACGGCGAAATTACAGAGGCATTGATTGTTCGGTGTTCTCCGAATATCTTGGATCCATCGCTAGCTCAGTGCAGTCTGAAATTGGGGAGGTGATTGATGACGCGAATGTTGACAGATTCTGTGAGGTGCTTTCTGGTAACCTGCTCAGGGCACTGGATATATTTGCCCCTATTCGTGTATTTACAATCATGAAGCCTCCGGTGCGGTGGCTCACCGATGATCTCAAGACCCGGATGCGCAGTCAATTATATAAGCAAGCAAAACGTTCTGGCAGTTTGCTTGGCTACACCATCTATAGATTTTTTCGCAACCAATTGAATACCGACATTAAACGTGCCAAAAGCGAATTTCAGTTTGATTCCTTCAAAAACATTACTGATCCAGCAAAACTTTGGAGAGAGTTGGCTCGCCTCGGTCTAATAAAATCAACCTTGGTTTCTCCTCTACATTTTTTCACACTAGATCAATTAAACTCATTTTACATTTCGGTTTCTGCTGATTTGTTACCTTGCTCATACACTGATTTTATCTTTGCTATAAACCAGGTAGTTTGCTCATCTCATCGTCCAGAGTTTGTTTTCTCTTCTGTAACGCCAGATATTGTCCATAGACTCATTTCTGTGGGACCTTTTCATTCATATGCGTCAGGGTCGGATGGCATACCACTTTACATCTTGCGTATTGCTTGGCCTACAATTGCATCGTGTCTAACTACCCTATTCAACCGTTCATTGGAAACTTCTTCATTTCCATCTCAGTGGAAGCGGGCTCTTATCCGCCCTCTCTCCAAGATCCGTATTCCTTCATCTCTATCTGATACGCGACCAATAGCCAATCTGCCTGAATTGTCTAAAGTACTTGAGAGGATCGTTGCCTCACAGATCACTGACTATTTAATCAAGCATGATCTCATAAATCCAAGACAGTCCGCATATCGTCCAAGTCATAGCACTCAATCGGCACTTCTGCGTGTTAGTGATGACATCAAGAAGGCGATTGACGGTGGGCTGGTAACGATTATGGTCCTTTTTGATTTCAGTAAGGCGTTCGACACAGTCCCGCACCTTCAACTTCTGATTAAACTGAAAGAGTTAGGTTTTTCTGACCCTGTGCTCAAATGGATTTATTCATACTTAACGGGTCGTTCTCAGTCAGTGATTGACGATGCCGGTAATCTCTCGTCGTGGCAATTTACGTTATGTGGTGTACCTCAGGGCTCTGTGCTGGGTCCATCTTTATTTTCCCTATACATTAATGATATAAGTAAAGTCTTGTTATATACAGAACACATGATGTTTGCCGATGACGTCCAGATTTATCGTGCGTGTCCACCTTCTGACATTCCCCACAATCTTAACTTAATCTCTGTGGACGCGAATGCTATTTTTGATTATGCATCGGCAAATGGTCTGAAACTTAACCCTGCTAAATCTAAGGTAATCATATTCGGCAGTAGTAGAAATGTCAACAACATAGATTTCAACTTATTTCACCTATCACTGTTAACAATACACAATTACCATTTGTTAGTGAGGTGAGAAATCTGGGTGTCTGTTTCGAATCTAATCTCTCTTGGAAGAAGCATATCATGCATGTTTCGCAAAAAGTTCACTGGGCGTTACACAAGCTGAAATTCAATAAAAATTCTCTCTCTACCGAGCTGAGAATTAAGCTTGTGACGACGTTAATTCTACCCTATTTAGATTATTGTTGCCTGGTCTATCATGGCTTGAATGATAAACTGAACACCAGATTACAGAGACTAGTGAACTGCTGCATCAGATTCATATATAACTTGCGGCGGGATGAGCATATTACTCAGTATAGGCGTCGCCTGGGATGGCTTTTGGTGGAAAATAGAAGGCGGTACTTTCTCGGGTGTCAGATGTATCGGATACTCTATTTGTCTTCACCTTTGTACTTAAGTAATCTTTTCACTCCACTTGACCCATTACTCAGAAGATCTGACCGGCTTGCTGCTTTGTCTCCTCAAATCTTTCATATTCCTGCTCACAGAACGGTCACCTATAGAAATTCCTTCCAACTTTCCTCCATATATTTTTGGCATTCTCTTCCCCATGAAATTACATCTGCATCTTCTCTTGCATCATTCAAAAGCCTTCTTCGTGAGTATTTGCTTTCGTCAGAATCTGAGTAAAGGGTTTTTTTAATTTTTTTTTTATTTTGGATTTTTGTTCTTGCGAATCGCTATTTTCCTATAATTTGTTATACTTATTTTTGCGCAGCGTTATTCTCTTAGTTTTAAGTTGCATTAATTTTAAGACGAGTTAGTTGTAGTTAGTTTTAAGTACGTATTGTTTGTGAGAGAGCATGAACAGGTTCTATAGTTCATTGCATATTGTATTCATTCTTTGCCCTTTAGCTATTGCTTGGGCATAATAAACAATCAATCAATCAATCAATCAATCAATCCTTTCCACCGACTTATCTTCATGAATCTTTACCCCTATGCTGTTCCCTGCCCTTCTCCTCGCCTCCAACACCCGCCACTTTTCCTCTTCATCTCCCAGTTTCACCAATATCGTCAGTCACCCTCCTCTCTGCCCCACAACTATCACCTCTTTTACCATCACCTTCACCCTCAACTCTTCCGTGAAAAGATCCTTCACTTAATTTCTCTCATTTTGACTCCTTACCTCCCCATTTCTCTTTCTCAACTCTTATAATAGGCCAGTCAAATTAGACATTGAGGTCTCAAGTGATGCAAACTTTTTTATTCCTTTTTAGGCGTGTTGGGGGTATTTAAAAAAGCTTATTTCTGAGTTGTCGTATCATTTGACCCAGTACTTTTTAAGGGGGGAGGGGGAACCTAAATTTTCGCGGTTTTTTGCATTTATCTCGTTTCGATTAATAGATAGCATTTTTTCACTCCTGAGAAAGTTGTAGGGCTTGAAAAAACGAAGAAAATGAGCTGTGACTCGTTCTGATTCGTCAAAAATTGAGCCCAGGAGAGCCTCCGGAAGTCGCGTGTGTCGAGCCGAGCGTTCGGAACTCGAGGCGCGTTTTTCGCTTCTGTCTCTTTTCTGATAAATGCAATCAAAAAATGACTACTATAAAACTTGTAGAGGATGAAAATACCTACCATTTGCCGCACATTACATCAAAATTAATTGAATTTTTGGGGTCCTCAATTTTTGGTGGCTCGCCCAAAAGGGGCTCAATTTTTGACAAATCGGAACGAATCACCGCTCATTTTCTTCGTTTTTTCAAGCCCTACAACTTTTTCAGGAGCGAAAAAATGCTATCTATTAATCAAAACGAGATAAATGCAAAAAACCGCGAAAATTTAGGTTCCCCCTCCCCCCCTCAAAAAGCACTGGGTCAAATAATACGACAACTCAGAAATAAGCTTTTTTAAACACCCCCAACACGCCTAAAAAGGAATAAAAAAGTTCGCATCACTTGAGAGCAAAAGCCTTTTTTTTGTCTAATTTGACTGGCCTATAATCACATTCCTCTTTCTTAAATCGTCCTCGTTCTTTTCACCATCCCCTGCCCACCATTTTTTCTTTTCCACCCTACTCTCCACGCTATCCTCCCTCTTCTTTTTGCCTCCACCTTGCTCCAATCTTTCTATCTTTCTCTCCAATCTCTTCATTTTCTCCTCCATCTCCTTCATCCTCTCGTCTTTTTTTCCACCTTGCTCCAATCTTTCTATCTTTCTCTCCAATCTCTTTATTTTCTCCTCCATCTCTTTCATCCTCTCGTCCTTTTTTCTAACTTCCTCTTTCCTCTCCTTCAACACCTTTCTTACTTTTTCCTCCACGATCCTTTCAACTGCCTCTGCTATTACTCTCCCCTTTCGCTCCATCTTGGATAAATTTTTCTATGCTCTCCGCTTGCTTTTTTCTGCTGTTTTACTCTCCTTACGACCTACCTTTTCTACTACGACCATGTGCGTTTCCTTCCTCTTCACTTGAATCTATCGACCCCCTCCTTCGATTTCTCGATCTCCATGTCTGTCCGTCAATCCCGTTGCAAACCCGCCCTTCTCTTTATTGTCGCCTTCTCCACTCAGTCCTACCAACCTTTGCTATCAGTCGCCCGTCATCTTGGTGCCCAGCACCACCTCGGCCTTTTCCTCAGCGCCATCTCGTCCTATGACTTGCTTCTTGCCATCCTCTTCCTCTTGTCCCTGCCTCTTCACCCTTCCTCTCCGTCTCCTAACCTCAAAGTGATCCACATCCTTTCTTCCCTCACCATTCTCTGCTCACGTTGTTCTCACACTCTTCTCCATCTCCTCCACCTCCTCCACATCTCCTTCACTGCTTTCGCTACTTCTCTCTCGTTTTCACACCCTTATCTCCTCTCACCGTCTCACAAACTCTCCACTTATCCTCCGGACCGTCCGTTCACTCCCCCTCCCAACTCTCGTCCTCCCCACGGCTTTATGAAACCTGCGTTATTCTTTGACAGATGTACCGCCCCAGTCAAACTTCCCGCCTGGCAGTGTCCTCGAATCGGATCACGCGGGAGTATTAACGGCGATCGGCCGCGAGGCTTTACGCCACTCTGACACGCTTGGCTCTAGAACACCGTGACCGCCGGGACACGAAGCCCTCGGGGCACGAACTCCGCCTAACCGAGTAAGTAAGGAAACGATGAAAGGTTGTGATATTTCACTGGCGATGTTTTGCTATCCGCCACTTATGCTACACTTCTCATATCTCCTTACAGTGCCAGACTAGAGTCAAGTTCAACAGGAGAGTGCCAGACTAGAGTCAAGCTCAACAGGGTCTTTTTTCTCCGCTAATTTTTCCAAGCCCGTTCCTTTGGCAGTGGTTTCGCTAGATAGTAGATAGAGACAGTGGGAATTTCGTTAATCCATTCATGCGCGTCACTAATTAGATGATTTGGCTACTGTAATGAGAGTCATAGCTACGACCGCACGGGGGGTCTGGGGGGGGCGGTTAGCCCCCACAGAATCCTCCCCGTGGTCGGAGTGCGACGAACGTTATCAGTACTTCCCTGCACAGCTGTAACGGAACACGCCACCGTGGATTTACCCATTACAGAGATACATACCCAAGTAGAAACTTGCACATTGCTCATATGTAAGGAAGGATATGTGAGGAACTAGGGTGATATAATTTATGAAATAAATGACACTTGTAAGTAAAATAAAAGTAAAATATTTTATTTGGCAGAATCTCATAGAATACCAACATTTGTTGCAAGGGTAAGGAAAACTGCCAAAAACCTTACCAGTATTCATAAAATGAAAGTACATTTTGTAATAAAATGGTATAAGCATTGTACTTAAGGCTCCTGGTCACCGCGGCCATATTGGATTCTTACTATCGAGGCGAGGAAAACACCCAATTTTGTTGTGCATGCCATTTTCAAATAAAAAGACATTTCAATAAAAAATTACGACAGATCGTTTCAGAACACTTCCGAAATTGGCCGAAAACTACCCTTTTCTCTCGACAATAAACAAACAGCCATAAAACGAAGCCTAAACATACGGGAAAAATAGCCGTTTAACGACTATCGAAAGGAGGTAAAAACGTTCCTTCCGCATGAAAATCTTACTTTTCGGCCAATTTTACGACTTTCACGAATACGTTAAACGTTAGAGCACAAGCACAGAGCGAATAATAAAGAAATAGCATGCACAACAAAATAGGCTTGTCAACATGTCACTTTCCACGCCAATCCACGCCTTATAGTTCATTGGTTTGCAGGCGTGAGGCGCTGCACGATTCTTGACATGTCGGTAACATGTCAGCAGCGTACGCACACAGAGATGCTCTGTCTCCGTGACGATGCGCGCTCGGCTAAAGTCGGTGTGCCATGTGAGCGAGCGAGAGAGAGAATATCATTCCCTTCTTCTCGCTCTGACTCTGATGCGTCGAGGCGGTCGAGGCTACTAGATTGCTTTCTCGACGTGGCCCGGCGATCTGAAAAAGAGGGTACACGTCGAAAAGCGCAGATGTGCACGATACTTTAATAGTCTGCAAGGGGAGAATCTCAGAGTATATAGATAAGATATTAGTTGATACTAAGCATTCGTTGTAAAGTTATAAACAAAAAAGGATTTCAGCGTTTCATATATACCCGTGCGGTAACATTCAATCCCGAAATGGTGTGTGGCAGCGCGGATAGGGCGTCTGCCTGCTAAGACGCTGGGCCGGGTTCGTTCCCTGGTGTTTCCTTTTATTTTTTTTATTTTTTTCTTTTTATTATAAAGTAATAATTATTTAATTATTTCAAAAACAAAGGAGCATGTAAAAAATAATTTAATTTATAGTCAAAATGTATTGATTTTTTTTATAACATTCGAACACGACATAATACAGGAACGCACGCGTTTTGGGCACAAGACGATTCCGAAGAGGATGAGAAAGAAAATCGAAATGACCCGTCAATAATTTTTTCAATTAATTGTGAAAGTTGAAACAAAAATTTATATTATAAGGTGTAAGATAATACTATTCTCCACTAATCACACCGTATGACTTATCAATATATTTGTGTAAGGGAAAATTAGTTACTAATTATTATCCTTCTCCTTGCCTCCCTTATTAAACTCTTAACGTTATGTAAAAAATAATTAAATTTGGAAGTGTGTGTGTAATCGAATGATATGAATGTAATGATTTTTTACATAACGTTAAGAGTTTAATAAGGGAGATGAGGAGCAAGGATAATAATTAGTAACTAATTTTCCCTTACATAAATATATTAAGTCATACGGTGTGATTAGTGGAGAATAGTATTATCTTACACCTTATAACATAAATTTTTGTTTCAACTTTCACAATTAATTGAAAAAATTATTGACGGGTCATTTCGATTTTCTTTCTCATCCTCTTCGGAATCGTCTCGTGCCCAAAACGCGTGCGTTTCTGTATTATGTCGTGATCGAATGTTATTAAAAAAATCAATACATTTTGACTATAAATTAAATTATTTTTTACATGCTCTTTTGTACTTAAAATAATTAAATAATTATTACTTTATAATAAAAAAAAATAAAAAAAAATAAAAAGAAGCACCAGGGAACGAACCCGGCCCATCGTCTTAGCAGGCAGACGCCCTACCGCGCTGCCACACACCATTTCGGGATTGAATGTTACCGCACGGGTATATATGGAACGCTGAAATCCTTTTTTGTTTATAACTTTGCAACGAATGCTTAGTATCAACTAATATCTTATCTATATACTCTGAAATTCTCCCCTTGCAGACTTAAAGTATCGTGCACATCTGCGCTTTTCGACGTGTACCCTCTTTTTCAGATCGCCGGGCCACGTCGAGAAAGCAATCTAGTAGCCTCGACGCATCAGAGTCAGAGCGAGAAGGAGGGAATGATATTCTCTCGCTCGCACGACGCGCCGAACTTATTGTTAACCGAGCGCGCGTCGTCAGTCGTCACACGGAGACAGAGCATGTTTGTGTGCATAAGTGGAGAAGGATGTGCTCAGCTCGGATTCGCACCACTTATCATGTGATACTCTGTAAGAGTCGTGCGACAAAGTTCTTATTTCTACCGCGGCTACCGCTGACAACTGTGTCGCCACCGTCAACGCAGAGTTCTCGGCTGACCATCCAGGAGCCTTAAGGAGGTAGTACAGTCTGGAAATTTCAAAAAATCGATTTTTTTATTGCATATTCTGAAAGTGTTATCCTTTACGCGTATTTTGAGCCCTTGCCAATTGCAAAATTCCAAAAATTGACAAAGTTATAGCCGTGGGAGCGAAGTAGTGTCGGCCGCTAAACCGGTCTGAGCCAAAACTTTAAACGCGTTTATCTCGAAACGACTTTTTTTGAAACGATGTAAGCGATTCCGAACGTATTTTTATTCCGGCTGTTTTAGCGTTTAGGTTACATCAATATAACAACACAATGCTCAGGTTGACGTAGAGTTTTTTTGTCCCCGATGAACCATAACAATAAAAAATCCGTTGGTTTTTTCGGCACAAAATGAACTTTTTTTTGTTAAGTGCTATAACTTTCACAATTTTTAACATTTTTACAATTTTTGAACGTCAACCGGTGGGGAATACATTTAAATTTAATACCCTTTTTGCGTTTTTCATTTCGGGCACGCCGTACAGGAGCTACTGCCTACACCGTAGTCGAGCGCGCGCGCGAAGAGATGACTCATAACTCCTACATTTTTTAATATTTTTCCATATAAAAAATACTGTAAATGCAACTAAACATGTACTTCAATATTGTATACATCATGAACCTGATTGGCCTACCACTTTGTCACAAATAAATCCTGAAATTGATCCTCCGCCAGACTGTACTACCCCCTTAAGGTGGTTCTTGCAGTAATTTGAAGTCACAAAGCAACTATTGTTACTAGTGACAAATATGAATGATTTAGTATGTAAAAATTAGTATACATTAAAATTAATTATTTTTTAAGGTTTTTTCTCATTTAACCGTTGCTATAAACTGGAAATATCAGAGCAAAGTCACAAATTTGATTAGAGTTGGTGATATAACCATAAATATGATCACGCCGCGCGGTAAAGAATAAAATATACTAAAATAGAAAAAATATACATCACAATTTCTACAATTCCGCGATAGTGAATATATTTATACAACTGCCGAAAAAGATATGTTATCTTTATAACCTCCATTCAACGGTGGGAGAATGGTAGGACACGTGTCTTATATGCGTCAGCTGACGCGTGCGACGTTGCCAACAGCCACTTAAGACATAGGTTTGTTCTTTTCAGCAGAACTTTCTGCACTAGTTCAAAAAGTGTACACTGAAGCGTTCTTTTTACCAGAAGTGACGTCAAGAGTTACTGTTCTTTTCAGTAGTATGGCTGTGTTCGGAAACGTCACCCGAGTGCACACGAGTATACTCCCTTCTCTTTCTATCTCAGCGAGTTAGAAGGAGAAGGGAGTATACCCGTGTGTACTCGGGTGATGTTTTCGAACGCAGTCTGTACATACAACAGAACAGTTCAACAGTTCACTGAACTGCTTGCCCCAGGCAGAGAGAAACCTGAGAGAGGCCAGAGGCCATCCCGACGTTTTCCGTCAATTTTTGTGTGCCCGATTTTCCGACGCGCCACCTGAGAAAGTGCGCATAAACTACGTCGTTTCGCTCGGTAACCACACATGGTTTGCGTCCGTGCTAATGGTTCGTGTCCGAACTAGCCAGTTAGAGGGGATATGCTGCGGCCGCGGCGGCCGCGCTCGGCCGGCCCGGCGCACAGTTGGAGCCGTTTGCGCGAATTGCGGAAAATATTATGTTACTTGTAAAATATGCAATGAATGATCATAAAACCTTTCAATGTTGACTTATAAAAATTGCAAAAGTGTATATTTATTAAAAATTAATGATAGAAACAAGTATTATTTGATTGAAATTAAATAAAAATTTAATTTACATTTAATTTACGTATAAGAGCAAAGTAATTCTTGCGTTTCATCGCTAGTCTAAATTTTTTTTATGTGGTTTACTTCTTAAACTAGTTATTAACGGATCGGATGACACGAGCATCATATGCATATCATCTTCATTTGTAAACAGACGGCTATTATACATTTTCTACTATGAATTAAGTCGATATCGTTTATAGTCCTTATTTCTTGCCTCTTGAGCTTCTTCCGATAATGTCCCAACAGGTAACGCTGTATAATTTCTATAATTTCCTTACCGTGAAGAAGAATTTTGTGAACGGTAATTGGCATAAAGTACCAAGAATATTTTTCAATAAATATTTCCGCTGCCTTGTACGCATAAGAACCGAATTTTTCTGAATTTATTTCTTCACCACAATTAATCGTTTGTAATATTGTGTGGAAAATCTTTTGATCAATTCCTCGTCAACTCCAGTTATTTCTGCTGTGATTTTTGGATCAGCAAAAAATCGTCGAGAAGTATTTCCGTCATTAGATGATCCGGAACCTTGTTTAACGATGTCTACCCTCAGTCCAAGTTTATTATAAAAAGCGTCTTGTATTCTTTTTTTGTTTCTTCTTTTTGAACGCGTGTTTCTGGCGTTGTTGACCACTTCTTGAAAGACAAATTGTAGGCAATATGTAATATACACTTCATGAATTTGATTCATGCGTGCAAGGGTAACATTCCTAATTTGAGTGCCTCTTCTTTGTTAGACCTTTTGTTAATTTCTGTTAAGTTGTTCATTTGAGATGGTTTGGATCCGCAAATGAAGCACACGAAGATGATGAAGGCGTGTGGATTACAGCTTGAGCTACCTTGCCGTCTATCATCGTAAATATAATTTGATGATTTATTTTGAATGTGGTTCCGAACTTTTCTATTTCTGTTTCTCGTAATTGAGCAATTTCGTCATCCATACGTTGCTTTTCACTTTTTATTTTTTCAGCAGTTTCTTTTGTGTATTCAAATTGTATTGCTCTGCAATATCTCGTTGAAGAAGGTCGATCATTATTCTAAATAATAATATTTTTATCGTAAAATGAAGTAAGACGTAAGGGCACCAAGAAGTCATAAACATATATATTCATCAGATATTTCTTTGTCCATAAAACTTTGTTTGTATTCGCTCTGACCTGATGATTCATCACAACCCCATTTCGTGAGCAATGTTAATTCATTAACATCAACCATATTTCCCTTATCTATTAAATTGTCTCAAATAGTCTTTTTGCAGTATGATCTAGTAATTTTTGTAAATTATTTGACGCCGAACTGTCTGTAATATTAATGTCGTCTGGGTAGCAATCCTGTTTTGATTTTTGGATATTTTATACGATGGAAATTTATACGATCGAATCCAATTTTCTTCGTCGCAGCTCTTATTGTTTCATACTGTCGTCTTGATAACTGAGCATCCATTATTAATGCCAGAGCAGTATTAGCATCAAAACCATTTTTCTGATTTTGTATTTTACTTGAAGCGGCATCGATCATTTGTTGTGGGTAAGCAGCGCGTAATTCGCTTAGTTTCATCCGTTTTGCACGATCACAGCATTCGTCGAAACTCTTTTTCGGTCTGCCTACTGAATAGTTTGATGGCCCAGTTCGAGTAGAACTTGCAACTTCAAATTCGACTTCAAAAATACCTTGTAACCAAGTACCTACTGTACTTCTTATAGAATCTCGGCTTTAATCGTTGCACTGTATTCCATCTTGAATTTAGCTGTGGAAGAAATCGTTTTCTAATCTCCTGCAAAATCTTGTCGAGATAATTGTCTGGAAGACTTGGGTAAGATGTACCAATACATAATTTTAGACGATTGAGATCTCGATCACAACGGAAAAATTTTGTGATTAATTCTTGATAGGAGATGGAAAAGCTTTTCATGTCTTGATCGAGATCTCAATCGTCTAAAATTATGTATTGGTACATCTTACCCAAGTCTTCCAGACAATTATCTCGACAAGATTTTGCAGGAGATTAGAAAACGATTTCTTCCACAGCTAAATTCAAGATGGAATACAGTGCAACGATTAAAGCCGAGATTCTATAAGAAGTACAGTAGGTACTTGGTTACAAGGTATTTTTGAAGTCGAATTTGAAGTTGCAAGTTCTACTCGAACTGGGCCATCAAACTATTCAGTAGGCAGACCGAAAAAGAGTTTCGACGAATGCTGTGATCGTGCAAAACGGATGAAACTAAGCGAATTACGCGCTGCTTACCCACAACAAATGATCGATGCCGCTTCAAGTAAAATACAAAATCAGAAAAATGGTTTTGATGCTAATACTGCTCTGGCATTAATAATGGATGCTCAGTTATCAAGACGACAGTATGAAACAATAAGAGCTGCGACGAAGAAAATTGGATTCGATCGTATAAATTTCCATCGTATAAAATATCCAAAAATCAAAACAGGATTGCTACCCAGACGACATTAATATTACAGACAGTTCGGCGTCAAATAATTTACAAAAATTACTAGATCATACTGCAAAAAGACTATTTGAGACAATTTAATAGATAAGGGAAATATGGTTGATGTCAATGAATTAACATTGCTCACGAAATGGGGTTGTGATGGATCATCAGGTCAGAGCGAATACAAACAAAGTTTTATGGACAAAGAAATATCTGATGAATATATATGTGTGGAAACCGGGAATTTTCCGCGGTTGGCAGCGCTGAAAAACCGGAAAAAGAAGCAAGCCTCGAGTAGAGAGGAGAAGGGAGAGTCAGTCGAGAGAGAGAATCTTCCGAGAACGGTCAAACTACCACGTCTTAATTTTTTTTTCGAATAAAGTCTCTTTTACCAGTGAACTTCGTATCCTGATTTCGGATCCTACAAACTTGGGGGCTCGTCCGGGATCACGAGTCGGAACCGCGACAGAAATAGTGTTGCGGACGGAATTTTCTGGTGCGAGAGAAGTAACTGTGAAGGTGCCAATTCATGGGACGCTGAAAAACAGCGTTGAGCGACGTCACGTGACATCACTATGATGCCAGCGTCAAGAAAGAGAAGTTGGATTTTTCCAACTTCAAGCGTCAAAGCCAAAGCAGCGCAAAGACGCCGAAATTTTGACGCTGTTTTGCTTTTCATGAATTTCAATTGACGCCGGCGTCAATTGTGGTCATGCGACCTTCTTGCCGCTGAAAATGAGCGTCGAGCGTCAGCATGAAAAGGCACCTTTACTGGGGAGACGACACGGCGAACCGAGTCCATAAGGCGGGACAACGTTGTCTGAGTGACGACGCGGTAAAACTATATTCTGCGAGGCGGCAGATTCTGCGAGGTGGCAGATACGGTGAGGTGCGATTACGTGTTACTAGAAGAGAAGTCACGCGTATTGAAACGGCGAGTCAACGGCGAGTACGGCGAACCGAGTCCATAAGGCGGGACAACGTTGTCTGAGTGACGACGCGGTAAAACTATATATTCTGCGAGGCGGCAGATTCTGCGAGGTGGCAGATACGGTGAGGTGCGATTACGTGTTACTAGAAGAGAAGTCACACGTATTGAAACGGCGAGTCAACGGCGAGTACGGCGAACATGGCGAATACGACGGATACGACGAGCACGGCAAATGCGCTGTCCGAAATGCCGGTTAACGAGCTAGCGGAGAGACTCCGGGATCTCGGATTGCCAACGACGGGTGACCGGGCGGCGTTACGCGAAAGGCTGCGAAAGGCTTTAGAGCCAAAAGGGAATTTATCGCAGACGGATGAGACGTCAGGAATTTCCGGTGGCAAAAACGCGCTAATGGTGGACGACAAAGATTTGACGAAATTAAAGAAGGAAACATTGAAGAGCCGATTACGCGAGCTGGGATTACAGGTGTCGGGAACAAAGCCGGTTCTCCGTGAAAGATTGCGGGCGGCTCTGCGGCGGGGCGAGGACGACTCGAGCGACGAGGAAGACGAAGAAGACGCGGATGATACTTTTATACAACGCGACGATCAAGGCGGGAACATGGCGGGCGTTTTACGCGGCAATATTATGCAACATGACGATCAAGGCGGGAACATGGAGGGCGCGCGCGGCGGCGTAGCGGGCATTTTACGCGGCAATATAGGGAATGTTGCGCGCGGCGGTGCGGCGAGCGTGACGCGCGGCGCGATAGATGGCGGTATGAGATTATCGACTCCGATTCGCGAACTAGAAATACCACGAGCCAATGAAGACATTGTTGTTGACGATGACCGTATCACGCGCGAGGAAACGCGTAATAGATCGAGAACGGTGCTGACATTTAAGGATGTTGAAGATGCGAGACTTTTAGTGGAGATGGCACACAAAGTGTACGTAGGTGGTTCGTACTATTTGAAGAGACGACCGAATTGTGTTCTTGAACGAATGCGCAAAGGGTTATATATGTGAAAAGGTTATTGCGCGGGTCCGCGAAGCTTTTCGCTAATTTCGAGTGTCATGTATCGTGCAATCGTATCGCGATCTCAAGAGAGCGCTTGTCGAGGAGTTCGACAAAACATTAAATAGTAGACAAATACACAAAGAACTGAGTGCAGTGACAAAAAAAACTGATGAAACGTTTCAAGAGTACATCTATCGCGTGTTAGAGTTGGCGAGTCATGCGGAGATGGAGATAGAAGTTAAGATACAATACATAATAGACGGCGTGAAAGACGAAGAATCCAACAAGGCTATTTTATACAACGCGACAACAATCAAAGAATTACGGCAGAGGTTTGTACAATATGAGACGCAACGGACCAATAGAAATAAGGCGAAGCATCGACCGCAGACGGCGGGCAAGGACAAGATGGCAAACAGTGGCAATCGAGTGACGGCGACTTCTAACCCTAGAAAGTGTTATAATTGTGGCGATACGAAGCATTTGGGCCAGGAGTGTCCGCATAAAGGTGCGATTTCACGATGACGCTCGACGCTGGATTCGAGCGTCAAAAAGCTAAACTGTGTTTAGCTTTGACGGTCGACGCTCATTTCAGCCAATCCAGTGATTAGGTTATATTTCGCGGCTCTCTGAATTTATCACGTGACCAGATTTGACGCTCGAATCGAGCGTCGAGCGTCATCGTGAAATCGCACCTTAAGGCGAAGGGATCGAAGTGCTATTCTTGCGGTGAATTCGGCCACATTGCGGCGAAATGTCCGAAAGGATCGGAGGCACAAAACAAAGATGCTACACCGAAGAGGGTCGACGCAATACGATCACGCGACGACAAGAAGATATACAAGGATGTGAAGATTTTAAATAAAGACGTAACGGCAATAATCGATTCCGGTAGTGATTTGCACTTAATGCGATCAAGCTTTTATGTATTAATCGGTGCTCCACAGATCCGGCCTATAACAATGAAATTCGACGGCATGGGTATCACGGATTGCAGCACATTAGGAAGGTTTACGGCGGATGTGACAATAGATGGTCTTACCCTTACGCTGGACATCGATGTAGTGCCTGATCACTTCACGACGCACGATTTTCTCTTAGGTGGCGAATTGTCCGATTTCGCAGAGATCCGTATACGAAAACAGAAGGCAACGTTGACGGAATTCGACAACGAAGAATCGAAAACCTCCACGGATGTGACGAAAGAAGAAACGGCGTGGTCAGAAGTTTTATGTGTCAACATTCAAGACGAAGAAGACGAAAGAGCGAAAGACGAGATTAATCTTAACCACATAGAAGATGTCCAGGTGAAAGAACGCGTGCGAGAGATGGTGCAAAATTATCGTCCCGAGAAGACAAAAGATAGTGGCGTGAAAATGCACCTGATACTTAAAGACGAGGTGCCCGTTCATCAGAACCCACGAAGGTTATCAGCGGAACAACGAAGCATGGTGAGCGAAATTATTGATAAATGGATCAGCAAGGGGATAGCCCGTCCCAGTCGTTCGGAATACGCTAGTCCCATCGTGCTAGTAAAGAAGAAGAATGGAGAGCCAAGGTTGTGTGTCGATTACCGGCGTTTGAATCGGAAGATAGTACGAGATAGATATCCATTACCATTGGTGGAAGATCAGCTGGACAGACTGGCACAAGCTAAAGTATTCTGCACTCTGGATTTGAAGGATGGCTTCTTCCACGTGCCGATAGACGAGCCGAGTATTCATTATACATCCTTCGTCACGCCGGACGGACAGTTTGAGTTCCTGATGGTGCCTTTCGGATTAAGCAATTCTCCAGCGGTGTTCCAGCGGCATATTAAAGCAGTGTTTCAGGAATTAATAACCAAGGGTACAGTGCTAACTTACCTAGACGATCTAATTATCCCAGCTGAAGGAGAGCAGGATGGTCTGCAGAAATTAGAAGAAGTTCTCAACACGGCACGCAGTTACGGTTTAAGAATAAACTGGAGTAAGTGTAGTCTGATGACAACCCGAGTCGAATATTTAGGGCACATCATAGAAGCAGGAACAGTCAAGCCGTCGGAGAAGAAAGTGTCAGCGGTGGCACGATTTCCTGAACCTATCTCGACGAAAGCAGTGCAGAGCTTCCTAGGGCTGACGGGGTATTTTCGCAAATTTATCCCGCAGTACGCACTCATGGCCCGACCTTTATCACAGTTATTAAACATGGAGACGAAATTTATCTTCGCAGACGATCAAAGGAGAGCATTCAACCAATTGAAGACGGCGTTAACGACGAACCCTGTGCTGAAGCTGTATAAGGTAGGCGCTACTACCGAATTTCATACTGATGCGTCCCGACTTGGCCTGGGAGCCATTTTGTTGCAGAGAGACGGTGAGGACAATCAGTTACACCCCGCGTATTACGCAAGTTGGAAAACTATAGGAGCCGAAGAGAGATACAGCAGCTTCGAATTGGAAGTGCTTGCGATAATCAAAGCTTTACGCAAATTCCGAGTATATCTGTTGGGTATACCTTTCCGAATTATTACGGATTGCAAGGCGTTTGTGCAAACGATGTCCAAGAAGGATGCATGTCCAAGGGTGGCGCATTGGGCTTTAGAACTAAAAGAATTCAACTATTCTGTAGAACATCGTTTAGGTACTCTGATGCGACATGCCGACGCACTCAGTCGCAACCCTATTGAGTGTCTTATTCTCCGAGAAGCTGAAGACGCACTGACGGCACAAGTTAAACACGCACAAACAGAGGATCCTGACGTACAGCGAATTATGAAGTCTATGAAGAGTCAAGGCGATCAAGAGTTTGTATTGCTAGACGGAATTCTCTACAAGCGAAATGAAGGCGATCTTTTATTAGTCGTACCCAAATCCATGCAGACGGAAGTAATTCTACAAGTACATGAGCGGAGTCATTTTGGATGGCAAAACACGGAATATCAGATACGGGCGGAGTATTGGTTTCCGGATCTACGTGCGAAGGTACAGCAGACTGTCAGTAACTGTATTCGTTGTCTGTTAGCGGAGAGAAAACAAGGCAGAGTTGAAGGTTTTCTACGACCTCTACCTAAGGAAGACAAACCACTGGAGACTTATCATTTGGATCATTTGGGTCCGATCCCATCAACCAAGAAGGGTTACGGCCACATCCTGGTGGTGATAGATGCATTCACCAAGTTTGTCTGGTTATATCCGACCAAATCGACGACAACTGGCGAGATGATCACCCGACTAAGCAAGCAAGCGGTTATTTTTGGGAATCCCCGACGGATTATTACGGACCGAGAAACAGCATTTAGTTCACGTGCTTTCCGTGAATATTGCGAAACAGAAGATATAGAGCACGTAATGATAACTACCGGAGTACCGCGTGCTAATGGTCAAGTGGAGAAGATCAATCGCTCCATTATTGCCATACTAACCAAGTTGTCTTTGCAGAATCCAGCGGAGTGGTTCAAACATCTGAATAGAGTACAACAAGCGATTAATTCCTCATTCTGTCGCAGTGTTGGTTGGACGCCATTCGAGTTACTGATCGGACAAAACATGCAATTGAAGAACGACCTAAAATTACGGGAACTCCTTAAAGAAGCGACTATCGAAACTTTTAATCAAGAGAGGACAGAAATACGACGCAAAGCCAAAGAAAACATCTTAAAGATCCAAGAGGAGAACCGAAGAACTTACAATCGTAAGCGCAAGGAGCCATTTAAGTATCGAGTTGGAGACGTCGTGGCTATTTAACGGAAACAGATGGGGCCCGGACTCAAGGTGCGACCGAAGTTCTTGGGGCCTTATAAAATAAAGACTGAGTTGCGAAACGACAGATACATCGTTGAGAAACTTAGCGAGTGTGAAGGACCCAACCGTACAAGTACCTCAGTTGACCATATGAAGCCATGGCCGAAACATCAAGGAGTAGACTTAAACGTTGACGAACTGACGGACTATGACACTGAGGACCATACCCAAGCATTGGGCGGCATCGAGGTCGATGCCGGTTGTCGGATGGCCGAGTGTGGGAACCGGGAATTTTCCGCGGTTGGCAGCGCTGAGAAACCGGAAGAAGAAGCAAGCCTCGAGTAGAGAGGAGAAGGGAGAGTCAGTCGAAAGAGAGAATCTTCCGAGAACGGTCAAACTACCACGTCTTAATTTTTTTTTTCGAATAAAGTCTCTTTTACCAGTGAACTTCGTATCCTGATTTCGGATCCTACATATGTTTATGACTTCTTGGTGCCCTTACGTCTTACTTCATTTTACGATAAAAATATTATTATTTAGAATAATGATCGACCTTCTTCAACGAGATATTGCAGAGCAATACAATTTGAATACACAAAAGAAACTGCTGAAAAAATAAAAAGTGAAAAGCAACGTATGGATGACGAAATTGCTCAATTACGAGAAACAGAAATAGAAAAGTTCGGAACCACATTCAAAATAAATCATCAAATTATATTTACGATGATAGACGGCAAGGTAGCTCAAGCTGTAACCCACACGCCTTCATCATCTTCGTGTGCTTCATTTGCGGATCCAAACCATCTCAAATGAACAACTTAACAGAAATTAACAAAAGGTCTAACAAAGAAGAGGCACTCAAATTAGGAATGTTACCCTTGCACGCACGAATCAAATTCATGAAGTGTATATTACATATTGCCTACAATTTGTCTTTCAAGAAGTGGTCAACAACGCCAGAAACACGCGTTCAAAAAGAAGAAACAAAAAAAGAATACAAGACGCTTTTTATAATAAACTTGGACTGAGGGTAGACATCGTTAAACAAGGTTCCGGATCATCTAATGACGGAAATACTTCTCGACGATTTTTTGCTGATCCAAAAATCACAGCAGAAATAACTGGAGTTGACGAGGAATTGATCAAAAGATTTTCCACACAATATTACAAACGATTAATTGTGGTGAAGAAATAAATTCAGAAAAATTCGGTTCTTATGCGTACAAGGCAGCGGAAATATTTATTGAAAAATATTCTTGGTACTTTATGCCAATTACCGTTCACAAAATTCTTCTTCACGGTAAGGAAATTATAGAAATTATGCAGCGTTACCTGTTGGGACATTATCGGAAGAAGCTCAAGAGGCAAGAAATAAGGACTATAAACGATATCGACTTAATTCATAGTAGAAAATGTATAATAGCCGTCTGTTTACAAATGAAGATGATATGCATATGATGCTCGTGTCATCCGATCCGTTAATAACTAGTTTAAGAAGTAAACCACATAAAAAAAATTTAGACTACCGATGAAACGCAAGAATTACTTTGCTCTTATACGTAAATTAAATGTAAATTAAATTTTTATTTAATTTCAATCAAATAATACTTGTTTCTATCATTAATTTTTAATAAATATACACTTTTGCAATTTTTATAAGTCAACATTGAAAGGTTTTATGATCATTCATTGCATATTTTACAAGTAACATAATATTTTCCGCGATTCGCGCAAACGGCTCCAACTGTGCGCCGGGCCGGCCGAGCGCGGCCGCCGCGGCCGCAGCATATCCCCTCTAACTGGCTAGTTCGGACACGAACCATTAGCACGGACGCAAACCATGTGCGGTTACCGAGCGAAACGACGTAGTTTATGCGCACTTTCTCAGGTGGCGCGTCGGAAAATCGGGCACACAAATTTGACGGAAAACGCCGGGATGGCCTCTCTCAGGTTTCTCTCTGCCCCAGGTCTTGAGCAAGTGCAAGCAGTGCAAAGGTGAAAAAAGTCTGAAATGGCCTGGTTCTTTTCAACTGAACTGCTGCACTAGTTCAGAGGTTAGTTTACTGCCGTAACTTAAAAGGGTAAATAAAGGATAAATATATGTTTGATATGTATTTTATAATTTAAAGTTTTACTTTTTATAGCGCTATATTAGATCCGAAGGGTGTTAATAGTCAAATTAAGGAGGCTATATATTGAGTCCTGGTCAAGGAGATAACGATTCCTCACCAACGCAATCAGGTATATGATTATCAGATGTATAGTGAGAGCTTTATAGAATTTTAATTTTTTAGAATATTAAAAAATGAATATTTTTTAGAATATTAAAAAATGGAAACAACGGAAAGTGCATACATTAAAAGGGATGCAGCTGGAAATATTTTGGTTGATGGAAATGGAAATGTTACTTGTGAATCCAAAGGTACGTCAAAATTTATCTAAATATATAAATGAGACAAATAATAAAACGTCAAGCCTAATCTAAAATCTGCAGTAATTAATTTTGTTAAAAGTAATGTGTAAATATATAATAAGTATCCAAATCTACAGAACGTTACATTTACTTTATTTATGTTAATACAGTAATTACTGTGGATATTTTCGATTAGGCTTGATATTTCATTATTTTATTTTGTTTTTTTTTGTGATTTATAATTCTACCTAATTATATGCGTTTATACCCTGCATGCATGTTTATATCCTTTTATCGTGTCTTTTATGTTACTTATTTATTTATTTATTCTTTCAGATGGTGTAATATTTTATTTAAAATATAAAGATATTGACTTTACCTGTGATACGTTGCAATGTTATGTTGATGATAAATTAATGTCTATTACATTACATCAAAATGTGGAACAGAACGAACAAACAAATGATACAAATAGTTATGATGAAAATTGTAGTCAAGAAAATAATGGTAACGATGAAAATAATGCTAATTATGAAAATAATGCTAATAGAACAAACCAAGATAGAAGAGAGACATTTTTTTGGGTTGATGCAACAACTAAACTGTTTTTGGAATTATATGAGAAAAACAGTGATCTCTTAGTGAACAGAAAAATTAAAACCAAGAAAATATTATGGCAAAAAATAACAGAAAGTATGCAAAAACATGGATACAACGTGACACTTGTACAAGTCGAAAATAAATATAAGTTTTTAGAGAGATCGTTCAAAAATACAATTTTAAATAATAATAAAACAGGCAGAGCTCGCATGTCATGTCCATATGAACAGTAAATATTAAATTTATTTCAAGCTTAATGTAACTTTATGGATAACATGCAATGAAGTACAATGCGTTGATAATATTTACAGACAGTTAACTAAACTTCTGGGTCATAAGCACAACATTCGACCATTGGCAATATCTGGAAAGCAAGGTCTACTTTTAAGGGAGATGATGTCCAAATTAGCACACCTTTGCAAGTTCCTAATCTTGAGATTCAGACTGATAAGTACAAAATATTATTTTTAAAAATATATTAAATTCTACATATTTATAATTTATATTTATTATTACTTTAATGATAAGACATAATTATTTTAAATACAGATGTAAATGTAGAATCAACATCAAATTTAAAGAACACTACATCGGAAATAAATGTAAGCCACACTGAAAATGATTGTTCAAATCAAGTAAGTGTGCTATACATCCTCTCTATTGATATAACTAATATTAATGTAATCTATAGAACATATATGTATTGCAGACATTGTCACATAGTACGCACAGAAAACAAACGGTTAGAACGACAAGAGTTATAGAAATTTTTCACAAAACTTCGAAAAACTTTTAAGCGATATTCAACATGAAAAGGAGATAAAAAATGAAATACAAACACAGTTAGTAACGGAATATAAAGCAATGAGAAATACATATGAACAATCAGTGAAAAATATAGAGGAACAACTAATAAAGGCAAATTAATTAAGAAAAGAAAGAAATGAATTGTTAAGAGAAATTTATCTGAAAACAAACATTAACATAAATAAGCATTAAAAAAGTTAGAAAGTTAAAAATGTATAATTCAGCAATAGTACAATTTACAATTTGTCCAAGAGTTCAACGCAATAAATAAATGCGTGAAATTTTATTTTAATTTTATTTTATTTTTTCGGATTCAGGGAAATTGTCCCACATAAGTTCCTTGCTTTAAGAGCAATCTTATAAATAAAACGTTATTAATAGTTAAGAAATGTTTTGTTTTACATATATATACATATATTAATATGCATGTACAAAATACATATAATAAATTACAAATGTTGCATTAAGCATTTGACTTTTATTTGCTCTATTTTTTTATTTGTTTACTTTTTATTTAATTTTATGAGCCTTCTCCTTTTTATTGTTAAAATAATATATTTGTATTATAAAAGGTAGAAATAAAATAGAAGATAGAATAACAAGAAAAGCAATTGTTAATTTTTTTACATTAATTTAATTGCTGAGATTATTACATTTAATTTTATTGAGATAGTAAATGACATAATTTGTCTCGGATATGCACTCCAGTTTCATGTTCTCTTACTGCTTCATCAAAATTAACACGCAAGTTTTGTGCTTCCATGTCAGGATACTGGTCATTTATTGGCTCTTCAAGATACTGCAAATCTTCAATTTTTGCAATATTATGAAGTACGCAACACGCATGTATCACGCGTACCATACGCACCATATCGCGCAATTTGAAATAATATAGTTGTCTAAAACGTTGTTTGAGACATCCAAATGCGTTTTCAATTATTACCCTGCAGGAACTTAGTTTCTGATTAAATATTCTCTGTGCACGTGTCAGATGTCCGTTATCCCTGTATTCTTCTTGTAGTGCCATACGCTTAATGTAGCGTGTAGGCGTTCACGTGTTTACTGCATAATGCGTAGTGTGCCTTCTTCTGCACGTCTAAATAAAGTGGCAGCATCTGAAATGTTGCACCAGTTCCTAATGTTGCGAAACCATGAATGCTGCTTGCGGCCCGGGCCTCTTCTTCCCTCGATCTTTCCGGTGAGAATGGTTTTGAGGAGGTCGTATTTGGGTCCCCGCAATATGTGTCCTAGGTATGATGTCTTCCTTTGTTTGACTAGATATAGTATTTGCTGGTGGGTGTTGGCCCGATGCAGTATTTCTTCATTGGATGTGTGTTCTGTCCAGCTTATTCTTAAGAGCCATCTTAGCGTCCACATTTCAAAGGCTTTTATTCTGTTGATCTATCCCTGGTCTATCCCTGTATGGTACAATTAATTCTTTCAAACATGGGTATGCGCTATCTCCAAGCAAAAAATAATTATCTATAAGAAAATGTATAATGTTAAAATATCAATTTTTTATTATTAGCCTTTATGACTTATATTATTTATAGAATTTTTCAACTAGCCTGTACACAATTTATGTAAATCGTTACGCAATGAAGAATTTTTGAAAGCCCTTGCGTCATGGACAGAACCAGGATATCCAGGATAATGAAAACATCAATAAACTGCATTTTATGATTTACTGTTCCTTGAATATGCAAGGAAAAGTATTGCTTTCGATTAATATAAAAATCTGGATCTTCTCTGGGTTTATCTATTCTAATATGTAAACCGTCAATAGCACCTGAAAAAAATAAACATTAGAGCTCAGACACAATGAGAGAAATAAAGAATAAGAAAAAGGAATAAGAAACAAAGAATAGGAGTTTATAGTCGTATCTTATTTCAATACACGTATATTGAAGTAAAAGATGCGACTATGAATTCCTATTCTTTGTTCCTTTATTATTCCCCCCTTTATTCTATTCCTTATTCCTCTCATTGTGTCTAAGTCTTTAAAGTATTCAACATCTTATAGCTTCTGCACACAGGACGTGGAAATGCTTGCCATTCGGTTAGAATTAACGCAGTAGCCAATAATTTTTTGCTCTTACAAAAAGCGAAAAAAAAATTTATCCGCGTTGTAAGCGTTTCTGCGTCCTGTATGCAGAAGCTATTACATACATAAATATAAACATAATCAATGATATGAGGAAATCTTTTTACGTTACATTACCAATTATACGAGGGAATCCTTTTCTTTCTCTATAATATGTTGCATATATGCAGTTTCTTCTTTTTCAGTTAATGTTGGATATTTTAATAATGTCAAGTGCTAGTAACATTATATTTATTACTCTCGTTATTATATTGTACAAAGTACTCAGTGTTATTCCAAATCGATCAGCTACATCACGATATGATGCAATTTGATGTCCTACGAACCACAGGTAACACAATAAATGTTTCTCAGCCGTTATGTTAAGACGTCCAGCATCATCTAAATGTAAAGTTAAATGTCAATTTCCTTCATGTCCAAAATAACACATTCTTGTTATACACCCAAACACGTGCGCGCGCACACAACAGACATATTTTTTATATACATTCAAATATTATTAAATAAAATTTTATATATAGATACATATAATACGTACCTTATAAAGACACAAATATCTCAGATATTCTGAATCAATTTATCAGTACATACGTCTTTTCTCTTGATATCCGAAAGTGCATAATAAAGTCTATCTTATTATAATTCCGAACAATATCTTCTACGTAATTTTGTATTTTTACATGCTCAAGTCTTTGAATCATTCCAAAAATTGGATGTATTATTCGTAACTCGTTATAATCTGAAATATAATTATATTAGGTTAGATTGTAGATGATATTTATCAAGAGACACGGTAGTGTCTCGCGCCAAGTACGCGCGAAGCGAGACGCACCGTGACTCTTTTACGCGAACGCACGAGTTGCGAGTACCCGAGATTTTGAGATCTCAATAACGAGTGAACGGATCAATTTCTAAGTAGGCTTGATCGATAGCTTGGAGTTTGATTTATAAATAAGAGTCTTTATTTTTTCGTTACGTGCCCTACGAGCGATGATATTGCGATGCAAAGTCCAAATGTGGAATGCTCGGGGGGCGGTGGAGCCGTCCCCGGATTTGCGATAAGCGTGACTCGAAGGACCAGGGGAGGTGTGTAATGCCTCCCCAAAGCGAATAGAAAGCGAGAATCGATGTAAAAGGCATGCGACTCACCGTTCGGGATGCCGTCGTCTCCTCGAGGATCCGTCTCGTGCAAGCTCGTGGTGGCACGTGCAGCAAGGCAGCGGGCTAAGGCAGGCAGCAAGCAAATAGCGGGCAAGCAAGGCAGGCAGCAAGCAAGCAAGCACGGAAGGCCGTCGATCTGGCGAACCTTCTGGATCTCGGAATCCGACGGTATAGCGTAGTGCGTGTGCACCCCGAGACGTGTTAAACGAAGGACTTCTTGTGAGAGAGTGTTCGCGCTCCGGCGCTGTAAGTGTCGGGAGCGGGAGTACTTGCTCTTCGTTAGACGGGTGCCCTCGTGGGGTGAACGAGGGCAGCACCGATTGGTGAGTCGCGGAAACATCGATTACGCGTGTCGATCGCGATCCGCCGACGTTTCGCGCGAGTCCCGAAATACGTTAAACGAGAGATAATCAAAATAGTATGTACATAACTAAACTAAGGAGAACTATATATACAATTTGGCGAGCGCCAAACATACCGCCCACCAAAATACAACGTGTTGTATTTTAAAATTTAAACGGTGACAGTCGCCTGTGGAACGGTGCCCATTGGTAGGGGGCACAATTTCACAAGGGGACGCACGACCGAGCCATCCGCCACCCGCACCGTGGCGACACGGGAGACGCCATCGCTACCCGGGTGTAGCGCCTCCACGCGTCCACGTTTCCAACGTAACGGGGACATGTTGGCGTCCTTGATGAGGACCAGCGAGCCGACAGCGATCTGATTCACGGAGTTCAACCATTTGGGACGCTGTTGGAGCGTGTTGAGATACTCCTGGTGCCAGCGTTTCCAGAAGTCCTGGTGGATTCGCTGAATGAGCTGCCATCGACTCAGACGATTAACAGGCACGGGAGTCACGTCGTGCGTGGGAACGGATACCAGGGGCTCCATGGTAAGGAAATGCCCCGGGGATAGGACCTCGAGGTCTGACGGATCGGTACTCACGGGGCAGAGGGGACGAGAGTTCAAGACGGCCTCGATTTGTGCGAGAACCGTAGTAAACTCCTCGATCGTCAAGACTTGGTCGCCCACCACTCGTCGCAGGTGGGTTTTGAAAGACCGGACGCCCGACTCCCAGAGGCCCCCGAAGTGGGGCGCTGAGGGAGGATTGAATGTCCACTTGATTCTCTCTCGCTCCGCCGCGAGGCTCATGTGAGTCTCGAGTTCGCGCGCGGCCCTCACGAAATTAGTGCCGCAGTCGCTATAAAGGAGCGAGCAGCGTCCGCGTCGCGCCACGAATCGTTGCAACGCAGCTAGGAATGAATCCGTAGACAACGAAAGTACTACCTTCAGGTGAATAGCTTTGATTGCGAAGCAGACGAACAAACAGACATATGCTTTGAAGGAGGAGACTCCGCGGGCTCGACGGGTGACCAACGAGAATGGTCCCGCGAAATCGACTCCTGTAATCGAGAATGGCTTGACCTGACTGACTCGCTCAGCCGGCAGGGTCGCCATGAAAGGTGGAGTAGCGCGAGGATTGGCTCGGAAACACTTATGGCATCGCGAAAGCACACGTCGAATTGCGCGGTGTACTCCGAGAATCCAAAACCTGCGAGCCAATAAGTACTGCATCGCGCGTCTACCCGGGTGGAGGTGAGCGCAGTGCATCTGCTCGATCACGAGCTCCGTGAGTCGATGTTTGCTAGGTAGGAGTGCGGGGTGCTTGTTCTTGAACGGCAGCGCTGACTGCACGAGTCTACCGCCCACCCTGAGGACGCCCGAGGGATCGAGAAAGGGAGTGAGCTTGAGAAGAGGCTTAGGAATCCCCTTCCCGACCCTAAGCCGGTCTATTTCCTCTCGGAATGCATCCGCTTGCACTAATTTTACTATGATCAGTAGTGCGGAATGCAGCTCGAGCTGATCAATGGCCAAGGACGCGTGAGTCGACTTGACGCGAAACCTATTTACAAAGCGAAACATATACGCGATTATTCGACAGATTTTGTCTAACGACGAGAATTTATCCAATAACGTATAAACCACGTCGGGTGAATCGAGCGCGACAAGAACCGCGATTCGTTCCTCCTCCGTAGGAAGAATATCTAAACGAGAGGTAGGTTCATTTTGGGGCTCGAAGTGCACGAGCCATTCGGGGCCCGTCCACCACATCGTATTAGCTACCAGATCTCGGGGATAAAGTCCGCGGGAGCAATGATCCGCCGGATTGGATTCCGTATTGACGTGGCCCCAAGCAGAGACCGGAAGTTTCTCTTGAATAAGAGCGACACGGTTGCGAACAAATGTCTTCCACTTGTGTGGAGACGAGCGAATCCACGCAAGAGCCACCTCGGAATCCGACCACGCGTTTTCGGCGTCGATCTCGAGGTGTCCCTTGAGGACTTGACGCACGTAAGTGATGAGTCTAGAGAGTAGCAAAGCTGCACAGAGCTCTAAACGTGGAATAGAGACGGACCGGAGCGGTGCCACTTTAGATCTCGCGCAGAGCAAACGAACGACTACACCATCCCGGGTGACAAAACGTAAATAAATCACGGCCCCGTAGCCCAGTTCACTGGCATCACAAAAGCCATGCAGTTCACGGCGAATGACATTGCGTGTGTCAAACGTGCGAGGAATGCGTAGGGAAGCGAGCTCGTCGATTTCCGCCTGGAAACGATCCCAATCGCGACAGATATCGGTCGGAGGCTCGTCGTCCCATTCCAGCTTGAGCTTCCACAAGCGCTGGATGAGACATTTCGCGCTGAACGTGAGTGGAGCCAGCAATCCCAGGGGGTCGTAGATACGCGCCACCTCCGAGAGTATAGTACGTTTAGTGCACTTGCGGTCCAACGGGTTGACGTGAAATCCGAAACTATCGGATTGTGAGTGCCATCGTAGGCCTAAGGTTTTAACGGAATGATCCTCGCTCGATTCAAACGACAACATTGTTTGATTGCATAACTGAGGGTCGAGCCCATCCAACGCGGCGGGATGGCTGCTCGCTCATTTTCTAAGCTCGAAGCCGGCGCGGCGGAGTAGCGATAGCAGCTGGTCACGAAGTGCGCGAGCCTGCTCCACGGTACGAACGCTAATCACGACATCGTCGACGTAAAGAGCCTCGAGTAAAGCGGCGTAGGCCAAGGGATATTCTGTCCGATATAGAATCGCGAGCTGGAGTAAGCAGTAGATCGCCAGGAACGGTGAGCTAGTTACGCCGAAGGTAACCGTCTGGAGGATATAATCCAAGATAGGATCTGGCTCTGAAAAACGCCAGACAATGCGTTGGTAGTCGCATTGCGCTGGGTTTATCCAGATCTGGCGGAACATCTGCTTCACATCCGCGGTGAGGGCCACCGGTTCGGCGCAAAATCTAATTAAGATTGCGAGCAAGTCTTGCTGCAATTTCGGGCCGCTGAGCAACGTGTCGTTCAGCGACAGTCCGTTAGCGCATCGCGACGAAGCGTTGAAAACTACCCGCAGCTTTGTGGTAGTGCTATCGAGTTTGTACACGCCGTGATGCGGCAAATAATAAACGTGTCCATCCGCCGGGAATGGATTACGTAGCAATTTCATATGACCGCTGTCGAGATAGTCTTGCATGAACTCGTTATAACTGACGCGAAACTCAGAGTTAGATCAGAATCGGCGCTCGAGCGCACGGAGACGACTTACGGCGATGGAACGCGAGTCGACGAATGTAGGAGGATCTGTCGCGAATGGATACGAAACCACGAACCGACCCGAGGAATCCCGATACGTGGTCCTAGCGAAGAAATCCGTACAACGGCGATCTTCCTCCGAGCACGAAGTGTCGTCCGGCACCTCTTCTAATTGCCAAAAGCGGCCGATTGAGGTCTCGATCGACTCGAGTGTAGTCGCGAACGAACGCAGGGGTGCGGCTTGCACCGAAGATACCGCACCAGTGAGTACCCAACCGAAAATTGTATTGAAAGCGTCGGGTTCTCCCTTCCCTCCCTTACGACGACCGTCACGCAGTAGGGATACAAACCACTCTGCTCCCAACAAAATGTCAATATTACCGGGCAAGCAATACTCGGGATCCGCGAGCGTCAATCCCTTCAAATGAGTCCACGATTGGACTTCAATCCTTTCGTTACGCAACGGCGAGGTGATGCGAGGGAGGACCGTAGCTTCGATTGAGAATCGAGTATCGTCTTGACCGCGCGCACGAATTACGAAAGAGGTAAGGCCCCTCGTTGTGGCCGCCTTAGCCTCATTTACCGCGAATACGGTCGCGCTGTGTCGCGTTCGACGGAAGCCGCCTCTCCGAAGGCAGCCTTCTGTAACAAAATTAGCCTGACTCGCGCTATCCAATAGCACACGGACAGGCAACGCGTTGCCGTGGGCGTCTATCACCTCAGCTCGTACGGTGGATAATAGCACGACCCTATCGGCTCGACTCGTCATTGTGACGATCGGTTTTTCCTCCGATTGAGGAGCGTCCGCGAGGTCCCGCGCGACAGGAGTCGCGGTCACGGGTTCGGTCGTAGAGTTAGAGTCCGAGCTCCGCTCGTGATGCAAGAGCGTATGATGCTTCGCGCCGCATGTCCGACACGTCCACGCGGAAGGACAGTTCTTCATTCCGTGCCCCGATCGCAGGCAGTTAAGGCACAGTTTCGAATCGCGCGCCTGGGACTGTCTCTCCCTCGGCGAGAGTTTTAGGAATCGCGGGCACTTTGAGATGTAGTGCTGTTCCTTGCAAATCGGGCAGTCGGCCGTATGAGTAACGAACGACGAGACCGACCTAGGCTTAGGTTTGATCGATGTAGTGGACGGGCCCGCGGCGGCCTCCAGAACCTTACAATGTTCTGACAGAAACTGCGTGAGTTGAGCATATCGCGGTATTTCCTCAGCCCGGTGAGCAGATTCGAATTTTTCCCGAAGGGAACGCGGAAGCCTGTCCAACAAGAATGTCAGCAGAACAAAATCCCACGAATCTGTCGGGAATTTCATCAGAGAGAGCGCGCGCGTATTCTCGGTAAACGCGTCTAACAATTTTTGGAGAGCCTCGGCCGACTCCGTCTTCAGCGGTGTTGCCTCAAACATGGAGCGTAAATGATAGTTCGCAAGCTTCCTTTTGTTCCGATATCGAGCGAGGAGCGCGTCGTAAGCAATCGGATAGTACTCCGCGGCGAACGGCAAGTTTTTAATTACGTTGAGGGCTTCGTCCTTCAGCGATGCCAACAGATATTGGTATTTCTCGATCGCGGAAATCTGCCGGTTATCATGTATCGACGTATTAAAAAACGCGATGAAAGAAGGCCATAACGATAGATCGCCCGAGAACTGCGGAAGCGAGATCTTCGGCAATTTGATAGCCGAGGTCTGGCCCGAGGGCTGCGTCTGTGCGGTTCCGTGCGGCGCGCCGGTGACCACGTGGTACCGGCCCTTTACAGCGTAGTGCATCTTATCGAACTTGGCCCGAATCACGTCCTCGGCGTCGAAATCCGAGGTTTCCTGCACGATTTTCAGATGCGCACTCTCAAAATCATCCGCGAGTTTTGCCACGCTCGAGTAGCGGCCGAGGAAGTTTGCGCGCATTGCCGCGTCGGTTGCGGCTTGTAGGGAGAGATCATGGATCTCACGCATACGACGAATGCACAATTCACGACGAGGTTGTGCGTTCTTTGACATGGTGCAATTTAGCGACTAATAATTGCGAGAACTTGAATATCTTCACCGCGAAGAGGCGCAGGAGATAAGAGGAACGACCAGTACTTATTATAATAGAGAATTATAATAGCGTATACAAGTCAGAACGGTCGAAGGACAGCGAAATATTATTCTGAGTCGATGGCAGTTCGAACGATCCACACGGTGTACGAAAACAACGAGGCACAAAGACTCTGAATTCCGACGGCAAAAAAAAAGAGACAAACAATAGCGTCCGCCCGCCAAGGTGGCGAGTAACGTATGGCTCGTTTGAAATGTATGTGCGATGGCACGATGGAATATTCGCGAAGGAATATTCCTTAATTAGTATATTCAATCGTATTGCTAACTGGGCGACAATGACGATTTAATTATGTGCCGTCAATTCGACGGTCGAGCGATCAGCGATAATGGCGCACACGGCTCCGCGCGTGTATTCCCGTCGCGAGCGATCCTGCGATTGAGCGATCCTGCGGTCGAGAGATATCGTGGCGGGCGAGCTACTCCGATTATAAAGATGCAAAGGCGCGAGCGAATTAACTTCACGAAAGCGTTCCACGTCTAGGGAAGCCTTGCGCGATAGCTCTTTAACGCATTTAACGAGGTACTCTAGCGAAAGGTCGGCGGTATTCAATGACGCGACGATCCGGCTCGAAGGACCAATGCTCGGGGGGCGGTGGAGCCGTCCCCGGATTTGCGATAAGCGTGACTCGAAGGACCAGGGGAGGTGTGTAATGCCTCCCTAAAGCGAATAGAAAGCGAGAATCGATGTAAAAGGCATGCGACTCACCGTTCGGGATGCCGTCGTCTCCTCGAGGATCCGTCTCGTGCAAGCTCGTGGTGGCACGTGCAGCAAGGCAGCGGGCTAAGGCAGGCAGCAAGCAAATAGCGGGCAAGCAAGGCAGGCAGCAAGCAAGCAAGCACGGAAGGCCGTCGATCTGGCGAACCTTCTGGATCTCGGAATCCGACGGTATAGCGTAGTGCGTGTGCACCCCGAGACGTGTTAAACGAAGGACTTCTTGTGAGAGAGTGTTCGCGCTCCGGCGCTGTAAGTGTCGGGAGCGGGAGTACTTGCTCTTCGTTAGACGGGTGCCCTCGTGGGGTGAACGAGGGCAGCACCGATTGGTGAGTCGCGGAAACATCGATTACGCGTGTCGATCGCGATCCGCCGACGTTTCGCGCGAGTCCCGAAATACGTTAAACGAGAGATAATCAAAATAGTATGTACATAACTAAACTAAGGAGAACTATATATACAATTTGGCGAGCGCCAAACATGGAACATTTTTTATTTAAGAAACGTCCACGTCGGACAAAAATGGCAGCTGGTGTGTCACTTTCCCATTTTTGACACGAGAGTGCACTCGTGCACTGTCGCAGTGCGTGACAGTTTTTTACAACCTAGAAAAGGATAAGTGTGTGATAGTCGTGACCGTTGCCGCGTCGTGACAGATAGTGAAATATATATAAGTATTGACCGTAAAGAGCTGATGCCGGAGAGATCTTTAAGAAGGAAGGTGTATCTACAAAATCGTACAAACACATACGTATATGCTGCCTTATAAAAGTTGTCAAACTACGCGAGCGTTACTTCTGCAGTAACTTACGATAATTTACTCGTTTACGCGGGATGAATTATCATAAGTTACTACAGAACCTCCGTTTACGCAGAGGAATTATCGTATAAGTTACTATACGGAAGCAAAACGCTCGCGTAAACATAGTATATAATAAATATAATAACCAAGAAATTGATAGTGTGTGACAGTACTGACAATCGTGATCGTCGTCGCGTCGTGACAGTTACTACGTTTACGCGAGCGTTACTTCTGCAGTAACTTACGATAAAGCACTCGTTTACGCGGAGTAAATTATCGTAAGTTACTACAAAATCCCGTTTACGCGAAGGAAAATTCCGTTTACGCGAAAAAATTATCGTAAGTTTACTACAGAAGTAACGCTCGCATAAACGTAGTAAGTGAAATATATAAAGTATTAACCACAAAGAGCTGATGTTGAGGAGATCTTTAAAAGAAGGAAGGTATATCCAAAATTGCACACGTATACGTATATGCTGTTTTGTAAAAGTTGTCAAACTATATATTTACGCTAGTGAGTACATCTGTAGTAACTTACAGTAATTCATATTAAGATACGTCGTCGTCTCTCAATCAGAGAAACGTAACTTTCACTACTTTCAACGGTGGTTTTTGATTTCCGATCATAAGTTACTATGAAATCTCCCGTTTACGCGGAGGAATTATCGTATCGTAAGTTACTACAGAAGTAACGTTCGCGTGAATAGGTTAGGTTATAAAAATAACACGATGTTATATATGCGGTTTGCCGTAAATATATATATATATATATATATATATATATATATATATATATACAGGGTGTAACAGAATTGTTGGTACTTTTCTCAGATTTAGATAGAGCGAGCCAAACTGAGTCGAAAAGTCATGTACCATTTTGCAATTTTCGCAATAGTTTATGAGTTATTAATGATTAAAAATCGCCGTATTAGCCCGCCCACCGCCAAATCCAAGCGCGCGGCGAGAAGCGGCCGCCCCGCGGTCCGCGCGCGGGCAGTTGTTTACTACAAGCGGCGATGATCACGCACGAGCGGCGCATAACGCCGGGCCCCCGTCCTGAGCGATGATAGTTTCTCGCCTTTTTTAAATAGAAATAAAATATTCTAACATAGAAAAATTTTTTGTGCGTACGTACGTACATACGTGTGTACATGCATACACAGAAAAATATCAATTGTACTGCTTAAAAAAGCGATTATTCAATTTATTTTTTTTTTTTTTAGTAAGTAACGGTTGTTTTTAAGGAAAGAATATTTTCTTGATAATAGTCTTAAAATGTACAAATTTTAGAAAGAGTCTTTATCATGTACTCGAAAGAAGAATTTATACTCCTTCAAAGAACATAATAAAATTTTATCAAAGAAAAATCAAAATTATAAATAAAGTAATATGAGGACCCTCGAGATTAAAATAGGAGAAGTTAAGGCTATGAGGGAGATGTCAGACGCAGTGCGTAATATCAGAAATAACTGATTTATTCGTCGTCTTGATACATTACATCGATCCGTACGTTTCGGTTCAGTTTTCAGCCATCTTCAGCGGTAGTTACAGAAATTAAGTTACACGTTCTCCGTACCGTATAGTGAGTGTACTGATTCCAAGTATCAGAAACATAGACCAATTGATTCATATCTGTAAATTTGTTTAATTAATGTTGAGATATTAAAAAGATCCCTTAGGAAATTCACCATTCGGTCTGAAAAACGTGGAATACAAAGCCATGTACATAATGAATACTCTCTGCGAGAAGACGTGACGATCTTATCGAGACGACACATGCACAGCAATGATATGAAAGATCTTGCAAGAAGAGGCATGTCGTAGGTCAACACACCGGCGAGGATTATAACAAAGCACGATTTGACACCGTCTCAAAATGACACGGATTTTTTGCATCATGCATATGTCACGGTTTTGAGCAAATTGTAATCCATGCTCATGAACTTTGGTCGTTGGCAAATCGGGGTTTTACTATTGATACATGCAATGTTGTGACGGTGTCAAATTGTGCTTTGTTATAATCCTCGCCGGTGTGTTGACCTACGACATGCCTCTTCTTGCAAGACCCTTCACATCATTGTGTGTCGTGTCGACAAGATCGTCAAGTCTTCTCGCAGAGAGTATTCATTATGTACATGGCTCTGTATTCCACGTTTTTCAAGACAAATAGTAAGTTTCCTAAGAGATCTTTTTAATATCTCAACATTAATTGAACAAATTTACAGATATGGATCAATTGGTCTATGTTTCTGATACTTTGAATCAGCAAACTCATCATACGGTAAGGAGAACGTGTAACTTAACTTCTGTAACTACCGCTGAAGATGGCTCAAAGCTGAGCCGAAACGTACGAATCGATGTAATGTATCAAAACGACGAATAAATCAGTTATTTCTGATATTACGCACTGTGATCTGCGTCTGACCCTCATAGCCTTGACTTCTCTTATCAAAATAATTAGCAAATTAAATTTTTGTTTTAATTTTATATTTTTAACTGAAGAACTGAATAATTAGAATTTAGAATATTATTTATTTTAAGTAATATTATCAAGAAAACATTTTTTGTAAAGATCATCGTTACTTAAAAGAAGAGAAAACTGAGTAACTGGTTGTCTTAGCATTAGAATAATGATATTTTATTTGCCTGTGCGTATACGGCACGCCATTTTACTATTTAATATCATCATAAAAATTCTACCAAATTAAATTGATACTCAAAGAAAAGAAATTATTATTACGTCTAGACATACTTATAATTCATCGAATTATATTATTAAGCTATAATTGAAAATGCAGAATTACAGTTATGTCTAGACAAAATATTAATTCTGAATTTATTTTACGTTATGACATAAAAAATTTTCGGGAATTAAAATTATGTACATAATTGTAATTCCCGAATTTTACTTATGTACGCAATTTTAATACTTGAATTTTTATTATGTACACAATTGTAATTCTGGAATTACTTTTTTTTCTTTTGGTAAGTAACAGGGTTCTTTAAGAAATAATATTTTCTTGATAATTATTTTAAAATGTATTCATCACAAATTTTAGAAAAAGTCTTTATTATGTACTGGAAAAGAGAATTTATACTCTTTCAAAGAACATTATAAAATTTATAAGCGGTATTATTTGGCCAAACTGACGTTGCGTATAATGTCGTACAATTACATTAATTCAATCCACATAACTGTTCTTCAATATTTATAATCATGGATCGCGATATAAGATCGCGAGCCAAAAAATAATTCAAAACAGAAGTCGTTTTTGTTCGACCCAACTGGCCAATAATTTATTAATTTCATAACGTTTCGGCTGCAATTTCAGCCCTTCTCAAGTGAATAATCACGCCATCAATCATCAATAACCGCATACAAAAAATCCATTACATTGCTGACATCGTGCCCAAACTACGTCATGCATAGGGTAAACTCGGGTAAGATGGCCATAGTTTTTTAAAATGCAAAAAACATACATTTATTTTTATTATTTTTTAACAGTGTTTGGTATATCCCTTCGCTGAAGCTTAAAGTACGTAAAACTATCGAAATTAAGAAGAAAACACTTAACATAAATTTTATATTATCAAAGTATTACAACATATGCATTAGCCATTTTATCTGACCTTTAAGGAAAAGATGGCCATAGTATTACGGGACATAGTATTACGGTTTCATTGCAGCGAATGCATTGAATCCAAACTACTTTCATTACAAAGACTTCTGACAAGAGATAAACTTTCTGATTTGCGTACAGAAACATCAGGATGTCTAGACAAAAATGAATAAAGTCACTCATCCAGCTTTTTGAGTTTCATTATTGAATCTGTGTTTGATTTCAAGTTGATTAGCAAAATTATAAGCCAGTGTACGAGGATCATCTCGAGCAAGCAGAAAACCATGCTTTTGCATCATTTTAATATGGTGCACCATTCTTTCTTCATTCCAAGCGAGCAGGTAGGCCATCTTTCCCAAACTGTGAGGAAAAGATGACCATAGTATTTATAAATAAATAGTGAAAATAGAAACACAAATTATAGTTCAAATTACAATTTACATACCTTAATTATGTGTGTAACGTTGATTATGGCAGCTTAACTGTAATTTATTCGACGTTTTAGCAGCTTTTAGCGGACACATGAAAAACTTTGCAGGCAGTCGAAAGTAAATAATATCTAATATAATATTCACAATATTGTTATTTCGACTAGTGTACGCACATAAACAACTGTAAATATTGATTATCTTTGAGACTGACTACAAAAATGCACTGTTTAGCCATTATTAGAGAAATTACAGCCATGGGCCATCTTTTCCGTATGGCCATCATATCCGAGTTTACCCTACGTAAAGTTAAAAGGCGAAAAAAACTAACGATAGTCAATAAGATAAAATAATCGCTCAGAAGTCATAAAATAAAAAATAAAAATTAAATAAAAATTGAAATAAATAAAAGTAAAAGGTGTACAAAAGTAAAAACAGCAACTTACATATTCTGTGCGTCAAAAAATAAAAACAGAAAAAGCATGGGACGAGAAGACATCGTAAGCCATCTCTGCGAACACATCCGTACAACGTGACAGTCGAAGTCATACTAAATGACCGACACAATAAACGCACAGAATATGTAAGCTGCTGTTTTTACTTTGTACACCTTTTACTTTTATTTATATTTCAATTTTTATTTAATTTCTATTTTTCATTTTATGACTTCTGAGCGATTATTTTATCTTATTGACTATCGTTAGTTTTTTTGCCTTTTAGCTTTACGTATGTATGACGTAGTTTGGGCACGATGTCAGCAATGTAATGGATTTTTTGTATGCGGTTATTGATGATTGATGGCGTGATTATTCACTTGAGAAGGGCTGAAATTGCAGCCGAAACGTTATGAAATTGATAAATTATTGGCCAGTTGGGTCGAACAAAAACGACTTCTGTTTTGAATTATTTTTTGGCTCGCGATCTTATATCGCGATCCATGATTATAAATATTGAAGAACAGTTATGTGGATTGAATTAATGTAATTGTACGACATTATACGCAACGTCAGTTTGGTCAAATAATACCGCTTATAAATTTTATAATGTTCTTTGAAAGAGTATAAATTCTCTTTTCCAGTACATAATAAAGACTTTTTCTAAAATTTGTGATGAATACATTTTAAGATAATTATCAAGAAAATATTATTTCTTAAAGAACCCTGTTACTTACCAAAAGAAAAAAAAGTAATTCCAGAATTACAATTGTGTACATAATAGAAATTCAAGTATTAAAATTGCGTACATAAGTAAAATTCGGGAATTACAATTATGTACATAATTTTAATTCCCGAAAATTTTTTATGTCATAACGTAAAATAAATTCAGAATTAATATTTTGTCTAGACATAACTGTAATTCTGCATTTTCAATTATAGCTTAATAATATAATTCGATGAATTATAAGTATGTCTAGACGTAATAATAATTTCTTTTCTTTGAGTATCAATTTAATTTGGTAGAATTTTTATGATGATATTAAATAGTAAAATGGCGTGCCGTATACGCACACGCAAATAAAATATCATTATTCTAATGCTAAGACAACCAGTTACTCAGTTTTCTCTTCTTTTAAGTAACGATGATCTTTACAAAAAATGTTTTCTTGATAATATTACTTAAAATAAATAATATTCTAAATTCTAATTATTCAGTTCTTCAGTTAAAAATATAAAATTAAAACAAAAATTTAATTTGCTAATTATTTTGATAAGAGAAGTCAAGGCTATGAGGGTCAGACGCAGATCACAGTGCGTAATATCAGAAATAACTGATTTATTCGTCGTTTTGATACATTACATCGATTCGTACGTTTCGGCTCAGCTTTGAGCCATCTTCAGCGGTAGTTACAGAAGTTAAGTTACACGTTCTCCGTACCGTATGATGAGTTTGCTGATTCAAAGTATCAGAAACATAGACCAATTGATCCATATCTGTAAATTTGTTCAATTAATGTTGAGATATTAAAAAGATCCCTTAGGAAACTCACTATTTGTCTTGAAAAACGTGGAATACAGAGCCATGTACATAATGAATACTCTCTGCGAGAAGACTTGACGATCTTGTCGACACGACACACAATGATGTGAAGGGTCTTGCAAGAAGAGGCATGTCGTAGGTCAACACACCGGCGAGGATTATAACAAAGCACAATTTGACACCGTCACAACATTGCATGTATCAATAGTAAAACCCCGATTTGCCAACGACCAAAGTTCATGAGCATGGATTACAATTTGCTCAAAACCGTGACATATGCATGATGCAAAAAATCTGTGTCATTTTGAGACGGTGTCAAATCGTGCTTTGTTATAATCCTCGCCGGTGTGTTGACCTACGACATGCCTCTTCTTGCAAGATCTTTCATATCATTGCTGTGCATGTGTCGTGTCGATAAGATCGTCACGTCTTCTCGCAGAGAGTATTCATTATGTACATGGCTTTGTATTCCACGTTTTTCAGACCGAATGGTGAATTTCCTAAGAAATCCTTTTAATATCTCAACATTAATTAAACAAATTTACAGATATGAATCAATTGGTCTATGTTTCTGATACTTGGAATCAGTACACTCACTATACGGTACGGAGAACGTGTAACTTAATTTCTGTAACTAGCGCTGAAGATGGCTGAAAACTGAACCGAAACGTACGGATCGATGTAATGTATCAAGACGACGAATAAATCAGTTATTTCTGATATTACGCACTGTGATCTGCGTCTGACATCTCCCTCATAGCCTTGACTTCTCCTATTTTAATCTCGAGGGTCCTCATATTACTTTATTTATAATTTTGATTTTTCTTTGATAAAATTTTATTATGTTCTTTGAAGGAGTATAAATTCTTCTTTCGAGTACATGATAAAGACTCTTTCTAAAATTTGTACATTTTAAGACTATTATCAAGAAAATATTCTTTCCTTAAAAACAACCGTTACTTACTAAAAAAAAAAAAAATAAATTGAATAATCGCTTTTTTAAGCAGTACAATTGATATTTTTCTGTGTATGCATGTACACACGTATGTACGTACGTACGCACAAAAAATTTTTCTATGTTAGAATATTTTATTTCTATTTAAAAAAGGCGAGAAACTATCATCGCTCAGGACGGGGGCCCGGCGTTATGCGCCGCTCGTGCGTGATCATCGCCGCTTGTAGTAAACAACTGCCCGCGCGCGGACCGCGGGGCGGCCGCTTCTCGCCGCGCGCTTGGATTTGGCGGTGGGCGGGCTAATACGGCGATTTTTAATCATTAATAACTCATAAACTATTGCGAAAATTGCAAAATGGTACATGACTTTTCGACTCAGTTTGGCTCGCTCTATCTAAATCTGAGAAAAGTACCAACAATTCTGTTACACCCTGTATATATATATATATATATATATATACACTCTATATATATATATATATATAGAGTGTATATGTGTTTTTTTTTTTTTTTTAATAGAAGTCGGAAAAATACTCTTACGTATCATCAGGACTTGGTGTTGTGCCTGGGTATGTCGGACTCGGATCTCCTCTATTGACTAAAAAACCTCCTCTGTCATCGGCCTCTGTTTCCCCCGCGGTACCACCGTTAGGCATTACTTTACGGGGGGAGGATCTAGCTATTGCTCTTTCTTCTATATATCGAAGTCAAGGCTTCATTCCATCTAGTTGTCGAAGTCACATCTTCCTTTCTTCAATTGATTCGATTTTCCGCACGTTCTCTTTCTAAACGGCGGAGTTCTTGGAGAACCTCCGTTGCGAAAGAACTTGTCGCCTCCCATGCTTCCTTTGATGAGAGCATAGCTCCAACTAGAGACTCTGGCCGAATTTCCAAATGAACGGCAGCTTCCCAGGCACTGCGTAACAGGTTAAAACGAGGACACGTAAAAAACACGTGCTCCACATCCTCACTCACTCCGGGGCAGGACGGGCATTCTGGAGAAAAATCTAATTTAAATCGATGCAGATATGCTCGAAAGCATCCATGTCCTGATATCATCTGTGTGAGGTAGTAGTTAACTTCACCATGTTCGCGGTTTAGCCAAACATCTATTTGCGGAATAAGGCGATACGTCCACCTGCCATTTGTTGTGATGTCCCACGTTTCTTGCCATCGTTGTATGCTTCTCAGTCGTTCTTCAGCTCTGAGCTCTACCGGGCTCATTGGAGTTGATCCCTTGCGTCGGTAGAGTGCTCTACGTTCTTCTGCTAGTACTTCAATAGATGGCATTCCGGCAATGACACACACTGCGTCTACAGACACTGTGCGGAAAGCACTGGCGACTCTCAGGGCACTCAGCCTATATACTGGCGCGATTTTTCGTCGTGATTCTTGTGTTTTAAGTGCATCACCCCAAACGGGAATTCCATATGTGAGCACCGACGTGACCACTGAAGAAAGTAATGCTCTCCTCTTCTGCTTCGGCCCTCCTATGTTAGGCATTAGCCGTGATAGGGTCGTTCCGACTACTGACGCTTTAGCACCTACATGTTCTGCCTGCTGTTTGAAGCTAAGTCGGGCATCAATCATTACTCCCAGGTACCGAATATACGGCTGGGATGTTATTTTATGCTCTCCAACTTGCAGTGTGACTGTCTCTAGTTGCTTCCTACTAGTGATAAGCACTGCCTCGGTCTTGTGTTCTGCCAGCTTCAAGCCAACTGAATCCATCCACTGGCTGATCTTCTCGAAGGTGGTGTCAAAGACATAGTTTATCTCTTCTAAATGTTTCGCGACAATCACAATAGCAACATCATCCGCATATGCCACGAGTTTAGCTTCTCTTGGCAATGCTAGTTTCAGCAACCCATCGTACATAATATTCCAGAGGAGAGGGCCCAGAACCGATCCCTGAGGTACTCCAGTGACTCTATGCTCTTTCGGACCTATCTTAGTGTCGTATTTTAAGATCCTATCTGTGAATTGTGAAGTAGCTTGCTACCATCCTTCGTAGATATTTCGGTACACTCATTTCGGTGAGGGCTCTCATAATACAGTGCCACTTGGCGGAATTAAAGGCATTTTTGATGTCTAGTGTCACCACCAAGCAGTACTTCTTCGTGCCTCTTTTCCATCTGGTCCTGGCGATCGCCTCCTTCGCTGTGCCGACGACAAGATCAATTGCATCCAGCGTGGAGCGACCTTTACGAAGGTTTCCACTCGGTCGGAACCAGCGGTGAGATTGTTCTCTAAAAATGAGGTGCTCACCTGGGGTAATTTGTTTTTATCACGCCCTGCCATGTTTGATTTATTTGATTTATTTTCGGGGTTTCTTCCCCTAGCTGATTTTGGTCCGCCCTGGGTATTTAATTTCCCCAGCACCTTCCATTTTGGCGAGTTCCCCCTATCCGCCACCTGGGGAGGCGCCCAGTTGGGGATCAGCAACCTCGCTGGGTGTGTGTGTGTGTGTGTGTGTGTGTGTGTGTGTGTGTGTGTGATTTCTGACTAGTGCTCTGAATGTCATCTAGTCATACATATTAAGAATTTTCGATGGACTTCTTCAGAAGATAGGATACGAAGAAAATCCTAATGCATGATGACGATATCACAAAGATGCTAAGGCTAGATGCCACGAAATGTGCATGTACCGTCGGTCACGCGGAATGCAAGAGAAAATCCGCCGTTAAATTGAGCGAACATTCACGAATCCTGAGACCCACAAGTAATTTCTTACAATCTTCTTATGATCCTGATTATCTCATAATTTGTATTTTTGTACGTGTATTTTATGCTTTGATAGAAGGAACGTAAAAAAGAGCAGGAAAAAGAAAGAGCACTAGTGGCGAAGCAGACAGACAAGAACAAACAGAAGAGACAGATTCAAGCTTTGTCTTTTAATCTGGACGAAGACGAAAATGAAGCTGAGATATCTTCTGACGAAGACAATGCCGAAAAATCTCCGCAGTCAAAAAATGTGCAATCTGATGGCCCTGAGATCATTAAAAAGATTTAGAAAAATCCAGATGTAGATACATGTTTTTTGCCAGTAGGGAAAGGGACGAGGAGGAAAATAAACTTAGGGAAGAATTGAGACAAGAATGGGCTAGAAAGCAGAACGCGTTGAAGGAAGAAGAAATTGAGATCACATTCAGTTATTGGGATGGATCTGGCCATCGTGGGAGTGTTATAATGAAGAAAGGTGAATGTCTCAGTGGTTTATAGCCAATTTCTTCACCGTCAGATAACTTTCTAAGGGGGCAGGTTAAAAAAAAATGAAGAGTGAGGTTAACCGAAGGATACAGTTATCCAACGATAAAGAATTTGGCCCTTAGAGAATGTTTAAGTTATTAAAATACTCAAAATACTCCAGTGTCACTTTTGGAGTAACATTAGCATGATATATAATGCTCTGCTGCATAAATTAAATTTTCACATACAGGTAATTCTGTCCATTAGGTTCTTCAGAGATGTTTGTTCTGAGGCGTGAATTCAGCGAGCTTAAAACAGTAATGGCAGATCAGTTAATGTATGTCAAGGAGAATCTTATATTACCTCACCATTATACGTTTTACTGCAACTGTAACTGATTTTATTGTAACTATAAGGTAAATATGCTAAATGATAAAACTTATGAAGCAATATCATAATGTTGGCATGTTATTTTAATGTATGTAATATTGCGATTAGGCACGAGGAAAGAGCGGACCTCTGTTCACATTTGACATTCACGATGATATTCGTATTATGCACGATGCTTCTGTCGAAACCGAGAAATCACATGTCGGAAAAGTTTTACATTTAGGTTAAGTTTTAAAGTTTAGGCATTTATCATGAAAAGAAGAATACTTTGTATAATTCTCTTTTATATTATTTTTTTATTTTTCTCATTAGATCATGGTACGAGAGAAACAAACACATTTTTCCAGCCAGTAAATGAGAACCTTTTGATCCAACGAAAAGTTACGACAAGTATACAGTGTAGTCGGACAAAAATAGGAAGAAAGATAAAATCTGATTTTAGATTCAACGAATTGTCCAATTTTGTTTAAAGGATTCAGATTCAAGGACTGTAAATATTATAACCAGATAAATAACTTTGCTTCATATATATATATATATATATATATATATATATATATATATATCGAGAACGAGCGTGGCCTAGTAGACAGCGCACTGGTCTATTGAGCCAAAGGTCCCGGGTTCGATTCCCGGTAGAGCTAGGAAATTTTATTCGCTTGTTCTCCTCTCGGAAGGCAATGGCAAATCACCGAGAGTATGTCTGCCAAGAAAACTTCTCTAAAAATTGCCGTTCGAAATCGGCGTTAAACTGTTAGGTTCCATATACCATGTGTATAATCCACGTGCGCAACACATGTATATGAAGAGAAGTCACCACGCTCAGGCATGAGTAATAGGACTGAGGATGGATGGATATATATATATATATATACCTATATATATACAGGGTGTAACAGAATTGTTGGTACTTTTCTCAGATTTAGATAGAGCGAGCCAAACTGAGTCGAAAAGTCATGTACCATTTTGCAATTTTCGCAATAGTTTATGAGTTATTAATGATTAAAAATCGCCGTATTAGCCCGCCCACCGCCAAATCCAAGCGCGCGGCGAGAAGCGGCCGCCCCGCGGTCCGCGCGCGGGCAGTTGTTTACTACAAGCGGCGATGATCACGCACGAGCGGCGCATAACGCCGGGCCCCCGTCCTGAGCGATAATAGTTTCTCGCCTTTTTTAAATAGAAATAAAATATTCTAACATAGAAAAATTTTTTGTGCGTACGTATGTACATACGTGTGTACATGCATACACAGAAAAATATCAATTGTACTGCTTAAAAAAGCGATTACTCAATTTATTTTTTTTTTTTTTTTAGTAAGTATAAAGGTTGTCTTTAAGGAAAGAATATTTTCTTGATAATAGTCTTAAAATGTACAAATTTTAGAAAGAGTCTTTATCATGTACTCGAAAGAAGAATTTATACTCCTTCAAAGAACATAATAAAATTTTATCAAAGAAAAATCAAAATTATAAATAAAGTAATATGAGGACCCTCGAGATTAAAATAGGAGAAGTCAAGGCTATGAGGGAGATGTCAGACGCAGATCACAGTGCGTAATATCAGAAATAACTGATTTATTCGTCGTCTTGATACATTACATCGATCCGTACGTTTCGGTTCAGTTTTCAGCCATCTTCAGCGCTAGTTACAGAAATTAAGTTACACGTTCTCCGTACCGTATAGTGAGTGTACTGATTCCAAGTATCAGAAACATAGACCAATTGATTCATATCTGTAAATTTGTTTAATTAATGTTGAGATATTAAAAGGATTTCTTAGGAAATTCACCATTCGGTCTGAAAAACGTGGAATACAAAGCCATGTACATAATGAATACTCTCTGCGAGAAGACGTGACGATCTTATCGACACGACACATGCACAGCAATGATATGAAAGATCTTGCAAGAAGAGGCATGTCGTAGGTCAACACACCGGCGAGGATTATAACAAAGCACGATTTGACACCGTCTCAAAATGACACAGATTTTTTGCATCATGCATATGTCACGGTTTTGAGCAAATTGTAATCCATGCTCATGAACTTTGGTCGTTGGCAAATCGGGGTTTTACTATTGATACATGCAATGTTGTGACGGTGTCAAATTGTGCTTTGTTATAATCCTCGCCGGTGTGTTGACCTACGACATGCCTCTTCTTGCAAGACCCTTCACATCATTGTGTGTCGTGTCGACAAGATCGTCAAGTCTTCTCGCAGAGAGTATTCATTATGTACATGGCTCTGTATTCCACGTTTTTCAAGACAAATAGTGAGTTTCCTAAGGGATCTTTTTAATATCTCAACATTAATTGAACAAATTTACAGATATGGATCAATTGGTCTATGTTTCTGATACTTTGAATCAGCAAACTCATCATACGGTACGGAGAACGTGTAACTCTTAACTTCTGTAACTACCGCTGAAGATGGCTCAAAGCTGAGCCGAAACGTACGAATCGATGTAATGTATCAAAACGACGAATAAATCAGTTATTTCTGATATTACGCACTGTGATCTGCGTCTGACCCTCATAGCCTTGACTTCTCTTATCAAAATAATTAGCAAATTAAATGTTTGTTTTAATTTTATATTTTTAACTGAAGAACTGAATAATTAGAATTTAGAATATTATTTATTTTAAGTAATATTATCAAGAAAACATTTTTTGTAAAGATCATCGTTTATACTTAAAAGAAGAGAAAACTGAGTAACTGGTTGTCTTAGCATTAGAATAATGATATTTTTTTTGCGTGTGCGTATACGGCACGCTATTTTACTTTTTAATATCATCATAAAAATTCTACCAAATTAAATTGATACTCAAAGAAAAGAAATTATTATTACGTCTAGACATACTTATAATTCATCGAATTATATTATTAAGCTATAATTGAAAATGCAGAATTACAGTTATGTCTAGACAAAATATTAATTCTGAATTTATTTTACGTTATGACATAAAAAATTTTCGGGAATTAAAATTATGTACATAATTGTAATTCCCGAATTTTACTTATGTACGCAATTTTAATACTTGAATTTCTATTATGTACACAATTGTAATTCTGGAATTACTTTTTTTTTTTTTGGTAAGTAACAGGGTTCTTTAAGAAATAATATTTTCTTGATAATTATCTTAAAATGTATTCATCACAAATTTTAGAAAAAGTCTTTATTATGTACTGGAAAAGAGAATTTATACTCTTTCAAAGAACATTATAAAATTTATAAGCGGTATTATTTGACCAAACTGACGTTGCGTATAATGTCGTACAATTACATTAATTCAATCCACATAACTGTTCTTCAATATTTATAATCATGGATCGCGATATAAGATCGCGAGCCAAAAAATAATTCAAAACAGAAGTCGTTTTTGTTCGACCCAACTGGCCAATAATTTATCAATTTCATAACGTTTCGGCTGCAATTTCAGCCCTTCTCAAGTGAATAATCACGCCATCAATCATCAATAACCGCATACAAAAAATCCATTACATTGCTGACATCGTGCCCAAACTACGTCATACATACGTAAAGCTAAAAGGCAAAAAAACTAACGATAGTCAATAAGATAAAATAATCGCTCAGAAGTCATAAAATGAAAAATAGAAATTAAATAAAAATTGAAATATAAATAAAAGTAAAAGGTGTACAAAGTAAAAACAGCAGCTTACATATTCTGTGCGTTTATTGTGTCGGTCATTTAGTATGACTTCGACTGTCACGTTGTACGGATGTGTTCGCAGAGATGGCTTACGATGTCTTCTCGTCCCATGCTTTTTCTGTTTTTATTTTTTGACGCACAGAATATGTAAGTTGCTGTTTTTACTTTTGTACACCTTTTACTTTTATTTATTTCAATTTTTATTTAATTTTTATTTTTTATTTTATGACTTCTGAGCGATTATTTTATCTTATTGACTATCGTTAGTTTTTTCGCCTTTTAACTTTACGTAGGGTAAACTCGGATATGATGGCCATACGGAAAAGATGGCCCATGGCTGTAATTTCTCTAATAATGGCTAAACAGTGCATTTTTGTAGTCAGTCTCAAAGATAATCAATATTTACAGTTGTTTATGTGCGTACACTAGTCGAAATAACAATATTGTGAATATTATATTAGATATTATTTACTTTCGACTGCCTGCAAAGTTTTTCATGTGTCCGCTAAAAGCTGCTAAAACGTCGAATAAATTACAGTTAAGCTGCCATAATCAACGTTACACACATAATTAAGGTATGTAAATTGTAATTTGAACTATAATTTGTGTTTCTATTTTCACTATTTATTTATAAATACTATGGTCATCTTTTCCTCACAGTTTGGGAAAGATGGCCTACCTGCTCGCTTGGAATGAAGAAAGAATGGTGCACCATATTAAAATGATGCAAAAGCATGGTTTTCTGCTTGCTCGAGATGATCCTCGTACACTGGCTTATAATTTTGCTAATCAACTTGAAATCAAACACAGATTCAATAATGAAACTCAAAAAGCTGGATGAGTGACTTTATTCATTTTTGTCTAGACATCCTGATGTTTCTGTACGCAAATCAGAAAGTTTATCTCTTGTCAGAAGTCTTTGTAATGAAAGTAGTTTGGATTCAATGCATTCGCTGCAATGAAACCGTAATACTATGTCCCGTAATACTATGGCCATCTTTTCCTTAAAGGTCAGATAAAATGGCTAATGCATATGTTGTAATACTTTGATAATATAAAATTTATGTTAAGTGTTTTCTTCTTAATTTCGATAGTTTTACGTACTTTAAGCTTCAGCGAAGGGATATACCAAACACTGTTAAAAAATAATAAAAATAAATGTATGTTTTTTGCATTTTAAAAAACTATGGCCATCTTACCCGAGTTTACCCTATGCATGACGTAGTTTGGGCACGATGTCAGCAATGTAATGGATTTTTTGTATGCGGTTATTGATGATTGATGGCGTGATTATTCACTTGAGAAGGGCTGAAATTGCAGCCGAAACGTTATGAAATTGATAAATTATTGGCCAGTTGGGTCGAACAAAAACGACTTCTGTTTTGAATTATTTTTTGGCTCGCGATCTTATATCGCGATCCATGATTATAAATATTGAAGAACAGTTATGTGGATTGAATTAATGTAATTGTACGACATTATACGCAACGTCAGTTTGGTCAAATAATACCGCTTATAAATTTTATAATGTTCTTTGAAAGAGTATAAATTCTCTTTTCCAGTACATAATATCTCGAAAAAACCTATAAGCAGTAGTATATTAACCTCAAAAAACTGAAGTAACAAGTGGTAGACGTAATCTTTGTATCTCGATAAATCTTGAAAAAACCTAAGCAGTAGTATCTTTACCTCGAAAAAACCGAAGTAACAAGTGGTAGATGTAATCTTTGTTTCTCGAAAAATCTCGAAAAAACCCAAGCAGTAGTATTTTTATTTCCAAAAAATTATAACTCAAGTGATACACATCAAAAAAATTATGTTATTACAAAATACAAAAAAGAATTGATATCTCTTTTTAAATTACAGCGCCAATTACAGAGAGAATATACACTGAGAATCTTTGTATCTCGAAAAATCTCGAAAAAACCTAAGCAGCAGTATTTTTATTTTCAAATATGTATGTTGTTACCTCGAAAGAAAACAGTAGTAATATTATTACAATCACAAAAAAGAAATGATATCTCTTTTTAAATGACAGCGCCAATTACAGAGAGAACATACACTGAGAAAAAAATGTGTTAATCTCAAGAAATATTTAGTCCGATACGTTCAACTGAACATTTTAGTTAGTTAACTAAACATTAGTTAAATTAATTAATTAAAGAAACGAAATAAATTGTTGAAACAACTAATATTTAGTTAACTAACTAAAATGTTTAGTTGAACGTATCGAACTAAATATTTCTTGGAATTAACAATTTTTTTTCTCAGTGTATTTTTCGAGATACAAAGATTAGGTTTTTTCGAGGTATAATATTACCACTGTTTTCTTTTCGAGGTTATAATATTACAAAGAATTATTTTAATCACAAAGAATTAAAGAGGTAACATTATAAAATAAAAATATTTAATTAAAATAAAATAAATAAATTTTTCTTGTAAAAAACTTGGCGCTGCTTTTTTAAGGTTTAGAGCCTCCGCACAAGACTTTTTTATAGCAATGTAGTGTAACGAAATGTGGGTCAACGCACAAGAAACGTATCGGTTACGGCGTTATACGTGAATACGTTTCTTGTGCGTTGATCTACGTTACGTTATCATACGCTATCATACGAGAGTCTTGTGCGGAGGCTCTTAAGCGGGGAGCCCACACTTCTGCACAACGCATAATGCGTAAGCATAAGAAAATTGATTGGTCTATTTCCTTATCCACATATGTATGGACCTTACGTATTATGTGTTATGCAAAAGTCTGTGTTCCCCGCTTTATCCAGACAAATTTGCATCGCGCATAAACATAAGCGTAAGAAATTGATTGGTTCATATATATGTGCAAAAGGAAATAGACCTACCTATCCATCTCTTTATGTATATGTTTATGCACCTATGCAAGTTTTTCTGGATTGACCTTAAAAAAGCAGCGCCAAGTTTTTTACAAGAAAAATTTATTTATTTTATTTTAATTAAATATTTATATTTTATAATGTTACCTCTTTAATTCTTTGTGATTAAAATAATTCTTTGTAATATTATAACCTCGAAAAGAAAACAGTGGTAATATTATACCTCGAAAAAACCTAATCTTTGTATCTCGAAAAATACACTGAGAAAAAAAATTGTTAATTCCAAGAAATATTTAGTTCGATACGTTCAACTAAACATTTTAGTTAGTTAACTAAATATTAGTTGTTTCAACAATTTATTTCGTTTCTTTAATTAATTAATTTAACTAATGTTTAGTTAACTAACTAAAATGTTCAGTTGAACGTATCGGACTAAATATTTCTTGAGATTAACACATTTTTTTCTCAGTGTATGTTCTCTCTGTAATTGGCGCTGTCATTTAAAAAGAGATATCATTTCTTTTTTGTGATTGTAATAATATTACTACTGTTTTCTTTCGAGGTAACAACATACATATTTGAAAATAAAAATACTACTGCTTAGGTTTTTTCGAGATTTTTCGAGATACAAAGATTCTCAGTGTATATTCTCTCTGTAATTGGCGCTGTAATTTAAAAAGAGATATCAATTCTTTTTTGTATTTTGTAATAACATAATTTTTTTGATGTGTATCACTTGAGTTATAATTTTTTGGAAATAAAAATACTACTGCTTGGGTTTTTTCGAGATTTTTCGAGAAACAAAGATTACATCTACCACTTGTTACTTCGGTTTTTTCGAGGTAAAGATACTACTGCTTAGGTTTTTTCAAGATTTATCGAGATACAAAGATTACGTCTACCACTTGTTACTTCGGTTTTTTGAGGTAAATATACTACTGCTTATAGGTTTTTTCGAGATTTTTTGAAATGCAAAAATTACGTCTACCATTTGTTACTTAGATTTTTTTGAGGTATAATATTACCACTGTTTTTTTTCGAGGTAACAACACATACACTACTACGCGTGTACTTGGCGCCTTTCTTTACCTTTTTTTTAAAAAAGGTAATTTTGTACAGATATCATGCCTTTTTTGTAGTATTACGCATTTTATAAACAGTATGTACAGGGTGTTATTTCGATACAAAGATTACTTCTACCACTTGTTACTTCGGTTTTTTTTAGGTAAATATACTACTGCTTATAGGTTTTTTCAAGATTTTTTGAAATGCAAAGATTACGTCTACCACTTGTTACTTAGATTTTTTTTAGGTATAATATTACCACTGTTTTTTTTCGAGGTAACAACACATATACACTACTACGCGTGTACTTGGCGCCTTTCTTTACCTTTTTTTTAAAAAAGGTAATTTTGTACAGATATCACGCCTTTTTTGTAGTATTACGCATTTTATAAACAGCATGTACAGGGTGTTATTTCGAGGTATAATACTACCACTTTGTTTTTTTCGAGGTAACAACATAATACATATATACTACTATGCGTGTACTTGGCGCATTTTTTACCTGTTTTTGAAAAAGGTTAATGATATACAAAAGCTTTTGTCGCGCATATCGATTTTCAATAATGGATAGATATTGTAACAAATACGTTTTACGTTCATTCGAAAACAAATTATGTGTACACATAATAAAAATTGTATGAATTAAAATTATGTGTATACACATAATAAAAGTGCGGAATTATTTTTATGTCAGATATAATTTTTATTCATCCAATTTTTATTATGCCAAGACAATTTTAATTCATCCAATTTTTATTATGTCTATAATTTTTAATTGTCCAGTTTTTATTATGTCTAGACATAATTTTATTTCAACGAATTTTTATTATGTCATAACATAATTTTAGTTCTGCCGCTAGGGAATTTTTAAGTCGATTCTTATGAATCAAGCTTGAATTCGATGTCTAGGTATCCCAGGTTGCCGATAACGGGTTACAAATAGTGCGCTCCATAGTTTTCGGTGTCCAAGTGTAATAATACGTTGAATTCGATGTCTAGGTGTCCCACGTTGCCGATGACGAGATCCACATAGTGCGCTTCGTAGTTTTCGGTGTCTACGTGTATTAATACCTTAAATTCAATATCTACGTGTCCTACATTTGGATTTAAAGTTATTAATACACCTAGTCACCAAAAACTACGAAGCGCACTATGTGGACCTCGTCATCGGCAACCTGGAACACGTAGACATCGAATTCGAGATATTATTACACCTAGACACTAAAAACTACGGAGCGCGTTATCTGGACCTCGTCATCAGCAACCTGGGACACCTAGACATCAATTTCAAGGTATTAATACACGTAGACACCGAAAACTACGGAGCGCATTATGTGGATTCCGTCATCGGCAACCTGGGACACGTGGACATCGAATTCAAAGTATTAATACACGTAGACACCGAAAACTACGGAACTCACTATCTAGACATCGTCATCGGCAACCTGGGACACCTAGACATTGCGTTCAACGTATTATTACACCTGGACACCGAAAACTACGGAGCTCACTATCTAGACATCGTCATCGGCAACCTGGGACTCCTAGACATCGCATTCAACGTACGATTACACCTGGACACCGAAAACTATGAAGCGCATTATCTGGATCCCGTCATCGGCAACCTGGGACACGTGGACATCGAATTCAAGGTATTAATACACGTAGACACCAAAAACTACGAAGCGCACTATGTGGACCTTGTCATCGGCAACCTGGGACACCTAGACATCGAATTCAACGTACGATTACACCTGGACACCGAAAACTATGAAGCGCACTATCTGGATCCCGTCATCGGCAACCTGGGACACGTGGACATCGAATTCAAGGTATTAATACACGTAGACACCGAAAACTACGGAGCGCACTATGTGGACCTCGTCATCGGCAACCTGGAACACGTAGACATCAAATTCAACATATTATTACACCTGGACACCGAAAACTACGAAGCGCACTATGTGAACCTCGTCATCGGCAATTTGGGACACCTAGAAATCGAATTCAAGGTATTAATACACGTAGACACCGAAAACTACGGAGCTCACTATCTAGACATTGTCATCGGCAACCTGGGACACCTAGACATCGCATTCAACGTATTATTACACCTGGACATTGAAAACTACGGAGCTCACTATCTAGACATCGTCATCGGCAACCTGGGACACCTAGACATCGCATTCAAGGTATTAATACACGTAGACACCGAAAACTACGGAGCTCACTATCTAGACATCGTCATCGGCAACCTGGGACTCCTAGACATCGCATTCAACGTATTATTACACCTGGACACCGAAAACTACGGAGCTCACTATCTAGACATCGTCATCGGCAACCTGGGACTCCTAGACATCGCATTCAACGTACGATTACACCTGGACACCGAAAACTATGAAGCGCATTATCTGGATCCCGTCATCGGCAACCTGGGACACGTGGACATCGAATTCAAGGTATTAATACACGTAAACACCAAAAACTACGGAGCGCACTATGTGGACCTTGTCATCGGCAACCTGGGACACCTAGACTTCGAATTCAACGTACGATTACACCTGGACACCGAAAACTATGAAGCGCACTATCTGGATCCCGTCATCGGCAACCTGGGACACGTGGACATCGAATTCAAAGTATTAATACACGTAGACACCGAAAACTACGGAGCGCACTATGTGGACCTCGTCATCGGCAACCTGGAACACGTAAACATCGAATTCAACGTATTATTACACCTGGACACCGAAAACTACGGAGCTCACTATCTAGACATCGTCATCGGCAACCTGGGACACCAAGAAATCAAATTCAAGGTATTAATACACGTAGACACCGAAAACTACGGAGCTCACTATCTAGACATCGTCATCGGCAACCTGGGACACCTAGACATCGCATTCAACGTATTATTACACCTGGACACCGAAAACTACGGAGCTCACTATCTAGACATCGTCATCGGCAACCTGGGACACCTAGACACCGCATTCAACGTACGATTACACCTGGACACCGAAAACTATGAAGCGCACGATCTGGATCCCGTCATCGGCAACCTGGGATACCTAAACATCGAATTCAAGCTTGATTCATAAGAATCAATATATATTATATAAATACTTAATTTAGCTAAATAGAAATCTTCCTTCTGACCGATAAGTCTATCGACCTTTAATAATTTACCTACTAGATCGTTCGAAATACGCGCGCGATATCGAAACTGGCGATACCTGCGCCGCCAGTGTCGAAAAAGTGAAAGGGACATTTTCTCTGATCACGTGATCACACAGATCGGCGTTAGGTGGAGGAGGAGGAGGTGGAGGAGGAGGAGGAGGAGGAGGAGTATCTTAATAAAAAATTTTCACATTTGGACTTTGCGTCGCAATATCTCCGCTCGTAGGGCACGTAGCGGAAAATTATACAGGAGATATCCCCCTTATTTTGACCCCAACTATCGATTAAGCCTACTTAGAACTTGATCCGTTCACTCGTTATCGAGATCTCAACATCTCGGGTACTCGCAACCCGTCGCGTCGCGTAAAAGAGTCACGGTGCGGTCTCGCTCCGCGTGTACTTGGCGCGAGACACTACCGTGTCTCTTGATAAAGACTTTTTCTAAAATTTGTGATGAATACATTTTAAGATAATTATCAAGAAAATATTATTTCTTAAAGAACCCTGTTACTTACCAAAAGAAAAAAAAGTAATTCCAGAATTACAATTGTGTACATAATAGAAATTCAAGTATTAAAATTGCGTACATAAGTAAAATTCGGGAATTACAATTATGTACATAATTTTAATTCCCGAAAATTTTTTATGTCATAACGTAAAATAAATTCAGAATTAATATTTTGTCTAGACATAACTGTAATTCTGCATTTTCAATTATAGCTTAATAATATAATTCGATGAATTATAAGTATGTCTAGACGTAATAATAATTTCTTTTCTTTGAGTATCAATTTAATTTGGTAGAATTTATATGATGATATTAAATAGTAAAATGGCGTGCCGTATACGCACACGCAAATAAAATATCATTATTCTAATGCTAAGACAACCAGTTACTCAGTTTTCTCTTCTTTTAAGTAACGATGATCTTTACAAAAAATGTTTTCTTGATAATATTACTTAAAATAAATAATATTCTAAATTCTAATTATTCAGTTCTTCAGTTAAAAATATAAAATTAAAACAAAAATTTAATTTGCTAATTATTTTGATAAGAGAAGTCAAGGCTATGAGGGTCAGACGCAGATCACAGTGCGTAATATCAGAAATAACTGATTTATTCGTCGTTTTGATACATTACATCGATTCGTACGTTTCGGCTCAGCTTTGAGCCATCTTCAGCGGTAGTTACAGAAGTTAAGTTACACGTTCTCCGTACCGTATGATGAGTTTGCTGATTCAAAGTATCAGAAACATAGACCAATTGATCCATATCTGTAAATTTGTTCAATTAATGTTGAGATATTAAAAAGATCTCTTAGGAAACTTACTATTTGTCTTGAAAAACGTGGAATACAGAGCCATGTACATAATGAATACTCTCTGCGAGAAGACTTGACGATCTTGTCGACACGACACACAATGATGTGAAGGGTCTTGCAAGAAGAGGCATGTCGTAGGTCAACACACCGGCGAGGATTATAACAAAGCACAATTTGACACCGTCACAACATTGCATGTATCAATAGTAAAACCCCGATTTGCCAACGACCAAAGTTCATGAGCATGGATTACAATTTGCTCAAAACCGTGACATATGCATGATGCAAAAAATCCGTGTCATTTTGAGACGGTGTCAAATCGTGCTTTGTTATAATCCTCGCCGGTGTGTTGACCTACGACATGCCTCTTCTTGCAAGATCTTTCATATCATTGCTGTGCATGTGTCGTGTCGATAAGATCGTCACGTCTTCTCGCAGAGAGTATTCATTATGTACATGGCTTTGTATTCCACGTTTTTGAGACCGAATGGTGAATTTCCTAAGGGATCTTTTTAATATCTCAACATTAATTAAACAAATTTACAGATATGAATCAATTGGTCTATGTTTCTGATACTTGGAATCAGTACACTCACTATACGGTACGGAGAACGTGTAACTTAATTTCTGTAACTACCGCTGAAGATGGCTGAAAACTGAACCGAAACGTACGGATCGATGTAATGTATCAAGACGACGAATAAATCAGTTATTTCTGATATTACGCACTGCGTCTGACATCTCCCTCATAGCCTTAACTTCTCCTATTTTAATCTCGAGGGTCCTCATATTACTTTATTTATAATTTTGATTTTTCTTTGATAAAATTTTATTATGTTCTTTGAAGGAGTATAAATTCTTCTTTCGAGTACATGATAAAGACTCTTTCTAAAATTTGTACATTTTAAGACTATTATCAAGAAAATATTCTTTCCTTAAAAACAACCGTTACTTACTAAAAAAAAAAAAAAATAAATTGAATAATCGCTTTTTTAAGCAGTACAATTGATATTTTTCTGTGTATGCATGTACACACGTATGTACGTACGTACGCACAAAAAATTTTTCTATGTTAGAATATTTTATTTCTATTTAAAAAAGGCGAGAAACTATCATCGCTCAGGACGGGGGCCCGGCGTTATGCGCCGCTCGTGCGTGATCATCGCCGCTTGTAGTAAACAACTGCCCGCGCGCGGACCGCGGGGCGGCCGCTTCTCGCCGCGCGCTTGGATTTGGCGGTGGGCGGGCTAATACGGCGATTTTTAATCATTAATAACTCATAAACTATTGCGAAAATTGCAAAATGGTACATGACTTTTCGACTCAGTTTGGCTCGCTCTATCTAAATCTGAGAAAAGTACCAACAATTCTGTTACACCCTGTATATATAATATATAGTATATATATAAATAGGTATATATATAAAACCTCTTATTTTTTACAAATATACATATATGTGTATTTATATTCGTATTATATAGAAAATCGCTATAACATTAAATATAATAATAATTATAATATAGAACTATTGTCTTCTATTTTTGAAATTTATTAAATATGTATTGATTAAATACGTATTTATTATATTTAATGTTATTCTTGCAATTTTCTACGTTAAGTGGATATAAATACACATATATATCGTATATATACATATGTATATATAATATTAACAGGTTTTTTAAATCATGTTTAACTGCAATAATTAAATTATTTATATTAAATCAATTAATAATTTTTAAAATAAAAAATTTACCTGACAATGTGACTAATTATTCCTTATCCACTAATTATTAATTTTCAAATAAGTAATAATTCATGTATTAAAAACACATGAAGAATATAAAACGATACGAAACTGGAAACTACTAGAACAGATTCGGGTCTAGACTGGTTATTTATTGGTTCGGATTTCTTGACTGCTTGAACAAATCGACTGAGAAAAAGTTTATTATAATGGACCATTTTCCCGAAAATATTACATACATGGATCCAACTTGTATCAAACCTATGAATAATACGTGAATATATATATATGTTCTCTGTACGTATGTTCTCTCTGTAATTGGCGCTGTAATTTAAAAAGAGATATCATTTCTTTTTTGTAATTGTAATAGATCATTTGAAGCACGACTCATTTTTGATAAGGTAACGTAATTTTGTGATGTGTATCACTTGAGTTCTAATTTTTTGGAAATAAAAATACTACTGCTTAGGTTTTTTCGAGATTTTTCGAGATACAAAGATTACGTCTACCACTTGTTACTTCGGTTTTTTTTAGGTAAATATACTACTGCTTAGGTTTTTTCGAGATTTGTTTAGATGAAAAAAGATTACGTCTACCACTTGTTACTTAGATTTTTTTAGGTATAATATTACCACTGTTTTTTTCGAGATAACAACATACATATATACACTACTACGCGTGTACTTGGCGCCTTTCTTTGCCTTTTTTTTAAAAAAGGTAATTTTGTACAGATATCATGCCTTTTTGTAGTATTACGCATTTTATAAACAGTATGTACAGGGTGTTATTTCGAGGTATAATACTACCACTGTCTTTTTAATACATATGTACTACTATGCGTGTACTTATCGCATTTTTTTACTTTTTTTGAAAAAGGTAATTTTGTACGGATATCACGCCTTTTTGTATTCAGGCTTGATTCATAAGAACCGACTTGAAAATTCCTTAGCGGCAGAACTGAAACTATGTCATGACATAATAAAAATTCATCCAATTTTTATTATGTCTAGACATAATTTTAATTTGTCCAATTTTTATTATGTCTAGACATAATTTTAATTCAGCGAATTTTTATTATGTTATGACATAGTTTCAGTTCTGCCGCTAGGGAATTTTCAAGTCGATTCTTTTGAATCAAGCTTGAATTCGATGTCTAGGTATCCCAGGTTGCCGATGACGGGTTCCAAATGGTGCGCTCCATAGTTTTCGGTGTTCAGGTGTAATAATACGTTGAATTCGATGTCTAGGTGTCCCACGTTGCCGATGACGAGGTCCACATTGTGCGCTCCGTAGTTTTCAGTGTCTACGTGTATTAATACCTCGAATTCGATATCTACGTGTCTTACATTCGAATTTAAAGTTTATTAATACATCTAGACACCAAAAACTACGAAGCGCACTATGTGGACCTCTTTATCGGCAACCTGGAACAAGTAAACATCAAATTCGAGGTATTATTACACCTAGACACCAAAAACTACGTCATCAGCAACCTGAGACACCTAGACATCAATTTCAAGGTATTAATACACGTAGACACCAAAAACTACGGAGCGCACTATGTGGACCTCGTCATCAGCAACCTGGGACACCTAGAAATCAAATTCAAGGTATTAATACACATAGACACCGAAAACTACGAAGCGCAATATATGGACCTCGTCATCGGCAACCTGGGACACGTAGACATCGAATTTAACGTATTAATACACGTAGACACCGAAAACTACGGAGCGCACTATGTGGACTCGTCATCGGCAACCTGGGACACGTAGACATCGAATTCAAGCTTGATTCATAAGAATCGACTTGAAAATTCCCTAGCGGCACTTTCTGCAAAGCGTAGAGAACTTTCTATTCCGGCAGCGGTAGTAATACGATGTAAGGATACGAAATCTCTCCAGATAAACATGAAGCAATTGACTCAATATATATAATACCTAATTTACCTAAATAGAAATCTTCCTCCTGACCGATAAGTCTATCGACCTATAATTTATCTACTAGATCGTTTGAAATACGCGCGCGATATCGAAACTGGCGATACCTGCGCCGCCAGCGTCGAAAAAGTGAAAGGGACATTCCTGATATATATATATGTCATAAGACGTCGCGGCGTTAGGAGGAGTATCTTAATAAAAAATTTTCACATTTCGACTTTGCGTCGCAATATCTCCGATCGTAGGGCACGTAGCGGAATATTATAAGAGAAACCCCCCCCCTCCTATTTGGACCCCAAGCTATCGATCAAGCCTACTTAGAACTTGATCCGTTCACTCATTATCGAGATCTCAACATCTCGGGTACTCGCAACCCGTCGCGTCGCGTAAAAGAGTCACGGTGCGGTCTTGCTTCGCGTGTACTTGGCGCGAGACACTACCGTGTCTCTTGATATGTCTAGACATAATATTAATTCAACGAATTTTTATTATGTCATGACATAATTTTAGTTCTGCCACTATGGAATTTTCAAGTCGATTCTTATGAATTAAGCTTGAATTCGATGTCTACGTGTCCTACATTCGGATTTAAAGTTATTAATACACCTAGTCACCAAAAACTACGAAGCGCACTATGTGGACCTCGTCATCGGCAACCTGGAACACGTAGACATCGAATTCGAGGTATTATTACACCTAGACACCAAAAACTACGGAGCGCGTTATTTGGACCTCGTCATCAGCAACCTGGGACACCTACACATCAATTTCAAAGTATTAATACACGTAGACACCGAAAACTACGGAGCGCACTATGTGGATTCCGTCATCGGCAACCTGGGACACGTGGACATCGAATTCAACGTATTATTACACGTGGACACCGAAAACTACGGAGCTCAATATCTAGACATCGTCATCGGCAGCCTGGGACACCTAGACAACGCATTCAACGTACGATTACACCTGGACACCGAAAACTATGAAGCGCACTATCTGGATCCCGTCATCGGCAACCTGGGACACGTGGACATCGAACTCAAGGTATTAATACACGTAGACACCGAAAACTACGGAGCGCACTATGTGGACCTCGTCATCGGCAACCTAGAACACGTAGACATCGAATTCAACGTATTATTACATCTGGATACCGAAAACTATGAAGCGCACTATCTGTACCTCGTCATCGGCAACCTGGGATACCTAAACATCGAATTCAAGCTTGATTCATAAGAATCAGTATATATTATATATATACTTAATTTAGCTAAATAGAAATCTTCCTTCTGACCGATAAGTCTATCGACCTTTAATAATTTACCTACTAGATCGTTCGAAATACGCGCGCGATATCGAAACTGGCGATACCTGCGCCGCCAGTGTCGAAAAAGTGAAAGGGACATTTTCTCTGATCACGTGATCACACAGATCGGCGTTAGGAGGAGTATCTTAATAAAAAATTTTCACATTTGGACTTTGCGTCGCAATATCTCCGCTCGTAGGGCACGTAGCGGAAAATTATATAGGAGATACCCCCCTTATTTTTACCCCAACTATCGATCAAGCCTACTTAGAACTTGATCCGTTCACTCGTTATCGAGATCTCAACATCTCGGGTACTCGCAACCCGTCGCGTCGCGTAAAAGAGTCACGGTGCGGTCTCGCTCCGCGTGTACTTGGCGCGAGACACTACCGTGTCTCTTGATTTAAATATCTTATATTCCCTTGTGAAATTTAAATAAAATTTTTTAATCTTATAAAATTGTTATCATACATTCTTTTTTAATTGACACAATGTAAAGACTTTTCAAAGTAGTGCAACATTTATTTTTTGAGGCAATATATATGTTCTCTCTGTAATTGGCGCTGTAATTTAAAGAGATATCATTTCTTTTTTGTAATTGTAATAGATCACTTGAAGCGCGACTCTTCTTTTTGATAAGGTAACATAATTTTGTGATGTGTATCACTTGGGTTATAATTTTTCGGAAATAAAGATACTACTGCTTAGATTTTTTCGAGATTTTTCGAGATATAAAGATTATGTCTACCACTTGTTACTTATATTTTTCGAGGTATAATACTACCACTTTCTCTTTTTTTGAGGTAACAACATATACACTACTTATGCGTGTACTTGGCGCCTTTTTTAACCTTTTTTTTTAAAAGGTAATTTTGTACGGATCCATTCGTACTTCACTTTGGATGGACGACACCGCGGAAATACTGACCGAGGTGGACGACAAAGCGGCCTGGATTGGGGACATAATGCAGAGAGCGTGCGACGCGGCGATGCCCCGATCCAGATCCCAACCGGAAAAGACAGCATATTGGTGGACGGAGGAGATCGCCGAGCTCAGGCGCTCCTCCGTCCACGCCAGACGCGTCTGGATCCGTGCTAGGCGCCAATGTAACCCGGTGCGCCTTGAGGAGGCGGGCGAGGGGTACCGCTCCACCAGGCGGACCCTCTTCCAAGCAATGCGTGGAATGAGCTCCTTCTGTAGTTAGACCGGGAGTCATGAGGGCGCCCATACCAGATTGTCTTCAACAAAATGAGGCCTTGGGCGCCCCCCGTGACCGAAACGATGGACACCGAGTTCCACGAAGAGGTGGTGGACACCCTCTTCCCGGATGATCCCGGGGAGAGGGTAAACGGAGGCCCCGCTCCGCCCATCACGGAGTGGGATGAGGAGTTCGGGATAACCCTAGAGGAGATGCAGGCTGCTGCCAAAGGAAGGCTCAAGCCCAGCAAAGCTCTCGGTCCAGACGGTGTGCCCGGAAAAGCGTGGTCCTTGGCCACGGGGGAGATGGCCGAACAGTTAAGAGACCTGTACACGAAGTGTCTCGAAGAAGGCCATTTTCTCCGAGCCTGGAAGACGTCAAGATTGATCCTCCTCCCAAAGGCGGAAAAACCCCCCGACCAGGCCTCAAGTTACAAGCCAATCTGTCTGCTGGACAAGGTCGGCAAACTTTTCGAGAGAGTCATCGCCGACCGACTTGTCCGGCACCTGTCTCGGACTAGTCCAGATCTATCGCCGGACCAGTATGGCTTCCGGGAGGGTAAGTCAACAGTTGACGCAATTTTGCGCATCCGTGCCCTCCTGGAGGCCGCGAAGAAAAACGACAGGGTGTTGCTAGGAACGTCATTCGATGTTAGGAATGCGTTCAACTCCCTGCCGTGGCCGGCCATCAGAGACGCTCTCGTGCATCACAACGTCCCGAACTACCTGGTGGCCGTGCTGTACGACTATCTCCGGGACAGGAGATTGGCCTACACCGACCGTAACGGTGTAGTGAGAGTAAGGCGGGTCGTGCGAAGTGTTCCGCAGGAGTTGGTCCTGGGGCCGCTCTTGTGGAACCTAGGATATGACCCCGTCTTACGCGCCGCCCTCCCCCTAGGCTGCTGGCTGAATGGCTTTGCAGACGATACATTCCTGGGGGTCGAGGGCGACAGCTCGGAGGAGGCCATACGTCTAACTAACTTCGCGGTGGCAAAAGTGGTGGCTGAGATGGACAGAGTGGGCCTCAAGGTAGCTCCCCAAAAAACTCAAGCGGTTTTCTTTTACAACCGCTCAACGAGGAAGTCGCCTGGGGCTCACATACTTGTGGAAGAAACTCGAGTCCTCGTAGAGGCCAGCATGAAGGTGCTGGGCCTCTGGCTAGATGGCTCTTGGAGCTTTGGCGAGCACTTCGCTCGTTTAGCTCCCAGGGCATTGGGCGTAGCGAGCAATCTCGCCAGGTTAATGCTCAATCTGGGGAGGGGCGAGTGGACGTGCTCGCCGGCTTTACGCCGAGACCGTGCACGCCGTGACGCTCTACGGTGCCCCTGTTTGGGCACCGGCGTTGAGGGGCTCCGCGCGCGTCAAGATTAGGGCACATTCGTGCCGCATTCAGCGCGCGGTGGCATTGAGAGTGTCACGTGCGTATCGCACGGTCTCTCACACGGCGGCGACGCTTCTGGCAAGGATTCCCCCATTGGAGCTCGCGGCCCTGCAACGTGCTGAAGTTCATAGGCGCATAGCGGGGCTGCGGGCTGGTGGGCCAGTCCTGGAGTCGGCGCGTCATGCCATTAGGTTCCAAGAGAAGGCGGTCCTTGTGAGAAAATGGCGTGACAAACGTTCTGCCTGCTGCTAAATTCGGCAGAAGGACCGTCGACGACATCCAGCCCTGCCTAGCAGAATGGCTAGGCAGTCGGAGACTGGGAATTATTTTTTACATGGCCCAGGTGCTGACCGGACATGGATGTTTCGGTCGGTACCTGGGCAAAATAGGAAAGGAAACCAGCCATCGTTGCCACCATTGCGACGAGGAGGAGGACACGGCGGAACACACTCTAGCAGAGTGTCCGGCGTGGCTGGAACACCGCCGTGTCCTGATAAGCGAGATAGGAAACGACCTTTCACTTCCGGCGGTCGTGGCGGCGGCCGTCGAAAGCAAGGATAAATGGCGGGCATTCGTGACATACTACGGTCGTGTCATGTCCGCCAAAGAAGAGGCAGAACAAGTTCGTCGTCGAGAACAACCTGCGGCGAATCGGCCATAATTGGATATATCTCAGATTATCACGCCGATCTCTCTCTGACTCTCCCTGACCACCTCAGGGAGTAAGCCGCTAACCAATGCGGCTTGAGAAGTCCAGTACCTTTGGACCTTCCCCCCCCCCCCCGACGGGGCGAGACTCGGAGGAAGGGAGGCTCGGCACCTGGCTGGGAATCCAGGTGTCGAACTCACCTTCCACAACAACGGGAGGTGTGGCGGGGTGGGTGGTGTCCACACTCCGCCACGAAAGAATAATGTGACTCTATAGAGTCTTGAACCCTTTTTAAAGGGGGGTTCGTGGAGGAGGCCCAACAAGGGCCAAGCGCCGGGGGGTGTCCTGGATGCAATAATAACACTCCCAGGCACCTCCCCTAACGACGTAGCGTTGGATACTCTTGGGGTTTTAGTGGGTAGGCTGCGGTGAGTGCAGGGTTAAATGCCCGGCTCCCGTAGAATCCCACACTCCCCTCGTCCTTTCCCAGGAAGGCGAGACGGTCTATCCCCTCCACCACCAGATGGGGCTGCTGGGTCACATACCGGGCTTCGGCCCGGGATCCCAGCAGTTGAAGATTTCCCCAAGTAAATAAAAAAAAAGACTGCCGGATTGCTCGACCACCGGCCCTCCACCTGATCCGCGTCACGGAGACGCGAACCACGGCGAGTCAGACGGTGCTCACGCGAGCTCTCCTGGCTTCTCCATCACCGGTGGACCCTCCGGATCAACCGACGGATAAGCCACCACTCACGCCGGGCTCTAAACTCGACCTAAACAACAACGCGGTCCCCCCTAAGCCCAATGCAATGAAGCCATCCGCCAACTTAAGTTTTAAAAGTGCATTGGCACTTATAGTTTTTTCAACTACATAAACCTACACAACCACACATGTACAGGGTGATGCAGATACATATTAGGCAGTACGACGGGTTGCACGGCAGATTTTGCAGGGGCAAGCGTGGTAGGTAACGGCTCAGTAGGTAACGGCATCACATACCGTCAGAACTTTTCAACAGTACACAATATTTATGATAAATATTTTAAACAAAGAAATAATCCTCCTTCTTCGCCAGTAATTCAAATAACAAAGGAAAAGTAATAATCGACACTAACTGGCAAGATGTAATTTATTATCACGACGTTTCGACCGTCACTTTCGGTCCTTATCAAGTGTTAAAATAATTATATTTCATGCAAAACAATTCAGTCCTAGCATTGTGCCAACAAACAAGTCCAGAAAAGTTTTGCGCGTCAAAATTAAAGAGAACGATATATACGAGGAAAACATGTCAGCAACGCTCGGGAGACAAAGGCACACAGTGTGCCTTTGTCTCCCGAGCGTTGCTGACATGTTTTCCTCGTATATATCGTTCTCTTTAATTTGTGCCTTTGTCTCCCGAGCGTTGCTGACATGTTTTCCTCGTATATATCGTTCTCTTTAATTTTGACGCGCAAAACTTTTCTGGACTTGTTTGTTGGCACAATGCTAGGACTGAATTGTTTTGCATGAAATATAATTATTTTAACACTTGATAAGGACCGAAAGTGACGGTCGAAACGTCGTGATAATAAATTACATCTTGCCAGTTAGTGTCGATTATTACTTTTCCTTTGTTATAAATATTTTAGCTTGCATTTTTTGCTTATAAACTTAAAATAATTATAAAAATAAAGTTTTTCAGATAGTTAATTATGTTTTTATTGATTACAATTTATAAAATTTGAAATGTAATATTTTACGGAATAATTTGTTTATTTGCAGTTAGGGGCGAGCAACAAAATCGTAAGTTGCATATTCTGGTAGGGCAAGGTCCATAGAATATTTAAATAACAAAAAGACCCGAGCAACAAATTCTTTTAGTTAGTTTTTAGCCATCGAAGTCGTATTATAGATAACAGTCGACGGGGAGATAAATAATTTGTTTATTTGCAGTTAGCGGCGAGCAACAAAATCCTAAGTTGCATATTCTGATAGGGTACGGTCCATAGAATATTTTAAGACCAAAAAGAGACCAAAAATTCTTTAATTTATTAAATAATTATGAAATAAAAATTTATTAAATAAACAACTGACGTCAATTTTTAACCCATAAACATTGTAGTGTTTTTAATTACCTACATTTAAAAAAGAAAACGTTCAAATCCGAGTAGTTTTAACCGGTTCCGAGATAAAAACCTAATTTGCCTCTACTATACGAAAATATTTATAAACTACATATTTTGGTAAATATTCATAAAACATTCAAATAATTATTATAAATATTTTATAAATATTGTGTGCTGTCTCGGTTACTGATCGAGTGCCTTTATATCAATAAAGTGTGCAACGTTCCAGTTATGACGGATTTGACTGATAATCATTTTGTGATTATTATAAAAGGAGCCGAAACGACAAATAAAGATGAAAAATTAAATTTTGGAAAGTTAACACGATAAAATAATCATGATGCTACAAACTTTCTTTCTTTACCTTTTTACTTTTTGCACGTATTGGCATTATTATAACATTGGGATTATTATAAATGAAAGAAATGTAAATTGTAAGATTGTCGCATTTAAAATATAAATTTAATATAAGTTAAATATATATATAGTCATATTTTATAATAATATTATATCACATCGAGTGAAAACTGTCTATTATAATCTATTATATGGACTATTTATCATTTTAAAGGAGATGTTCGAAATATCCTCCAGACTCTTCTAAACACAATGCGACTCTCCGCATGAAGCTTTGTCGCACTCTATCCAGCATCGCAGGTGTTATATTAAGACTTGCTGCTTCAATTTTTGCAATTAAATCAGCTCGGTTGTCCGGTAGTGTCTGATACACCTGATCTCGTATGTAGCCCCATGCAAAAAAATCCATGGGTGTGAGATCAGGTGATCGCGGTGGCCACTCGTGGAGATCGCTGTGGATGCCTATCCACCTGTGCGGAAATCGGCGATTTAATATAGCACGAGCGAGATAGGATGTGTGGGCTGGATGGCCGTCTTGTTGGTATATAATATTTGGCAGAATATTTAACGGGACATCATCCAACAAATATGGCAGTGTTTCTTCCAGGAACTTTGCATATACTTGAGCCGTGATGTTAACATATTCTGGGATAATGTATGGCCCTATGATCATATTATCCACAATCCCCATCCAAACATTGATGCTATATTGCCCCGGGATGTGCGTTTCTTTCCGGCAATGGGGGTTCTCTTCCGCGTAGTGGTGCTCATTGTGGCGATTAATACGTCCGTCATTTCGGAAAGTGCATTCGTCTGTCCACAAGATTCTTCTTAAGAAATTATCAATTGCATCATTGTCTACGCCAACCTGTATGATAAAAGTATACAATAATATAGTTGTATTTTTCCATACTTCCCATTTTTTTTATCTTTCCGCAACAATCGTTGCTGTATGGGAACAAGGAACAACCAGCGACAAACAAAAGTTTAATCAATAATTTTGCATATTGTAAGCTTTTGTTAAAGCAAAATGGCTAATAAATTATTAAACTTACTTAGTCTAAGATCCAATCACAAAATATTTCTCGGCGAGGAAAATCTCGGGGGAGCAACTTTTGCGTTGTGTGTCTTTTAAAAGGATGCCATCTTAGATTTTTTTTAATTATCCTGTGCACCCTGGTCTGCTGTAAATTTCTGTCACTCGCAATACACCTGGTGCTGGAATGAGGATTTGTTAACACAGCCTCTCTTACTTGATTTACCGTTTCTTCATCGCGTTGGCGTACGTTTTGTGGACGTGTTGATGCGTGAAGAGTGCCAAATTGACAAGCTCGACGATACAGTAAACCAAAGAGCGAGTGTGTCTGGTGCCGCTTATCAGGGAAACGATTAGCATATAAAACTGCAGCCATCCTTTCATTTTTATGGCATTCGCCATAAATGAGCAACATGTTTGTTAACTCTTCGTTAGAATAACGAGGACGCGGCATCGTTGACTGCACTATTAGTCTACTGAGTCTTTTACCAGCCTCTTCTGCGAGAGAACAAAAGACGATCACTTTAGTGATCGTCTTTTATTTCAAATTTGCGCTATATATACTAAAGTTCTCTCGCAGAAGAGGCTGGTAAAAGACTCAGTAGACTAATAGTGCAGTCAACGATGCCGCGTCCTCGTTATCTAGGATGACATCCTTTTAAAAGACACACAACGCAAAAGTTGCTCCCCCGAGATTTTCCTCGCCGAGAAATATTTTGTGATTGGATCTTAGACCATGTAAGTTTAATAATTTATTAGCTATTTTGCTTTAACAAAAGCTTACAATATGCAAAATTATTGAATAAACTTTTGTTTGTCGCTGGTTGTTCCTTGTTCCCATACAGACACGATTGTTGCGGAAAGATTAAAAAAATGGGAAGTATGGAAAAATACAACTATATTATTGTATACTTTTATCATACAGGTTGGCGTAGACAATGATGTGTTACGTCCAACCCCGAGATTAGGACAAGAAAATCTGGGAAGCGAGGGAGAGGCTAGCCAGAGGGGTCGGGGTAGGGAAGGACGCAACTAGATACTCACAAATCGCTCGCAGGTACGTGCTGTAAGGCGCGTGGCGCGAGCCCCGAACGCAGTTTTATGACTCCGGAAGGGTCAACGTCCGTAGAGACGCTACGACCTTTCGTGAGCAGGTGCGATCGGCGGTCCTCTTTCGAGTCAGGGAATTTAATCCCTTTAACTCGGGATTGGACCTCGGGCGATTTCGAGAGGGAGATCGTACGATGGGTGAGGTCTTAAATTAAAGAATGAATGAAAATCTTTTTAACATGAGTATTTACATTTATTTGACTTAAACAAATGTTGACTGATATAAACGATGTAATTGTAAACTAGAGATTAGTGTAAGATGAGTACATAGTAGAACTGGATGTGTGTGTATGTGTGTTAAGACAAGGACTTAGTCTAGATCGATGGTCTCGACCATTTGCTCGAAATCGATGGTCGAGGCGGTCGAGGAGGTCGGGGAGGGACTTCGGGAGGAGGAGGGGGAATCAGGAGGTTGAAGCAAAACGGAGGGATCGGGGACGACGCGGACCATACGAAAAGGGGGCACCCTACAGACAGGGCGGAAATTCGCAGGAGGAGGCCACGTGGGTAAAATAACTGGGCGAACAAGAGGATGATTGGTCTGTGGCGAGCAGAGGTCCGTCGAACAACCTGGGTGAGGCGGTGGAGTGGGAAGTCGCGGAGTTCCTGGGTTACTGACTCCCTGAGGGAAATCAAGGTCCCTTCGCGCCCGTTTGTTCCGACGATTCCGGGAATGTTTCGCGGCGTTTAGGGACTTGGCAGAGTCTTCCGTGAGAACAGTCGAATTCACTATAGGTTAGGGGAAGGTGGTTAATTATTATAGTATACTAATCACGGAAAGCCGACTCGGGTCTGAAGGATTTTAATTTAAAGGGAGAGGGCCTGTTGACGTTACCAACAGTAGCAAAGATTAATCCGACTCCACCGACAAATCGGCTAAATCGGAACTAATAGGAGAAATTACTCCGAATCCACCGGAAATCGGCTAATCCAAGAGTAATAGAAATTACTTTGGCTCCACCGATAATTCGGCTAAACCAAAAGTAATAAGAACTTAAACGGAGCTGGAGGGTTTGAAAGAGTATGTACCCGAAAGGGCCTCCGCACACGAGAATTAAATAAGGAAGAAAAAATAAGGGGAGGACCGATATTTATATGTATATGGAAGGATAGGACTTACTATCGCTGAAGATCTCGGGATGTCTCTAATTATAACGGTGTAGTAGGTTGACAGCTGCTTGATTCGTCTCGGTAGGATTGTTGAGCCGCACAGAATTTAATTGAAACGGCACGAGACTAAAAATGATCGCGTGGATACAAGTATCCTTCGTACTTCGGAATCGAGACTGACTGACTGGTGTCCCGCGGTCGGGGTTTATATACGATTTGTCGTGAGAAAATGTCTCGATTTTGGTGATTCGGTTTGTTCTTCTCACAGAACTTTTTGTCTGTTATCGCTCGTTAGGGGGTTAAGTTAGACGGATATCACGAATTGAGATGTTAGATCCGGACCAATGTCAATAGATATAATTCTCGGATCTCTCGCGTGAGTCGGTTATTATCTAAGTGGGAAGGGTTATCACGAAATTTTCGTGACAACCCCTTAATTTATGGCGGCTTAACCATATTATCGACCGGTGCGGACAGTTTTGACAAATAGATCATGTTTAATTTGCCTTTCAATTTGTAAAAATGTGACGAAGTAACCCCCTTGCCGATCGATAATATCGTTCCGGTTCTTATCCTAAAGATAATTTTTATTGAAAAAATTTCTTACGAAATGTTCCCACGAAAGTCGTTATGAAAAAGGAAAATCTTAGAGTCCACAGGACGTAACAGATGCAATTGATAATTTCTTAAGAAGAATCTTGTGGACAAACGAATGCACTTTCCGAAGTGACGGACGTATTAATCGCCACAATGAGCACCACTACGCGGAAGAGAATCCCCATTGCCGGAAAGAAACGCACATCCAGGGGCAATATAGCGTCAATGTTTGGATGGGGATTGTGGATAATATGATCTGTGACGTGGCAGTTTTGCTGCACCGTTGCAGCGCCCCGCCGCCGTCACAAGGCACGGTTTCGCGACCTTTTGATGCCCAAGGACGGTCCAACGAATCGATGCGAGATCTCCAGGGGGCCTATTCTAATCGCGTTGCGTATTATTAATTTCTGTTTTATTTTGTATTATTTACGCGGCGCCTCACCGAGCCAAAAACAGGAGTTCCTGAGATCGAACCGAGGAAGAACGGAGTAGACGACAAGGACGGGAGCGAGAAGTGGGGCGACGACAATCGGATTTCGAGGATGCTTGCAGGCCGCCGAGCACAGGGGAGCGCGAGAGGACACGCGCGTGACGCGTAACGCAGCGACGGGCGGATCCGTGAAGGCAGGGCCCCGGGATGCCAGGGCAAAATCCACCCACCTGCTCTCCTCGCACTATGACAGGATTCCGGATGGACAGCCGCCATTCTCGGACCGAAAAAGAGGAACACGGAGGCAATCACGTCCCGTCCGCTGCGCCGGGAGAAAACCCGGAGAAATTTTCTGCGCGAACAAAGGGCCGTCGAGCGCCCTGCGAAAAGCCGTGATTAACGGCCCTGTGCGACGAAACACCGCGAGCCTGCGAGCTCACCTCTTATTGGTCCGCGCGATAGTTCGCGGGGCCGCGTACGCCCGGGGTGGGGTACGCTATCGATTCCGCCATCGAGCGAGAATTTCGGGAGCATTCGTGGATCGTCCTCGGCCGCCTCGACACGCTCGCCTCAAGTCGCGATAGTTCGGTACTTTGCACTTCCGTCTCTAGTACGTTGGAGCTGGCCGGACTTCTCGCGGCCACACTCTCGACCTTTGGGACGACGGCAAGGACCCTCAGGAGGGGGACTGGCCTACGGTGAGGTTGCCTCTATGTTACCTTATGTAAAGCCACGACACCGCTCCCCGGGTTGCGCTCTCGCTCGGGAATTCTCGCGATAATTCGTGTGTTCGCCGATCAGGCGTAATTAGTGATCGATGACGAGATCGAAGGGCACCGGAATGGTCTCGTGGCCGTAGGATCGCGACCGAAATGATAGACTCCTGGAGATCGCGGTAGGCGCGTCGATAACGCCGTTCGACGTCGCAAATGCGCCATTTCTCGCGTCCTTCGCGTTCACGTCCGCGCGTCTCGTGGTGTGTCGTGTTTCGCCCAGTCGGAAATTAGAACTCGCGAGTAATAACGCTTGCGTGAGAATCTTCTGCATTTAATCGCGTTTGGATCTTATTGGCGTTAACTTCGCGTTTCGTTAGTTCTCGCGGTAATTCCGCGTTTTTCCCTCGCGTCCGTTAGTTATTGCGTGTGTTAGATTAAGTCCGTTCTTTCGCGTTAGTTATATACGATTCTTCGTTTCCTCGCGATTGCGCTGAAGTTAATTGGCGACAGAATTCTTGTGCGACTCGATGAGTGGCGTTCACGCGCTCCGAGCGTGGCGTCCCGTACTTTTGAGACCTTTCATATGAGATGCGATGTTCTACCTCATTCTGATTAACTCGCGTTTTCTGTCGATGTTCTATAGTAGTTATAAGTTCCTTCCCAGGTTTCTCGAATCTAATCACAGCGCCTTCTGCGCGTTTTCTTTTATTTCGTTTCGGACGCCCCGCGTCATTGAATGTTTTGTCGGTCCGATAGGCTGAAGCTAAATTGGCATTCATGGTTAATTTTTTGGAATTGCTACAGAATAAATGTTATTTTTACAATGTTAATCGATTGAGTTCGTGGTATTAATTTTTTTTTCGTCACCCCGCCGAATATCGCGCTGCCCTTCATCAACCCCGCCTGAGTATTAGGTCGAGCTAGCCAATTCCTCGCACATCCGCACGTGTCGTTTTGCGTCTCGTTTCGGTTTTCTTTCGCGATTTCGCGGACGCGCATTTACGCGTCTGGCGCCCAACGGTAAAATCGTTTCGCGAAGTGTCGGAGGTGCGAGGGAATCGTTGGAGAGGCCTACCATCCTGCTCTCCTCAATCCTTTTGATCCGGCACACGCCCCGGAGCGGTCCGGGAGTGAAAAAGTCGTGACAGATCATAGGGCCATACATTATCCCAGAACATGTTAACATCACGGTTCAAGTATATGCAGAGTTCCTGGAAGAAACACTGCCATATTTGTTGGATGATGTCCCGTTAAATATTCTGCCAAATATTATATACCAACAAGGCGGCCATCCAGCCCACACATCCTATCTCGCTCGTGCTATATTAAATCGCCGATTTCCGCACAGGTGGATAGGCATCCACAGCGATCTCCACGAGTGGCCACCGCGATCACCTGATCTCACACCCATGAATTTTTTTGCATGGGGCTACATACGAGATCAGGTGTATCAGACACTACCGGACAACCGAGCTGATTTAATTGCAAAAATTGAAGCAGCAAGTTTTAATATAACACCTGCGATGCTGGATAGAGTGCGACAAAGCTTCATGCGGAGAGTCGCATTGTGTTTAGAAGAGTCTGGGAAGAGGATATTTCGAACATCTCCTTTAAAATGATAAATAGTCCATATAATAGATTATAATAGACAGTTTTCACTCGATGTGATATAATATTATTATAAAATATGACTATATATATATTTAACTTATATTAAATTTATATTTTAAATGCGACAACTTACAATCTACATTTCTTTCATTTATAATAATCTCAATGTTATAATAATGCCAATACGTGCGAAAAGTAAAAAAGTAAAGAAAGAAAGTTTGTAGCATCATGATTATTTTATCGTGTTAACTTTCCAAAATTTAATTTTTCATCTTTATTTGTCGTTTCGGCTACTTTTATAATAATCACAAAATGATTATCACTCAAATTCGTCATAATTGGAACGTTGCACACTTTATTGATATAAAGGCACTCGATCAGTAACCGAGACAGCACACAATATTTATAAAATATTTATAATAATTATTTGAATGTTTTATGAATATTTACCAAAATATGTAGTTTATAAATATTTTCGTATAGTAGAGGCAAATTAGGTTTTTATCTCGGAACCGGTTAAAACTACTCGGATTTGAACGTTTTCTTTTTTAAATGTAGGTAATTAAAAACACTACAATGTTTATGGGTTAAAAATTGACGTTAGTTGTTTATTTAATAAATTTTTATTTCATAATTATTTAATAAATTAAAGAATTTGTTGCGCGGCTCTTTTTGGTCTTAAAATATTCTATGGACCGTACCCTATCAGAATATGCAACTTAGGATTTTGTTGCTCGCTCCTAACTGCAAATGAACAATTTAGTTATCTCCGCGTCGACCGTCGTCTAATACAACTTTGATGGCTAAAAACTAACTAAAAGAATTTGTTGCTCGGCTCTCTTTGGTCTTAAAATATTCTATGAACCGTGCTCTACCAGAATATGCAACTTACGATTTTGTTGCTCGCCCCTAACTGCAAATAAACAAATTATTCTGTAAAATATTACATTTCAAATTTTATAAATTGTAATCAATAAAAACATAATTAACTATCTGAAAAACCTCATTTTTATAATTATTTTAAGTTTATAAGCAAAAAATGCAAGCTAAAATATTTATTATAAATATTGTGTACTGTTGAAAAGTTCTGACGGTATGTGATGCCGTTACCTACTGAGCCGTTACCTACCACGCTTGCCCCTGCAAAATCTGCCGTGCAACCCGTCGTACTGCCTAATATGTATCTGCATCACCCTGTATATATAAATACTCAGAATATATGTTGTTTGTTACCCCATCTTGACTCTCTAACTCACCGCCACTGCCCTAATCCTTATTGCGACTCCACTATATCGAACACTAAGATTATTTCAAAGTCAGTTTTAAAATACTTTAAAATTTTTTAGATCATTTTAGATTAATTTTTTACACACTTTATATTACTAAAAATTTCTGAAACAAACTTTTATATTTTAAAGATTTTTTAAAAACCTTAACTTTATTTAAAGTTTGCCAAGGGTGTGCTCCGTTAAAACTGATTTTAACTCGTCAGAACGAGTATTAACTGAAAAATTTTTAGGGAATACCGGTATTGTCAAATACATTTGATTATTTCTAGAATTAACCAGTTAATACTAGTATTGACAAAAGGCTTTTGATAAAACCAGTTTTAACTAGTTAAATCGGGTATTGACGGAATTCGGGTTCTAACGGTAACATATAGGTACATATATAAAAGTATTATATGTAGTATGTACTCAACCTCATTTAAACTCATATTATTATTTCGAATTTATAATATAACATCTCATCATATTTTATTAATTTTTGTAACGTAAGCGCGCGGTCACCCAAGGTGAGTTCTATACCCTAGCAAGTTTTAATAGGTCGGTACCCCATGAATGTACAGATCCTAAAGTTTTCCTATTATGCGGATTGGGTCTCGGAACCTTCAACTAAAAGGTAGATATGGACTCTCGAAAAAAATTACCATAACGGGAGTTTCATTTTTTTCGACTAGGTGTAAAAATTACTTCAAGGCATATGAAACTGTTTGGAATAAATCTCGAAAATTATTCGGTTTTCCCTAGAAAAGAAATCTAAAAAGCAACTAAAGAATTCCAACTTTGGAATTACAATTCTCTACTGACCGTGATCAGAATACAATCGGAATAGTTCCAGAATACACCCTTACAGAAAAGTATTACTGACTAAATACTCAAAATCTCAGTAATTTAATACTGTCAATATTTATTTGGGAAATACTGGAAGAATACTGGTAGTGATAAATATTATAGGTAGTGATTAATACTACACAGAACTACTGGTGCTTAGTATTGAATTACTCACCGATATTTTGATTTCCGATATTTACCCGGCATAAAAAAAGTTTTTTTTTTCGAAATTTTATTACTATTTTATAACTTTTGTTTCTTAAGATGCAGTCTATAATTATAAATATTTTCTCGTATTTGAAAACACACTTACCTTGGTGGGATTCGAACTCGGGACCTCTGGATCGTGAGCCAACTGCCTTACGTGGTAGACTACTTCTTAATTTGATGTAAGTGTTATATATAGTCTACATGTGTCATAACCAGCGCAAATGTATAATTTTTCAAAAATTATCTTAAGAAACAAATTCAGTTTAAAAAAAGTAATAAAATTTTGAATTGGATATTAGAATGATATCCGCAGTACTATTTCAAAACTTGTACACTTTTATCACGACGAATTAGTATTTATAAAATGTATTTGTGCCTTACTTTTATCTCTCTTCCTTAATATTATCAGGAATTACCCATTATAATGTTTCTACAAATTGTAGTACTGGTCAGTGATTAATTTCACATCGAATATTCAGTTTAGTAGTTGAGTATTAACATTAAAATACTGGCCAGTGATTTATTACACATGGAATCCTCGATCCAGTACTTCAGTACTAACATTGAAATACTCATGAGTAATTCAACACAAGTATTTATTACACAAGTATTTATCACCTAGTATTAAATGCTTTCTCATCAGAATACTAAGTATTCAATACTCGTCCCGTATTAAATACTACTTTCATAAATTACTGACCGGTAACAGAATACTGTGCAATACTTGGATCACAGTGATTCAAGTACTATAATAAATACTTAATTTTAGTATTATTAATACACAAAATAAGTAGAGAAAAGACCCCTATTATGAGACAGGATCCTAATATGAGATGGCGGGTTTTTTACATGGTCATGGTGGGATCAAAAGATGGGGCCTATATAAGGCCTTTTAGCTTAAAATATCTCATATTAGGATCCTGTCTCATAATAGGGGTCTTTCTTCTATTTATTACTAACCAGCTAGTAATACTTTTTTGTAAGGGCAGATGCCCGCATTCCCAGGTTACTTTTGGTATGTAATTTATAAATTATATGAACAATATATTTCGCAAGCATCTTCGTAAACAATAAAATTCAAATTAAATTTTTTCACTTTGACCTTTAGTCGGACACTTCGGGAGCATATACATTGCGTTGCAGTGTGTAAAAGTCATTTTGTTCAAAAGTATATATTTTTCATTGATTTCTTTTAGTAAAAGACTGCCTATTGTATTCAGTTCTTAGAATTACACTTATTTTAATCACAAGCACGACGTTTGTTATTAAATAACCCTGCGCAACACTAACTGTCCATAGAATCTTTTTCCAGAAGTTTAATGACATATTCGCAATTTCAAGGTAAATTGTAAACGTATTTCCTTATTGCTTACGATGATTAACCTTTCGCAGAACACGTGAGGCTTTCAAGACCCAATCGATATTTCCATTTTGAATTTTACGAACTCATAAAAAAACCTAAACAAGAATCAGGCATAACGGTATAAATAGATTTTTAAAGCCTTTGAAATTATACTTGAATTTTTTTTCAGATTTCTTATGGCACCATTACAGCTTAAAAATCTTTACTGGCTTAAAAGACCCCGGTTGTCGACGAAAGCAGCAGAAGTACACGTGTTCTGCGAAAGATTAAAGGTCGTTTTTATACAAACCGATTAAATTTGCTTCACTGATAAGTCTACGACTTATGACATACAGTGCAGTTAAAAATATTCGAGATAGAACAGCAAGTCACGATAAATTCAAAATAAAAGGCAAAATAACAACTTGTAGTTGTTAATAAAATTAATGTTTTATTAACATTAAACATTTTTTTAATATTTAAGAATGTTTATTTTAACAACTTTTTTGACAAAAAAAACGTTTTTCCCGGGTAACCCTATTTCATATATAATTCTTTTAAATTCGGTTGATTAGACTTAGCTTTATATGCGATCAAAATTATGGACTTTTGATCGCGTATAAAGCTGGGTCTAATCAACCAATGGCATCAAAAACTGAAAAACTAATCTCTTCGTTGGTTTCTTCTATCCCTATTTCATATATAAATCATTTAAATTTGGTTGATTAGACCCAACTTTATACGGAATCAAAGGTTCATATACGAAATTCATGAAAACAAAGCTTCCTCTATGAGGAAGCAATATATTTATAGCAATTTTATATTTTTTACATTATATATAGATAATATTATATTTCCTCCGTTTTCTTCAACTCCTCCTTCAGTCCCTTAATTTCCTTTTTTATTTCCTCTTTATCTTTTTTCCTTTTCCCTCTTCTCCTTTTTTGCACTTCGCTGGCGGTAATCTATAAACCCTCCTTGTTTCTTTAAACCTTCCTAAGATCTCTTCCTCTGCTCTCTCCTTCTCCTCCTCCTCTTCTCTTTTTCTTTTCTGAAAATAATCTAAGACCGACCCTACGCTATCTGATCTCCCTCTCTGTTTTCCAAGCTCTTCCGCCTTTGTTGGCCTGCCCCTTGCCTTCCTCTCACCCTCGCCCTCTCCCTTCTGTTCTTTGCCTCCTTGCTGTTCACTCTCTGTTCTTACCTCCTTCTCTTGCTCCATCCGCCGCTCCTACCTTGGCTTTACTCTCCTACTCGTTATCTCTCCTACTCTCTTCTCCCTTTACCTATTCTATGCTCTATGCCCTGCCGTGCCTCTGTTTCCCCTTCAAGGCGCCCCTCTACTCTCACTTCGTACGTTTGTGCCTTGCTGCGCGCTCGCTGCCGCACGTGGCTCGGTTCCCCCACCGCGACACCCCGTGCCCAACCTGCCTCCGTGCCTTGCCACTTTTCTACACTTATTCCTCCTCTACCGGCTACTCCACCACTCACCCCTTACGTCTCCTTGTTCTCCTGCCTCCACACCTTCTCGCTCCTCCACGCTCTCCCTCCTCTGCCTCCTTGTACTCTCGGTTCTCTTCGCTTTTCTCGCACCCACTTTCGCACCTGTCACCTCAGTCGCTCCGGAAACGGAAACTGGAGGAGAGAGTAAAGAAGCTAGAGGAGAAGATGGAGGAAAGAGTAAAAAGATTGGAGGAGAAAATAGGAAAGAGGAAGGAAAAGAGAGAAGGGGAGGCAGGTAATGATAATGAGGAAGTGGTGGAGAGGATGAGAGAAATAGAGAGAAAGTTGGAAAAAAAGGAGAGGGAAGAGAGAAGAAAAAATGTAGTGATAAGGGGGTTGGAGGTGAAGGAGGGAGGGAGAAGACAAGAGGTGAAAAAGCTACTGGAGGGAATGAAAGCCAAAGTAAAAGTAATAGAGGTGAAGAAAATAGGGGGGGATATGGAAAAAGGAAGGGAAATGGTGCTGTTGAAGCTGGAGAATGAAGATCAAAAATGGGAGGTGATGGAAAAAAAAGGAGTTTGGCGGGACGAAGGGAGAGAATCACGGAAGATTTATCGTGGGAGAAAAGAAAGACGAATTGGAGACTGAGAGAGATAGCGAGAAGAGAGGAGAGGGAGGGAAGGAGGGCTTGGATCAAGACAGGTAGAATAAGGTTGGAAAATGGATGGTGGAGATGGGACGCAGAAGAGAGGGTATTAAAGGATGAAAGGGGAAGGGTAAGAAAGGAGAACGGAGGAGAAAAGGAAGAGGAGGGAGGCAAATTAGGAGGGAGAGGAGTAGGAATGGAGACGGGGGAATAGGAGAAAGAGAGGCTGGAGGAGAAGAAGTCGGGAAGGGAAATGAGGAGGTTAGAAGAGAAGGGAAGGGGGAAAATAAATCAGAATGGAGAATCGTGTTCTGGAATGTAGCTGGGCTGGAAAATAAAGATAAAGAGTTCTGGGAAGGACTGAAGAAACAGGACGTGGTAGTCATGATAGAGACGTGGATAGGGGAAAAGGGATGGGAAAGAATAAGGAGAAGGCTGCCAAAAGGGAGTGCAAATGGCAAGGAAAAAGAATAAAAAAGGGAGAGCAATAGGAGGGATGATAATGGGTATAAGAAAGGAGATAAAAGAGAAGGGAATGGAAATAGAAATAGGCAGGGAGGGACTGATAGAAGGAAAGGGTTAAGATAGGTAGCGAGAACTGGAGCATTGTTGGGGTCTACGCAAAGAAAGAGGAGATGGAAGAAATACTAAAGGAGCTGGGACTGATAATGGAAAAGAGAGAAGAAGGAAGGTTTACGATTGTTGGAGGAGATTTCAATGCAAGGACCGGTCATGAAGACGGGGGGATAGATGATGAAGAGGGGGAGGACGGCGTGGAAAGGGTAGAAGATCAAAGGATAAAAAGATTGACAGAGAGGGGAGGTGGCTGATAAATAGCATAGAAGAGAGAGGATGGGAGATCTTCAATGGCAATGTGAGGGGAGATGAAAAGGGGGAGTTTACGTTTACGGGGGGAAGAGGAGACACGGTGATCGACTATGTGATAAGAGAAGGAGAAGTAAGAGAGAAGATAAAGAGTATGATAGTGGGGGATAGAGTGGACTCGGACCATCACCCCTTGGAAATAGCCGTAAGGAGAGAGAAAGAGGGAGATGGAGGAAGAAGGAAGGGGAAGAAGGAGAACAGGGGGATATGGAACGAGGAAGGAACAAAGAAGTTCATAGAAAAAATAGGAGCGGTGGAGGAAAAGAGGAATGATTTGAACAAGGAATGGGAAGAAATGGAGGCAATAAAAGGGGTGGAGGAAGAGATGGGAGAAAAGAGGGGGAAGGCAGGATGGTGGGATAAAGAGTGTAGAGAGGCGAAGAAAGAGGCAAGAAGAAAATTAAGGACTTGGAGGAAAGGAAGAGGAGAGGGTAGCGCGTACAAAGAAAAAAGGAAGGAGTTTAGAGAAATGTGTAAGAGGAAGAAGAAAGAAGAAAATCAGAGATGGGAGAGAAAAGCGGAGGGAGCAAGGAAAGAGGCGGAGGTTTGGGAGATAGTAAATAAAGAGAGGAAAAAAAGGAGGGGGATTGAGGAAGGAATAGAAGAGGAGGAATGGAAAGAGCACTTTATGAAACTCCTGGGAGGAGTAGAAGGGAGGGTGAGAATGGGGAAAGAAAGAGATAGGGAGGAAAAGGAGGGAGAAAAGGAAGAGGAGATTAGCATAGAAGAAATGAGGAGAGTTGTAAGGAGGTTAAAAGACGGAAAAGCTATGGGAAGGGATGGGATTCCAGGAGAGGTCTGGAGGCGAAGGGGGAAGGAGCTGGAGATTTGGGCATGGAAATATATTAATAGAATATGGAAGAGAGGAGGATGGCCGGAAATCTGGAAGGAGGAAATAATTACGCCAATTGTAAAGAAAGAAGAAGGAAAAAGAGAGCGGAGGAGTATAGAGGTGTGACAATAATGCCGTCGTTATATAAGGTGTACACAGCTATTCTGGCGGAAAGAGTAAGAGAGGAGATAGAGGGGAAAAGAATAGTGCCACAGAATCAGACAGATTTCAGAAGGGGGATGGGAACAATAGACAACATCTACGTGTTAAACTACTTAGTGAACAGAAGGTTAGAAAAAAAGGGGGAAAATTGATAGGATGTTTTGTGGACCTTAAGGCGGCGTTTGGTTCGGTGGATAGAGGAGTCCTAATAAAAGCAATGAGGGAAAGGGGAGTAAGGGAAGGGCTGGTGAGGAGAACGGAGGAGCTGTTAAGGGAGACGAAAAGCAGGGTAAGGGTAGGAGACGGAATGGGAGAAGAATTCTGGACGGGAAGAGGAGTAAGGCAAGGGTGCCCTTTAAGTCCGCTGCTGTTTAACTTGTTAATAGCGGATATGGAACAGGAAATGGGCAAGGTTAAATGGGGAGGAGTGACGTTAGGAGGTAGGAGGGTAATATACTTTGGCTTACGCGAATGATATAGTGTTATTGGCGGAGGACGAGGACCAAATGAGAAGCATGTTGGAAAGAGTGGAAGGCTATCTAAGTAGGAAGAGATTGGAAATGAATGTGGGGAAAACAAAAATAATGAGATTTAGAAAAGGAGGAGGGAGGGACAGTAAAAGAAGATAGAGATGGGGAGGAAAAGAATTAGGAGAAGTGAAGGAATTCCGATATTTAGGATACATGTTCCAAAGAAATGGAAGACAAGAGGCACAGATAAGGGAAAGGATCAAGAAGGCAGCGGCGATAATGGGGAAGATCTGGGGGATAGGCAAGAGAAGATTTGGGAAAGACTGGGGAAAAAGATTGTGGCTATTCGATAGACTGGTATGGACAGTAATGGGATATGGAGCGGAAATATGGGGATGGAAAGAAAGAGAAGGAATGGAAAAGTTGGAAGAAAGGTATATCAGATGGGTATTGGGAGTGGAAGGGAGTGGAAGGCCATGGTATCTCGTGAGAGAGGAGACGCAAAGGGATAAGCTGAGAGGGAGGGCAGGGATGAGAGCATGGAGATTCGAGAGGAAACTAGAGGAGGGTAGAGGAAGTAAATTGGCAAGGCTATGCTGGGAGGAGATGAAGAGAAAAGAGAAAGAAGGGAAATTAGGATCAAACTGGGAGAGAGAAAGAGGTAAGTTTTTTGAAAGCAGAGGTGTTGAATTGAAGGAACTGGAAAGGCTGAGAGAAGACGGAGATGAATGGTATCACAAACTGTTCGGAGGGGACAAGGAAGTACAAAGAAGAGAAAGATGGGAAAGGATCGAGGGTGCGGAGTATAATAGATGGTACAAGATAGTAAAAGGAGAGGGTATACCGGGATATTTGAAGAAAGGATGGGGAGAGAGCAGATGGAACAAGGTGGCGAAATATAGATTAGGAAATGAGATGAGAGAGAGCAGATACTGGGAAACGGAAGAGAAAAAGAAATGCAGGTTATGTGAGCACAGGGAGGAATCATGGGAGCATGTGTGGGAGGAATGTAGGAGATGAGAATCAGGAAAGGGTAGCTGGAAGGAAGCGGTGGGATGGGTGTTAGATGAGGACGGGGGAGGTGAGGAATGAATGATGGAGCTAGAAGAGGAAAGAAGGAGAGGAAAAGGGGGGTCGGGGGAGACAGAAGAAGGAATGGAGTGAGGGAGAAGGGGAGGAGGAAGGTAGGAGAAGAGGAAAGTGGAAGAAAGAGGAGGTGAGTAATAAAATATTACAGTTTACAGATTACCCAGGACTACTCAGGATGGAGGAAGAGGGGAGAATAATAGCGGAGGCAGTGGAAAGGATTATGGAGAAGAAATTCAAGAAGATGGTGAAGGAAAAGAAAGAAGTGGAGAGAAGGAAGGAGGAGAGAATAGAGGAGCTAGAGGAGAAAGTAAGGAAGATGGTGAAGGAGAAGAAAGAGGAGGAGAAAAAGAAAGAGGAGAGGATAGAGGAGCTTGAGGAGAAAGTAAGAAGAATGGAGAGGAAAATAGAGAGAATGGAGCAAAATGGAGGTAAAAGGAAGAGGGAGGACATCAAGGAAGGAGTGAGGGTGAAGAATAAATGGTGGGCAGGAGTGGGTGAGAGAAGCGAGGAGGAACAAAGGAAAAGGAACGTAATCATAAGGGCGAAAAAGGAGGTATGGGGAGACAAGGGTTCGCATTGGGAGAAGGTGAAGGAGGTGTTTGCGGAAGGACTGAGGATAAGGGTTACGGTGAGACAGGTGTGCGTAGTGGGGTAAAGAGGAGCATGGATAACGCTCTTGGTAAAATTAAAAGACGAAGAGGAGAAATGGCGGGTGATAGAGGCGAGAAGAAAGGCTGGAAACAGCTTAGGAGTGAAAATAGACGAGGATAAATCGGTGGAAAGGAGAGATAGGGAGAGAGAGGAAAGAGAGGAGAGAATGGAAGGTAGGCTAAGGAAGAGCTCGGGGAGATCAGAGGAGGAGAAAATCTCCAAGAAACATGGAAAGGAAACTGTTGATGGGGTCGGACGAGGAGAAAGAGGCGGGAGGGAAAAGGGATTGGAGTAAATGAGAAGGGGACGAACGGGGGAGAGGCAAGGGAGAGGTACCGATGCAAGAGCGGAAGAGAAGGAAAACAAAGAAGAGCATGAAGAATTAATTAATAATTAATTTAAATTTGATTATGACGTTGTTTTTTGATTTTGATGTTGATTATGTTTTTGTTTATGATTATGTTTTGAGGCTTTTTATAGAGGTTTGGGTACGTTCCTCGTAAAAACAAAACGCCTTGTAAACCCCATGGGGATATGCAATAAAATACATACATACATACATACATAGATAATATTATATATTTTTTTCAAAGCATTTTAATTTTTTGTTTTGTACCCAATATACGGACCACCCGCCAATGACCTTGACCTTGACATATGTTGTCAAAGTCACCCTCCTGAGCGACTTTCAGAAGTTTTTAGCCGGCGGTTGTTATTCGTTAAAAATTTATTAACAAAAAAAAGTTTGGAAAATATAGCAGCTATTTTGAGTATTGGAAGGCATAAATGACACGCATGCACTTTCCACGCGAAATATTCTTTCGGCGTATAGATTAGTGACGCGTTTTAAAAGTATTTAAGTGTTTAAAGCGTCAACTAACCTATGTAAGTTTTTCCGATTTACATGGTGGGCAGAGAGAGATATATTTCAAGCGGCCGGTGATTGCAATAAAGCTAGCTTTATTTTTTCTTTAACGTGACAGCGTCTACGATCAATATCGATCACCGATTGGCACAGAAACTTTCACTTTGTATTTCTCGTGAATTCCGTGACACGTTAATGTCGAAATCTGATTATTATAGAACATTCCTGCAAGATAGTAAAAATGTCAACCGTGTAGTATAAGCGAATACAAATGTATATAAATTTAAACATGCGGTACTATGACTTCTTTTTTTTAATAGCGTATTAGCATACTTAGGAGAAATAGAGTACGATATAATTGCAATTATAATTTATTAATCGATTTAGTATTTATTTTTTACGTTTTGGAAGGTAAACAATAAATGTATCTTCTGTAGCGGAAATTCCGCAGAGAAACACCTATTATATTGCATATTGTATGAAAATGTAAAACGTGAATCCGCGCGCGATATAGTAAAACTATTGAACAACATGCTTAGCTGGCGAGTCGCGAAAAAGAATGAGACGTCGACGTTTTCACGTGCAACCAAGCATGGATTAGACTCCGAATTGAATTTGATGTCGGTTTTAACCGCAGCGGGAGACGAATAACATAACAACTGCATATTTGTGTTTGTTATACAATTATTGCTCACGGCTCATCACGAGCACGCTAGTTAATCGGTGATACGCACTATAAGAAAGGAAGGCAGGGATGAGATGCGCGAGATACCCGCGTTTGAGAGAAATTATATACATGGCGCGATAGTGTAACAGAGGAATTCGCTGAACGCGAAATTATAATAATATAATTAAATGTCCGATTTCGCTCGATAAAGCAATAGCTAAATAATAGAATTTTAAATTTTAAAAATCTGACATATTCGAATTCAGAGCCCCAAAAAACATAAGGGTACCAAATTTCATAAAAATCAGACTATTTTTTGTAATTTTGATCCGCCATATTGGACCCGCCATTTTGTATTTTGTAAATCTGACATTATATTCGAATTCAGAAACCCAAAAAACATAAAAGTACCAAATTTCATGAAAATTAGTCCATTTTTTGTAATTTTGATCCGCCATATTAAACCCGCCATTTTGAATTTTATAAATCTGACATCATATTCAAATTCAGATACCCAAAAAACATAAGGATATCAAGTTTCATAATAATCCGATGAACTTTTTTTCAACACACTTTTGGCCCAAATAGTAAAATTCTCTTACACAGCCAATGGGTTAAGTAATCTTGGGGTAGTTTTTTGTATATATGGGTGTTTTCCGCAGGGTGTATCGTATTCCTCTATTTTGTATTTCGTATGCGGCACTCTGGAGGTCCTCTGTGCCAAAGGAGAAATGGGCCAAATCATTTTTAAATAATCGCTCCATGAACGTTCCAAACTTGAATCAGCTCTAGAATGGGGTTATGGGGTTTTGGTGTTTTAGGGTCAAGGGGTTATGGGATTACAAGATTACGGAGGTATAGAAAAATAATTAAAGTGCGATGGTTTCGATTTCAGAGGTTTAGGGTGCGTTCCGAGTTACGCATGAAGCGCGTAGACTGCATAGAAAGTCGTTCCGATTTAGCCAATGTGCGCATTGGGAGCGCTTTGGTAGCGCAGAGAATTCCCTAGATTGTACTAACCGTACTGAATTTTTAGCACTCCTCCCAGCGCATTGACTGCTTCTATTTCGACTTGAGGCAGTTGATGCGTCTGATGCGTTTATGCGGTCTATGCGCTTCATGTGTAATTCGGAACGAACAATCGTTCTTCGAAAAAGTCCGTTAACCTGACTCTTCGCTATGGAACAGCAACTGCAAGAATTTCCGGTTATAATAGAAGAAACTAACGAAGTAATAACGTTACTATTAAGTACAGAAGATGTGGAGAAAGCAAGGGATGGTAAAGTTAATGTATTATTTTACATGGATTTATTTAATGTATAGGTTATACGTTAGTTTAACCATTGTGTTGTTTTTCATAGACTCAGAATTTTTGCGGAATCTTGTTGCAAAGGAACAAGGCGTAAATAACAATAATATCGAGCCGGTAACTGAACTGGAAGATTCAACAAGTGAAAATGCTGTTGACAAAAACAATGCCGGTAAGATGCACACTTTATTTTTGTGTAACCAGTGTCTATAATCAAGTCTTTAATTTTGTATAAAAGTATGTTTATGCAAGTTTAAGAATAATATATATGTTATAGTCAAAGCCCGAAACGCGGGCATTCCTAGGATTGACTAGTCAATCCTGGAACGACCAAGCGTCTTGGTCAAAGCCCGAAATAAGTTTTGCGTTTCGGCTTTTGACTAGTCAATTCTAGGAATAACTAATACGGCTGGTCAAAGTTAGAAACTAAGAAAAATCACTTCGGACTTTGACTAGTCAATCCTAAGTGTGGCTTAATTCGGACTGTGTGACTGTTAACAAATAAAATAAAGATTTTTTTTACTAAATTAAGTTATTATCGTTAACATAATATAGCTTTTTATTTACTTTTTTACTCTTGTACATAGTTTCTTCTCCTTAAGTTTAAAAATGTACTTTTGGTAAAATATTGATTTAAAGCACTTTAAACAGTTAAATACTTTGGTAATTCTTCAGTTTAGCTACCTCAGCACAGAAATCGATGCAATTAGGCTTATTCGACGCGTTTTTGCACGAAATGAACGAATCTGGCAGAAAAAAGTGTCGCTCTACGCGGTTTACAAGCTCGTTTAAGTACATGCGTGGGCGGGGAGATTTTGCTCCCCTGCACCACCCTCCCCATGCATGTACTTTATAATTTCGCTTTACAACTTAGCATGTACTTTAAGTTGTAAAGCGAGTTCCACGCTTTCAACCGCGAAGGGTGCGGGGGGGGGCGAAGGCCCCCCCTTGCACCGCCTCGTCTGTATGTGTGTGTGTGTGTGTGTGTGTTCACGCGAAACGAGGTGCCACATGGGTTTATGACGCGCTTTACAAGATGGGGGAGTGCAGGGGAGCAAAATCCCCCCGCCCACACATGTACTTAAACGAGCTTGTAAAGCGCGTCATGTACTCATGTGGCACCTCGTTTTGCGTGGAAAGTGTATGCGTGAACTATTTCGACATATATATTAGTCATTTATGTCTTCTAATACTCAAAATAGCTGTTATATTTTCTAAACCTTTTTTTGTTAATAACTTTTTAACAAACAATGACCCCCGACTAAATAAAAAGCTACATTATGTTAACAATAAGAACTTAATTTAGTTAAAAAATCTTGATTTTATTTGTTAACAGTCCGAATTAAGCCACACCTAGGATTGACTGGTCAAAGTCCGAAGTGATTTTTCTTTAGTTTCTAACTTTGACCAGCCGTATTAGTTATTTCTAGGATTGACTAGTCAAAGTCCGAAGTGATTTTTCTTAGTTTCTAACTTTGACCAGCCGTATTAGTTATTCTTAGGATTGACTAGTCAAAAGCCGAAACGCAAAACTTATTTCGGGCTTTGACCAAGACGTTTGGTCGTTCCCCAGGATTGACTAGTCAATCCTAGGAATGCCCGCGTTTCGGGCTTTGACTATAACATATATACTAATATTTCTTGATAATCTTTTGTGTTTACTTTTTAATTTAATTTTTAGATAAGTCAAAAACATTCGTATGGCCGGACAAAGCGGTACTTTTATTAATTGAACTGTATAGAGAAAAGGAGGAAGAGTTCTCAAGTAGTTTTAAGCGTAGCAACAAAATTTGGGCTGAAATTGCCGCTGAGATGAACAAAGCCAACCCAGCCTACGAAATAACAGCACAGCAATGTTCATCAAAAATGGCTGGCTTGAAGCGGACGTACAAAAATATTGTTGATCTGAATAAGAAGAGCGGCAATAATAGAAATTCATAGGCATTTTTTCGGTATGTTTTATCACACACACACACACACATTTTATTTTGTATGCGATATTCACAGGTGTGCAACAAGATAAATTTGTATATTATTTAACACATTATTCCCATCATGCACTAGGTTATGGATTTATTATTTGGTGACAAAGCGTCCATTAGGCCTCTTGCAATTGCTACAAGTGACGGTCCATCGGACCCAAATCAGGAAGGATCATCGTTATCAATGATTTCATCCCCTACATCGAAAAGTAAGACTTTTTACTTGTGTACACTTGTAGTGTAAAGTGCTCTTATCGCGGTTTACAGCGTTTAAGCGTCAAGACAAACGCAGCCTTAATATTAATTTAATTTGGTTCTTATTATTTATTATAGTGTAATAGTCGTTTTTGTCTTATCTATTACAGGTCCGCCGAAAAAAAGAAAACGAATGGAAAACGTTATGGAAGAGTTCTTGGCCAATATTGCGATAGAAAAAAAAGAAAAAAAAAAGAAATGAAAAGGCAAGAAAAGATACGCGAAGAAAGAAGAATACAACGTGACAAAAGGCATGAGGATCAAATAAGCGTACAGAAGTCATTAGTCTCCATATTAGAACAATTTATTAAAAAAATTTAGTTTGTACTCTTCTTAAAAGAAATGTTTAAATTTAAGCGTTACTAGTTGGAAGCTTTAAAAAATGTTTATTTTATATTGTTGCACTCGCGCTGAGTTCGCAGCTTCGCCCGGTATTTTCCGCCGCGGAGCGTCTTTAGCAACGGGCGTTGCTATGCGTTGTTGATACAGCCCGGCTTTCAGATTTCCTCCGGACTGAAACTCGAGCGAACGTTTCGGCTCTCGTTCTATGATTGTAACATTCGCAATAAACTATCCTTTCGTTCCTAAAACCTGTGTTCCCTTATTCCGCGGTACGCGAGTTAACGCGCGACCGAGTGCGGGAGTGCCTATAGGGAGCGTGCGAAAGTCGCCGGAGTGCAACATTTTGGGGGCTCGTCCGGGATAGAATGACGACCACTCACACCCCGCCGAAGACCCGTTCGCAGGCCGCGGCGTCGAGGACAACGGAGTCGGACACTGCAAATAAGTCGTCACAATACAGGCCGTGATTCGCCAGATCCGCGACATGCGCGAGGAACAGGCGCAGAGAGAGAGAGAATACGCCGAGACGTTCCGCCGGCAGGAGGAAGAGATCCGTCTTCTCCGAGGGATAGACTCCGCACAAACACAGCTAAGTCTCTCCAATAATAGAGCGTCCGGGGATACGGGGACGCGTTTCGCGCTGTCGGGAACGAGTGATGTGCGCGCGGACCCCACGGCTTATGCCGCGAATTCGGGAGTGTGCGACGCGCGAGAAAATACGGGAGCGCGGGCCGCGTTTGCGGGTGTAAATGACGTGCGCGCGGAGCTCGGATTTAAGCTCAAGCCCGACGTTTATGACGGATCGGTCCCGTTGCGGGAATTTTTCTCTCAATTCGAGATTATCGCTCGCGCAAATCAGTGGGAGCGACGCGTCGAGGACCATCGCATTGGCTTCCTGTTTGAGGGAAAAAGCGCGTTCGATTCTGGACTCTGTCGAAAACGTAGAAAATCTCGAATACGCCGAGCTAAAATCGAAGCTTGAATTGCGTTTCGGGGAAGGGCACCTTTCTCAAAATTATTACTCCCTCTTCACGAATCGGAGACAAAAATTCGGGGAGGACTTTGCGTCTCTCGGCTCCGAATTGGAAAGGCTTGCCCGGTTGGCTTATCCCGAGTGCCCGTACGCTGTTCGGGACAAGATTGCGTGCTCGCAGTTTATCTCTGCCATAACGGACGGTTTCGTGAAGAGGACCCTTCAGTTGGAAGGAGTTACCTCTTTGAAATTAGCGGTAGAGAGAGCGAAGGCCGTTAAGGCCATACAGGGAGAAAGTTTTGGGGGATTTGGGAGAAAAAGGGAAATTTTTGGTAAACCTTTCGAAAAAGGGGAAAAGAAAACTTTGCCTCAAAATGAGGGCGGCGAAAAATCCGAGGAAAAGGGGGGAGGTAGCGTCCGCAAAGATTTTCCGCGCAATTTTCGAAATCGCGTTTCCGCAAAGGAATGCTGGCTTTGTGGAAAGGTTGGACATTTCCGAGCCGAATGTCCCGCGAACACGGAAAAGGGAAACGCGGAATAGTTACTCTTAGCGGGGGAAGAGTGACCTTCGCAGATAAAACCCCGGAAATTTTAATTCGTTCGATTAGTAATAAGAGTGATTACGATAATTTTTGTTACCAAGGGAAATTAGATGGGAGGGATTGTTTTTTTAAAATTGATCGGGTTCCGATGTTTCCATTTTGAGTAGGAAGTTTCTCGGAGAGGTTAGAGGGAAAATTCGAGTCGAGAATTGTTCTCTTCGTTATCCCACGGGGGAGAGAGTCCCTGTGGAATTTAAAATGGAGGTTGAAGTTCGGTTAGGAAATTTTTCTGTGAATAAGATTTTAATGTACGTGGCGGAAATTGATGATCAGTGTTTGCTGGGAAGAGATTTCTTAAAACTCATTAATTTAGAAGGTATTTTTGATTCGTTTTTTGGAAAGAAGGAGTCAGAAATCGGAAGAGTTTTGAGTTGCTCTCGGGTGGCGTATTCTTCTGAAGTAGTTCCTCCTTTCTTGAAAGGGCTATTTGAAAAAGATTCTGAAAATTTGGACGCAGGACAGAAGGTTTTTGCTGGATTTTTGAATGAATTTCAGGATGTCTTTTCTGAAGACGTCGTTGCGGGAAATTGTGAAGTCGTTAATCATGAAATTAATTTGAAAAATCCTACTCCAATTAAGCAAACTCCCCGACGTGTTCCTTTTCGAATGCGAGAGAAAGTTGACGGAATTATTGAAGAAATGAAGAAACAGGGCGTTATTGAGGAGTCGCGTAGCCCTTGGGTTTCTCCGGTCGTTCTTGTCAAAAAGAAAGATGGTTCAATCCGTTTCTGTATTGACTTTCGGAAAGTTAACGAGGTGACTGAAAAGGATTCTTTTCCTTTGTCCAGGATTGATGACATCCTGGACCAATTATCGGGCAATAGTTGGTTCTCTACTTTGGATTTGAAAAGCGGATACTGGCAAATTAAGATCCGCCCGGAAGATCGCGAGAAGACGGCCTTTTCTATCGGGAACGGGTTATGGCAGTTTGTCGTAATGCCATTTGGTCTCTGTAACGCCCCTGCCACTTTTGAACGATTGATGAAAAAAGTTCTTTGGAAACTTTTATCAAAGATTTGTTTATCTTATTTAGACGATGTTATCATTTTTGGAAAGAGTTTTGAGGAAATGTTAAGGAATTTAAAAGAAGTATTCTCTCGTTTACGTTTAGCTAACTTAAAAATCAATCCTAAAAAATGTGTACTTTTTGAAAGAAAGGTTAAATACTTAGGACATGTGATTTCTACAGAGGGCATTGCTACAGACCCTGATAAGATTTCCGCTGTAAAAGAATGGCCGGTTCCTCATTCCAAAAAGCAATTACGTAGTTTTCTCGGTTTCTGCTCTTATTATCGGAAATTCATTAAAGGTTTCTCTTCTTTAGCAAAGCCCCTCTTTACGCTTACCGGAAATCAAGTGAAATTTGTTTGGGGGGAGGAGTGTCAGAACTCTTTTGAGAATTTAAAGCGGGTGTTGACATCCTCTCCCGTACTTTCTTTCCCGAGGGGGGAGGGAGAGTTTGTGTTAGACACTGACGCTTCTAACATCGGGGTTGGTGCGGTGTTATCCCAGAGGCAAGAAGGGTTAGAAAAGGTTATCGCGTACTTCAGCCGTGTGTTGAGTAAAACGGAAAGAAATTATTGTGTTACTCGTCGTGAGTTGTTAGCAATAGTCGACTCGGTTAAATCTTTTCGACATTACCTTTTGGGGCGTAAATTTGTCATCCGTTCGGACCACGCTTCCCTTAAATGGCTTATGTCCTTCAAGGACTTAGAGGGACAATTAGCTCGCTGGTTGGAGAGACTCCAACAATATAATTTTGAGATAATTTATCGTAAAGGTCTTTCGCATGAAAACGCCGATGGATTATCCAGGCGTCAGTGCGAGATTGACGGCTGTGCGTTTTGTGCTAGAGTAGAGGAGAGGAACCCAGTTGAATCGGAGAAAACGGTCGCGCGAATAATCTTGCTGGGAGAAACTTTGGATGAATGGAAAAAAGACCAGCTAGAGGATCAAAATATCGCGGCTGTTTACCGAGGCAAAGAAACGGGGGTACGGCCGTCACGATCTGAGATTTCGACAGGAGACGTTTCCGCTCAAATTTATCTTTCCTATTGGGACGCTATCGTCTTGAGGAATGAAGTTCTTTATAAAATATGGGAGGCTCCTAGTCTTAAGTCCAGGATTCATCAACTCATTGTTCCACAAAAACGAATTAAACAGATTTTAGAGGAGGCACACGATTCTTTTTCGGGGGGACATTTTGGAGTTAACAAGACCCTTGAAAAAATTCGTAAGCGATTTTATTGGGCCACTTGTAAAAGAGATGTAGAAGATTGGTGTAGATCTTGTGAGATCTGCGTTTCGAAAAGGGGACCGTCGGGAAAAGGAAAGTCCCCGTTGCAAATCTATAATGTCGGGTTCCCTTTTGAAAGGGTCCAGATGGACATACTCGGTCCTCTTCCATTGACCAAGTCTGGAAATAAGTATCTGTTGGTCATTGTGGACTGTTTTACTAAGTGGATTGAGGCTTTTCCCTTGAGAAATATGAGAGCAAGGATAATAGCTGAGACTTTTGTTAATCAGTTTATTTCTAGATATGGAGTCCCCTCGGAAGTTCATACGGATCAGGGGAGGAATTTTGAATCGAGACTTTTCACAGAAGTGATGGGACTTCTCGGAATTAAAAAAACTAGGACTACCCCGTTGCATCCGCAGTCTGATGGGCAGGTGGAGAGACAACACCAAACGATTACCAATTACTTAGCCAAATTTATCTCCAAAGATCAAAGAGATTGGGACAAGTGGATTCCCTTATTCCTTTTGGCTTATAGATCTTCAAAACATGAGACCACGGGCGTGACTCCTGCGGAGATGTATTGTGCCCGGAATCTTAAGTTGCCCTTAGATTTATTACAAGGCAGTCCTCCGGGACTTCGGGAGGAGAGCCCTAGGTCAGAGGGCGATTTTATCAAAAGACTGAGGGAAAAATTGGAGGGGATTCATTCGGTAGTCAGAGATAGGTTAGAAATTAGATCTTCTAGGGTAAAAAACTGGTATGATCGTGGAGCCAGGAAGGACCTTTTTCGAGAAAATCAGAAAGTTTGGTTTTATAATCCTCGAAGAGAAAAGGGAAAGGCCCCGAAATTACAAAGTAGTTGGGAAGGCCCTTTTCTAATTGTAAGAAAATTAAGTGATGTAGTATTTTGTATTCGAAAATCCCCCAGGCATAGAAAGAAGATAGTACATGCGGATAGGTTAGCCCCTTTTTATGAGAGAACAGTAGGAAGTAGTTAAAGAAATCGGAACCCGATTTATCGTTAAAAAGTTTTTCTTTGAAGTTGATATATGTTACTGCGTGTATTGTTTTTTTTTTTTGTGTTTAAGGGAGAATCTTCGTTTCTTCATTGGAAGATCTTGAAGGACACGGAGTGGACTCTTCATTATTATCTTGAGACCACGGTTTAAACAAGACTGCCTCTCCCTCGGTTTTTGCAATTGAGGTTTTTCCGAGGGACTTGGGCGAATGCCGAGGCAGGGACTAGGGGAGTCCTGATTCGAATTGTTATTTTGGTCAGAGACGATGGGTCCTCAAAAAGTTATTTCCTCCCCCCTTGTCCGAAGACTTTCGTGAGACGACGTCTGCGGCGGAAGGAGAATGCGGTGAGGAGAACTGCGTCAAGGAGGAATTTTAATGGAGTTCCAGTAAAGCCGAGAAAGAAGAGAGCCTTCTGTAACGGCGAGGAACGGAAGAAGGACGGAAAGTTCTTGTTGGCAGGTTGGGCCCAATGAAGGCGAAGCCCGACATCTTGAAGCAACAGCTCGGGATAGGGCGAGGAACGCTTCAGAGCCCTGGAGCCTGCAAAGAAAGTGGAACCTCTTGGAGATTGCCCTTCCGGATTGTCGGGATGACAATCTGAAGAACGGGGGGGCAGTGTTGCACTCGCGCTGAGTTCGCAGCTTCGCCCGGTATTTTCCGCCGCGGAGCGTTTTTAGCAACGGGCGTTGCTATGCGTTGTTGATACAGCCCGGCTTTCAGATTTCCTCCGGACTGAAACTTGAGCGAACGTTTCGGTTCTCGTTCTATGATTGTAACATTCGCAATAAACTATCCTTTCGTTCCTAAAACCTGTGTTCCCTTATTCCGCGGTACGCGAGTTAACGCGCGACCGAGTGCGGGAGTGCCTAGGGAGCGTGCGAAAGTCGCCGGAGTGCAACAATATTAATTACTTTATTTTAATTACGAGTTTTAAGTTGTTTTAAGTGGGTTGTAATTCTCACAAAATATGATTTTATGTTACGTTATGCTTACGAGCAATGGGTCTCGCCTATCAAGAGATATCTTTTAAACGCTTTTTTGAACAATTTTAAGAAAAAATTATATTTATTTTTTAAAATGTAAAAGTACAAACATTTAAAATACTAGTTATTTTATTCACATTTTAAAATACACGAAATGTACGACTGAAATTCATAAGACTGAATAATATAATAGGAATAAAACCAAAAATTAAACATAACTAATGTCGGTTTATCAATAAAAAATGTTTATTTATAAAAAAACAATATAAAATCCTTTGTATTACATCCAAATATTCATTATCGATCAATTGACGAGCCTCATTTGCAATGCATTCATTATTCTTGTTCTTTTAGCATTTCCCATGTCAGTGTTATTGTCGCGAACAGGTGCCTGTAATTCTTCATAATGTTGGATGCCAACAGTCATTACATCATTTTGTAATATGCAAATATTATGTAATACGCAACATGCTATGATAAACTCTGGAATTTTTTTAACATCCGTCAGTGGTAGACAATCTAATAGTATTCTAAAACGTATTTTTAATTGTCCAATCGCACGTTCAACTGCCATTCTTGACGATAGACAATAATTAAAATTTTTTTGTCGGTTTGACAAATGACCATCGTCTCGAAATGGGACCAACAGGTGCGGATGAATTGCATATGCAGCGTCTCCGATAATATGGGAGTCATTAGGGAAGTATATGTCAGGCATTTCTAGAAAACGTGCTACTGGCGAGTTTCTAAAAACCCGAGCATCGTGAATTGATCCTACTTGTCCTGCATAACAGTGCGTAAAGAGGCCACGTGAGTCACATACTACTTGGAGATTTAAGGACGGAAAACCTTTTCGGTTTATATAAGAAGCTGAATCAACTAGCGGAGCTCGGATTTTAATGTGTGTTCCATCTATGGCACCGATGACATTTGGAAAGCCGCAAGTCCTTTTGAAATGTTCCATGATATCTGCAACAACAACTTCTTTGGGCCACTGTATAAATCGTGGTGCGATGCAGTGAAGTGCGTAGGTAACACGTCTCACAGCCCTAAAAGCAGTTGCTTTACCAACTCCAAATTTGACGCAAACGGATCTGTAACAATCCAGAAAAGTAAGCAATGAGAAGCTTGTCGCAAAACAATTTAATAGCATTTTTCACTGGCCGCATTGGTGCGCACTACATAACAGCAATGTGTTTTTATTTTGGTACACAAATTCGGCACTAGCTACAAGACATGGTGTCAGTTGAATGCAATATGGCACTCAGTCCCAGACAGCATACATGTCTAAAAGATATCGTAAAGATATCATTAAGATTGTCTTTTAGACATTATGTCGGAGGTGCTGCTGAGTGAAAAATGCTATAAATATGTGGTGGTTATACCAGTATAGAGCACAGATGGGTTTTACATACCTGTACGAATCGGGAGTAGCCATAAACCAAAGAGCAATATATAATTGTTTTTCTGCTGAAATTGGTTTTTTACCAAATATGGTACCTGTGGCATTTAGTGCTGGTCCAATCAGTGATAAAACCATTTCAAATGTAGCCGGATACAGTCTAGAATATTAGGTTATGATATAAGTGAAATAAATTTAATAAAACCAAATGGAAAATATTACAACTTTATAACTTAAAGACATTTATGTTTAATACCTAAAATGTTCTTTAAATATAATATTCGTGTAATTAGGAATCACGCGATCGACGTAATCAGTAATTTTTTCCACTACAATTTTTTCTCCACGTGATTTACTTGCTATTAGCATAGAAAACAACGTCTGCATATCACTTAGAGATATGTCTTCAACTTCATTTTCATTTTCACTGTCGCTTGATTCGGAACTATCACTTTCATCGTTTTTCTTCAAAAGTATTATTGAAGAAATTACAATTACTGGAATTGCTTTGTTGACGTTTTGCACGGCGTCCATATTCTCAATTCACATTAGCGCGCAGAGCGCGCAGGCAACCGTTCCGAATAACTTAAAGCGCATAATAACTTCATGCGCATTGACAAAACGGAACGATTTTGAAGCGCTGCGCAACAGTAATGCAGTCTATGCGTTTCATGCGCAACTCGGAACGCACCCTTAGAAGCTTATGAGGTTATATGGTTATGGAGTTATGGGGTTTTGAGGGTTATAAGATCAAGGGGTCATGGGGTTAATAGTTTATGAAGATTTTAGGGCCAAACAGCTTAATTAAAGCGATTATTGAGATGAGACAAATCGTATAAATCATATTGTAAGATCACTTTATCAGGTCTTTGGGTGATTTTGCTTATGGAGTCATGAGGTTATGGAGTTTTTTAAAATGGCCACTCAAATTTCGAAAGTCCTCGCTTATACGAACATTTTAAGCCCAAACGCAATATTGTAAGTCGCTTCAATTTTTGGACAGAGGGAGGGGCCACTTGACGTGGAATGTCACATATATATATATATATATATATATATATATATATATATATATATATATACTAGCATGCCCCGCCGGGCTTCGCCCCGGAGAACATGTGTATTAAGGCTGCGGTCCAGTAAGCGCTACCAAATGCTCCAAACGCCACGCTCCAAGTGCTATCGAAACAGCGGTCCACGAATGCTTCGAGTGCTACAATCGCTATACAAGTGGACCAGGCTGTAGCACTTGTAGCAGTGGTAGCATGTGATTAGCACAGCACAATAGCGTGAATCAGAATGGAACGTAATATACCGATAATACCTATTGTAATAGCTAGTATGGATGTTTTTGATATTCCATCTTTATTCGAAGATGATGAAGATGATGTAATATATAATGCATGTATAAAATCAGTAATAGAAAAAGGTAAAAGAAAACGGGGAAATATTCCTACAATTGAGGGTTATGTGGAAAATATTGTCCCGTCACTTGGTGCAATGGAGTTTAAAAGCCATTTTAGGTAAAATTAATTCTATTATCTTCTTTTATTACAATTTATTCCTCATATATATTTTTTATTATAATTTTCTCTTATTACATATTTCTTTTATTACAATTTCTATTATTACCTATCTTCCGTATTGTAACATAAACGCTCATGAAAACATTTCTTTATTTTTTAGAATGTTGCCAGAGACATTTGAGTTTGTCTTAGGACAGATTGCAGAACGATTGCAAAGAACTGCAAATGGTAATGAAATGATATCACCACAAAAACAATTTTTAATTGCTTTATGGCGTATGGCAACGCCAGATTCTTACAGGTATGAATCATACTCTGTAATATTAATAAATGATCATAAATTTAAAGCATGTACGAATCCTACGTTTCTAACATTTACATGTGTAAGCAGACACATATGATCATAAAAGGCGATTTTTGGCGACTCTGGTATAAGCAACCAAAGGATACCAAATTGCATCAGAACCAATAGCAACCACCGATAGCAACTTTGGTTGTACCAAACCATACCAAACAATCGCCAAAAATTGCCTAAACTACCCATAAACAAAGTGTAATTATACTTTTAAAAATACAGGAATAAATATAAAAGTGTTTATATTTCTTTTACTACCAGTAACACAGTACAAAAGTAAAATATTACAAACCTGGGCTTGGATGGAGTAATGTTCTTTTCTGTTAATCTAAAAATCTAATTAACATATTTTAGATCAATACACACTAGATTTGGAGTAGGAAAAGCTACAGCTATAAGAGCGGTACGACGAGTTACTCAAGCATTATGTGGTCTTGCTTCAATATTTATACAATGGCCGACAGAAGAAAAGATTGAAGATATTAAGCAAGGTTTTTCTCACGTTGGTGCCTTTCCAGGAACTATTGGAGCAATAGATGGCACACATATTAATATACCTGCTCCTAAGAAAAATCCAGAGGCTTATATTAACAGAAAAGGACATTATTCCATTCAAGCCCAGGTTTACAATTTTTTAGTTTGTACTATGTTACTAGTAATAAAAAAATATAAATATTTTTTATTCTTGTATGTTTTAAGTATAATTGCCCTTGGTTGTAGGTCGTTTGTGATCATATGCGTGTGTTTACACATATAAATGTTGGAAACGTAGGATCCGTACATGATGCTCGTGTATTCAGGTTATCAACTTTGCAAGACTATATTTCAGACCCATCAAAATTTCCCAGTGATAGCCATTTAATAGGAGATGCTGCTTATCCCCTTTCGAAACAATTAATGGTACCATACACGGATAATGGCCATCTTACACAGCGTCAAAAGAATTATAATTTCTGTCTTTCCTCTTCTCGTATGGTTGTGGAAAGAGCTATTGGCTTACTTAAGGGACGCTGGAGAAGCCTTCTTCATTATTTGGCGATAGAAAGTGTCGAGCGCATTTCTTATCATATTCTAGCATGCTGTGTGTTGCATAACATATGTTTGATGAGAAATGATGAAATAGAGGCAATGGTCTTATTGTTGGATACTGAAGTTGTGTTTCCTGAAACGCGAGTGCAAAATACAGAGCATAATAGAGGTGAAGCAGAGGCTAAGAGGAATCTCATATGTGCAACACTTCGTATGAGATATGTGTGAAGGATAGTGATATTATATGATGTTAAATAATATATTATTGTGATATTTTATGTCTGCGACCAAAATGCAAGAGTATTTTTTATATATGTATGGTTTAACATTATAAATTAATAATTAAAGTTACGCTATATAATCACAGTTTAGACTTTTATTTCTTCTGTTAACTACATACAAAATATTTTTGTACTTTCTATATGAAACGCTTTTTGACTATAATTTCAAGTACTCATATAAAACGAATCTGAGTTAAATAATATTTCCTATAGTCAAGATAATTGTGTGTATTAATACATAAAATATTCTAACACTGATAAATATGTTAATAACATAAGAGTGAAATGGAAATTGCTTTAAGCGAACAAATAAGAATACTTAGAATTAAGTAACACTGTGTAATGTGTAATACAATGAAAAAGTTAGGAGCAACTCTTAACACCTTATCTATTTAGACTAATATCACAAAAATAAGAAAACAAATAATACTTTTTAATTATAAAACAATATCATTCTTAGTTGCAATATTTCATGTGTTACATTTAAAAAATATATAAATATAAATATATTTCCTAATAATATTAATTAATATCTCAATTCTTAAGTTTAGTATTTTTGTAATATTTATTATATATTAAGTATTATATTCAGTATTGTTTAGTATTATATATTTCTTATATTTATGTCCGCTTTCACCAACGTTGTTTAACTTAAACCTTAGTTCAATTCACCCCTTGTCTCTTTCTAATGGACTCCCTTAGAAACAGACAAAGAGTGAATTAAACTAAAGGTTCAAGTTAAACAACGTTGGTAAAAACGGGCATTAATATTAATATTTGTTTGTTACATATAATGTTAACGTGAAATATTGCAATTAAAATATAAAAATAAAAACTATCTTTGCAATAAAATCATATAAAAACATGAAAGATCATAATACACCTATTCAATATTATTGAGCAATACTGCACAAAGAACTCTAATCAAAATGTTTTACTTAAAATAGAAGTAAAGTCTTGTATCCCATTACATTAAAAAGAAAAAATATATATTGATACCAATAGAAAGCATTAATAAAACTTTGTACTTTGGTTAAAAAAAAAAATTATTGCATATAAAAATTGCACTTATTGTGTCAACAAAATTTATTACATTTTGTTGGCAATGCTTTCTAAAATATGTAATAGTCGCTCTTGTCTTACTGCAGTCTCTTCATACATATTTTTTCTTTCTTCCTTATTTTCTTTTGCAATTGCAACCAGATCTTCCAAAGCAGTTTCTTCAACTTTCTTACCTAAAACCAAAATAAGACAATGAAAAATTCATTATGTATCCATATTGTATAAAATAATTAAATGTATTTGCAAAATCTTCTTCATGTAACAATTTTTACTTACGTTTTTTAGGTCTTTCATTAGTAGAAGTAAGTAAGGATGGTGATAGAGACATCTCTGAAAATGGAGATGTGGTGTCACTGTTGCTGCAAATAGAACTACCAGATGGGATGTCATTTCCAGAATCCAAAGTTAGAATTGGATTCATCCATGGTTTATGGCCGAACATTTCATCCATAATCTGTAAATGTAAAATAATAACATACACAGTTGCATTCTCAGTTATATATTTTAATTCCTATTCTTAATCTGACAGTGAATAAATAATAAAGATACATACTTCAAAGAAAGGCCAAGTGCGCCTGTTGTTGCCACTTTTAGCGTTATGATCTTTAATGTTTTTATATGTTTTTTTTAAACTGTGAAATTTGCTTTTACATTGTGGTCCTGTAATGTTGTACGACTTTTCCTTTAATATTTGAGAAATTATTTCCCAAAATTTCTTTACAGATACTTTTCCTTTTATCAACAGGTCTTCACGATCCTTGTATGCTGCCAACAATAACCTGACCGCTTGGTTTACCCATCTAAAACCATCTGAAAAAATAAATGTTACACACATATATATTATATTAAAAACTCATTTAAACTTTACTTGAAATAATAAATACGAGACACAGTATACCATTGTAAGTTTCACTATCATCGACAGCTTCTTTTTCTGTTGTATCATCGCTTTCTTTAAAATTTTTCTTTGCGTTTTCCAGCAATTTGGTGCGGTATGTTAAATCTAAGAAAAGGGAAGAGATATTTTGTACCGAAAAATTACACATAGTTTCCTAACCTATTTTTCCTACATATATTCAGAAATGCACGCAATACTTATGGAATATATACCGTCTGCACGAACATAATCTTCTTCTGTCACATTTAACACATATATATCACCACTTTCTTCATCAAGCAATTGCAATTTCCGCATTTTGATATTTTCAATACTACACAACAACACTACAACCGTCCGTATTCGATTCAATCCGATTTCAGATTTCTGCAACGCTACAGTTAACCCACCTCATGAGGAAGGGCATTTGGAGCGTATAGTAGCGAATATAATGACGTAATTCATGACGTCATCAGGTGTGTTGTAGCGTTTCGTAGCGCTAAGTGGACCAACCGTAGCGCTGCTACAAACGCTCCGGAGTGTTTATAGCGTTTACTGGACCGCAGCCTAAGACACGCAAATAGTCTCTCTCTCTCTCTCTCTCTCTCTCTCTCTCTCTCTCTCCTCTCCTCTCTCTCTCTCTCTCTCTCTCTCTCTCTCTCTCTCTCTCTCTCTCTCTCTCTCTCTCTCTCTCTCTCTCTCTCTCTCTCTCTCTCTCTCTCTCTCTCTCTCTCTCTCTCTCTCTCTCTCTCTCTCTCTCTCTCTCTCTCTCTCTCTCTCTCTCTCTCTCTCTCTCTCTCTCTCTCTCTCTCTCTCTCTCTCTCTCTCTCTCTCTCTCTCTCTCTCTCTCTCTCTCTCTCTCTCATTCTCTCTTTCTTGGTGACACGTTAACAGATTATCTTCTTCTTCGGCAGATGCATCCGGTAGCTTCGTCCCCGTTGTAGAGAAAGACCCTCACGTTGATTCCGGATTGATAACCAGCAACGGCTGCGGCTGGTGGTATGAGGCGAGGTGCAACACAGAAGAGAACGTATAGACAAGGACGAGGACGAGGACGAGGACGAAGATGGGTCTGCGAGGCGCGAGGGCGGCACGTATGCGAGGGAGAGCGCAGGATGAGTTTGCGATTAAACGCGATTATAATTAAGGATAATGGAGTTTCAGCTCGGGAGTTCCCGTCGACTCGAGTCCCTTCGCAACTGGCACCGTTATATTGAGTTCCCGTCGTCAGTTCCAGCACAGACGATCGTTCTCTTCCCCCTACTCTCTCTCTCTCTCTCTCATCTCTCTCTGTCTCTCTCTCTTCCTCCCTCTCTGTCTGTCTCTCTCTTCCTTTTCGTTACCACGAAATGCTTTTGGTCACCCAGATGAACATATATTTACACTCAGCAAACGCTAAATTTTAGGAATGTGTGAGTGCACATTTGTTCACTATAGTAGGCAGAGGTATATATAGTGGCTTATACTCGCTAATGAAGACCACCATCACGGCTCCTTCGTCGAATAAAGCAATGGGAATCGTTCTTCTGGGATAGGTCTCCCTTTTCTAGACTTGGACGTCATCCTGGACACTATAGTCAAGGACTTTATTTCCAGTTTAGACAAGTATGCACCTATTCGCACCTTTTGTGTGACTCGTCCGCCTGCGCCCTGGCTCACCGATGCCCTCGCTCGCAGAATTTGGCATCGCAATCGTCTGTACAATACTGCTCGAAGATCTGGTGGCTTGCTTGATTTCCACATTTACAGGCAGTATAGGAACGGTCCTCACTGATGATTTGAGGAAGAGCCAGAGAGCACTTTAACATGGCGAGAGTAAGCGCAATTTCTGATCCATCTAAGTTATGGCGTGAGCTTGCTAATCTTGGCCTGGTCGAGTCGCCCCTATCCTCTCCGCTTAACTTCTTTTCACGTGACACTCTCAATGCTCATTATGCCTCTATCTCCAACTGTTTTCCTTCATGTTCTCAATCTCAATTTTCTGATATTATCTCATCCATAGTGCCGGAAGTACCACTTTTTAGTTTTTCCCAGATAACCAGTGACGATCTACGTACTCTCGTTTCCTCATCTTCCGTTTCTCTTGCTACAGGTTGCGATCAATTGCCACTTTACGCCATAGCCTTAGCTCGGCCTTGCATTGGCAATCTCCTAACCTCACTATTCAATAGCTTGTCTTATACTTAGTCACTTTCCGCCCCTGTGGAAGCGAGCTATACTTCGCCCACTGTCCAAGGTCAAATCTCCAGGCTTCTCCCTCAGACACGAGGCCCATTGCCAACTTGTGCGAGCTCTCCAAACTGTTTGAAAGGATTTTACATCGCCAAATTACGGACTTCATCGAAGCTCACCATATTCTTGACGATCGGCAGTCTGGATACCGCAAGCGTTATTCCACCCAGTCAGCCTTACTGCGATTATTCCATGACATATGGTACGCCGTTGATGTAGGGCGAGGTGCTTATCCTGGTCCTTTTCGACTTTAGCTAAGGCCTTCGACACAGTCTGTCATCTTTTACTGCTGATCAAACTCAGACGATTGGGGTTTTCTGATTCTGCCCTCAAGTTAATCTTTTCCTATCTCACGGGTCGATCCCAGGCTGTTGTTGACCTTGAGGGAGTGTTCTCTGACTGGTTGTCCGTCACATCCGGTGTTCCGCAGGGATCCGTTTTGGGTCCTCTCCTTTTCTCTCTTTTCATAAATGATATTGGCGCCTTCCTCAGGTTTACTGAGCGCATTGTATTTGCGGATGACACACAGATTTACCGTAGGACTCCTCTCAGCCAGCTGAATGTCGCTTTGCAGCTCGTTGCTCATGACGTGGGTGTCATTTCGGAGTTCGCTGCATCCAATGGATTGACTCTTAATCTTAGGAAATCCAAAGTCCTGATTCTTGGAAGTAAGAGTCATGTTAGGCATTTAAATCTCAGTGACTTACCTCTCATATCGGTTAATGGTACTTCCATCCCATTTGTTACTGAGACACGTAACCTCGGGGTCATCATGCGTTCCGATTTATCTTGGGCGAGCCATGTCTCGCACATTTCCAAAAGGGTACATTTTACATTGCATAAACTCAAATTTCATAAGAATTCCCTATCATTCAATCTGCGTGTAAAACTTGTGACCACTTTGATCTGGCCTTTGTTAGACTATTGTTCCCTTGTGTACAACGATGTGTCTGACGAGCTCAACATCAAGCTTCAGAGACTTTCAAATTGTGCGGTTCGTTTTGTTTTTAATTTAAGGCGTGACGAACACATCACGCCCTTACCGACACCAGCTAGGGTGGCTGACAGGTCAAGCATCGACGCCTCTACTTTCTAGGCATTGAAATGTACAAGGTGTCTCATAATATGTCTCCTTACCTACATTTCAGAAATTTCCACTGGTCCTGACCCCCTAGTCAGGCGATTATCACGTCTGGCTATACCTCATTCTTTCCATGTTTCCATCCACAGAACCGATGCATATCATAAGTCCTTCCATCTCGCAGGCGTCTACTTGTGGAACTCGCTTCCCACTGATGTAGTATCAGCAACGTCTCTCGCTCTATAAGAGAAAACTTTATGACCATTTTTTCTCGCTTGAGCGGAATTCGATCTAGTGTCATACCAGCCTCTGCCAACCATGCAAATCCTGATTTAGGGTGTCAACTTATTTCTTGTGCGTTTCATTAGTTTAAGTCACATTTTATTTTTATTTTTATTTTTTTTATTTTTATTATTATTTTTTCTTCTTTGCGCAAACCATATCTGCCTTATTTTTACTTTTTATTCTTATTTTTATTCTTTCTTTCTTTTTGTACACCACCTTTATAATTTATTATTTGCCTAAAGTCTGTGACTATGGCATAAATAAACCATCAATCAATCAATCAATCAATCAATCTCTCTCTCTCTCTCTCTATTTCTTTTCAGTTGTATGCGCTAAGTTACTGTGGTAACACGTCTCATTTAGTTTCTGTATTTTCTCTACTTACTTTTTATATACTCTTATATCTTTCATTTGTAGTTACTTTTTATATATGAATGCACGAATGTATATTATATTTTATTTGTCACTCTTTTTGTAATTTAGTTTCGACGCTTTAAGGGACGTAGTCCCAGAGCGTCTAATAAATGACGATTCTGATTCTGATTCTCTCTCTCTCTCTCTCCCGAAAAGATCGGTAACGAAAAACTATACACTCTATAGCACTCCCCGGAAAATTCTACCCCTGTTTCATATATAATTCTTTAAGATTCGGTTGAAAACTGTAGATTTGCATAGCGGACAAACATACAAACATACATTAATTTTTATATATATAATAGAGATATATATATTACTCAATATACATATAATATATATATATTAGGATTTTCAGTCGTGACGTCACAAGGCCAAGATGGCTGGCCTATTCCTGAAAGTATTAGAATATACCTCTCATTGAGAGGCATATAATAATATATATAATATAATATTATTAGTGGAGGCAACGTAGGCGAAAAACATGCGTTATTTGGAAAGTTGTTCTCGAAGAATGAATTCACTTGAAACATTTTGGAAAGTGTTTTTCTACCTTTAAATAGAAAAGTTTACCTATTTATTTCATGTGCTTTTTTACCTATTTTTGGAAAAAAACGAAAAAAACCGATTATATAAAATAGCGACTCAAAAGGGCGGGTAAAAAGCACAAAATTAAGCGTTTTTTTTTAAAATCGTTACATTTGTCGTATTTATTCGTATTTATTGATTTGCTCATCTTCATTCAATTCAATGGGTTCATCTTCATAAACATCTGGACATATCGGTACGTTTAAGCAGCCCTGCCCTGGCGGAAATATTTCTACAAAATTTAAAAAAAAATAAAAGTGTGCTACAAAAAACTATAAAATATAATTGCCAGAATCTATTAAAATCTACATAAATTTGAGAAGTGCTACAGAATTCTACATAAAAATGCTAAAATTGGAACACTTTTGTAAATTTCTGTATTTTTTTATTGGATCTTGATCTATAAATTTGTCGGTGAAACTACGTCAAACTACAACTAATACTGATATTCTACACATTTCTATGTTTATTTGAGTACAGTAGACTACAAGGAAATACTACCCTGGTGGAAATAATTTTACAAATTTTTATGAATAACTACAACTTTTTGGATATACTATGAACAAAATAAAAAATAAAATTTACTTCTCTCGTTGAACATTATTTTATTGCTGAAAATCTTGATTACGTGCAAGCTTAATTAAATACATTTATATTGTACTTAGAAAATTTACTTACCACCGCTGGATTTGAACCTGAAACCCCTGGCTCTTGAGTCAGTCACCTTCCGCACTGTGCTACAACATTGATTGATGAAGGCGTTTCCTATTGTCTATATATGTTACACTTATTGTTAGCAGACGTACCGAAGGTGTTAGTTCTTAATAAAGTCGGTTTATTATACAAGGTGTCTCAGGACCTCACCGACAAACTTTGAGGAATGATAGGTCACACAAAGGGGATCATTTTTAAGGAACATATTAGCCCGGGAGGTAGCGACACAAAAGTGTCAGCGATTTGATTAGTCTTGGAATAAAGTAATTTCTCTTGTTTTAATAGTGTTGTTGATGAAATGCAGAGTCTGGCTGCGCTGTCTCGCTGGAATGGGCGTTGCGGCGCCTTTGACCTTGTCGAAAAAACACTTATGTTGGAAGAATTTGATTAGTGCTGAGCTTTTATATATTTATTGTTTTTTGTATAAAGAAATGTTTTAGAAGAGTCTGGCATGCAACTGACTGATGCCAGACTCATTTTCCAGTGTCAGTTGCATGCCAGACTCTTCTAAAACATTTCTTTATACAAAACATAATAAATATATAAAAGCTCAGCACTAATCAAATTTTTCCAACATAAGTGTTTTTTCGACAAGGTCAAAGGCGCCGCAACGCCCATTCCAGCGTGACAGCGCAGCCAGACTCTGTATTTCATCAACAATTTAACACTATTAAAACAAGAGAAATTACTTTGTTCCAAGACTAATCAAATCGCTGACACTTTTGTGTCGCTACCTCCCGGGCTATATGATCGCTGACGCGTCCATCAAAAATCAGCCGATTTCAATCAAATTGTTTTGGCATCAAGTTGCTTCTTTCTAAGTTACTTGTGTTCAAAACTCTAAAAATGTTGTCTAAAATTAAGAGACTATCACCATATAGTATGCAGATAGTCATGTTCAATTTTAAAATGTCATGAACCAATTGCATAGCCGTATTAGCGTCTTAAGATATAACTTAAGACTGTCTTGAAATAACATCCAACTATGAATAACGGCCATAGTCTCTTAATTTTAGACAAAATTTTTAGAGTTATATTGCTACAACTTGATCTATAAATTACGGGACAAAACTACGTCAAACTACTACTGTTAACTACTATTAAAAATTTGAGAATCAATAAAATCTTAAAAAATTAAAATATCTGCTTACTTGTAGAATACTACAATTATTTATAAATGATTATAAAAATCTGCAACAATTTACATATCGTAAAACTATGCAAATTAGAATCTAATCCAGTTTTTAGTTTCTTATAAAATACTACAATTTTATACAAATAGTAACAAATACCGATTTGTTTGTACAGCTAAAAAATTTATTACAATTATGACTAATTAAAATTTGTAATTTTTAGTTAAATGTTACAAGTTTTTACACAAATCGTCCAAAATTCATCTATTATATTAATAACTTCTTAATTCGCAGAAGTCAAAATACTTATGTTTTTATTTTCGTGTAGTCTGTTGTAAAGTCCAATAGCAAAATACATAAATGTACAATTTTTTACCTTTATATATTTCTGATTCGTGAATGGTTGTAATTTTGCATACAATACTACAAGATCTTACAGAAAATGACAAAATCCTTAAGCCTTTTACAGCTCGTGAATTCATGAAAATCTACATTTTGCTTTTTGTAGATGTTTATAAGATACTACAAGTTTACATGGAAATTAACAGACCTTCAACCAAACTTTTCACCTTTCCATGGAAAATTGTAATATCTTATAAAAATCTAAAAAAGCGAATACATGTAGATTTTCATGAATTCACGATTCGTAAAAGGCTAAGAATTTTGTCGTTTTTTATAGGACCTTGTAGTATTATATGCGAAATTACAATCATTTACGAGTCAGAAGGTAAAAAATTGTACATTTGTGTATTTTTCTATTGGATCTTACAGCAAACTATACGAAAATAAAAACATAAGTATTTTGACTTTTGCAAATTAAGGAGTTATTAATAATAGATAAATTTTGGAAGATTTGTGTAAAAACTTGTAACATTTAACTAAAAAGTACAAATTTTAATTAGCCATAATTGTAATACATTTTTGAGCTGTACAAACAAAGGACCCCGCACAAAATCATAAGGATTTTGGACCTCACTGAAAATTTCTGAAACTTTGATATGTTACAGGTTATGACCTCCTGATCAAAAGTCCTCATGGGTGTAAGACTAAAAAATGGATAGATTTTGAGATATAGAGGTTAGAAGGTCATCAACTGCCTCTACGAGCGCCACTCGGCGCGCGTATTTTTATGACTGTATTCGTGTGTGTTTGTGTGTGTGTGTGTGTGTGTGTGCATCTTAGTTAACCACAATAAATAAAAATGAGACTAACGTTGATCGTTGTTGATCAAGTGATTCCCAGATTGGTTGGCGAAGAACTTTCACATTGGGAGTACTAATTGTTTTCTTGATTTTTGCCTCAGTTTAAAAATGGTTTATCTATGTACTTGAACGTGAAAATATATTTTCAAGCAGTATCTTTTCTACGTTGAAGATTTCTAATGGCCAGTCTACAATGAGTCGTTAGTCGTTAGTCAGATGTCGGAAGAAATAGTTATAAGCGTATCATAAAGCAATCGGAGGCCTGTAAAAGTTCGACAGCCGCAAAATAATATTAAGGTAGATGGTTGTTCGGACTCATTTATATACGTTTGGTACCTTCGGCAGCGCTCGCGCGGCGTTGCTATGCGGTCGCACGCGATCGTGCGCCTTCGGCGTTTCTCGCCCGAGTTCGGGCGCCCCGAGCCGGCTCGGGCTCAGATCTTTCGGAAGTCTCGGCCTGCGAGCACGTACATTCAGTACGAGAAGTTTTCCGGCGTTACTTTACGAGCAAGCTGCCTTTCAGAATTGTATTGTGAAGTAAAGAGAAGTGGTGTCGTGGCGTAATAAAGAGTGCTGCTATAATAAAACTAAAGGAAAAGTGCATAATTTCCTGCCCGTCCCGTCCCTTGAAATTCGAGCGACACGACGGTAGAAACTTCGAGACATAATCGCATCAAGCGATTGCATACGAAGTTTCGAAATACGCAACAAATGGTCCTCCGAGCCGGATATCGCCGAATGGATACAACCCACGGAGATATTCGGGCATCAACGTCTACGCCATCCACATAAAATTCAGCAATCATTGCCGGATCCCCAAGCCTCGCAAGCTCGAGACTCTACCAGCAGGAGGACGAAGCCCATCGTCCTTGAAGCATCCTGCAGCTCGTTAGCATTCCGTTGAGCCAGCGAGCCAGAAGATCTCCCCAAAGGGGGCAAGCCAGCCCCGGGAAGGTTCCCGCCAAACGTCGACGCCGCCATCTTTGCATCACGTTCCCGCCAAACGTCGACGCCGCCATCTTTGCATCACGTTCCCGCCAACCGTCACCGCCGCCATTTCCAGAGGCAACCGTCATTGCCGCCATTTCCAGAGGCAACCGTCGCCGCCGCCATCGCCAGAGGCAGCCGTCGCCGCAGCCATCTTTGCATCGAGCCCGCGCAGCGCGCATTCTTTTGTTGCTAGCGAGCACTCAGCGATCGTTCACTTCCAGGTAGGGAAGGCTTATTCGATTTATCACCAACCAGAAAGATTGCTTGCTCTTTGTCATTTCTTTTTCGCATTCGCGTTATTAATAGCGAACATGAATAGTGATTCGGATCTCGGTAATTTAAAGAAGCGTCGTTCTACTCTTAAAGGATCGTGTACGCGCGTAAAAACATATGTGGATAGCGTCACGTCGGTCACGCCGGCGGTAACGGCGCAGCTTGAGGAGCGCAAAAATAAATTAGAGCAATTCTGGAACGATTACAATGATGTGCAAACACAATTAGAGTCGTTAGATGAGGCCGAAGCTAGCGATAGAGCTGCTTTCGAAGAAGCGTTTTTCGAGTTATCATCTAGAATTCGAGCCTTAACACTACGTCCGTCTACGACGCGTGGCGTCGATACACCGTCGCCGACAGGATCAAGCGTCTATGATTCTACGGTTAACATTTGATGGCCGAAGCTCGACTTGCCTAAATTTTCCGGGAAATATGACGAGTGGTTCCCGTTCCACGATGCGTTCCATTCGGTCATACATACGAATTTGAGTCTAAGTAATATACATAAACTGCAGTATTTGAGAGCATCGACTACCGAGGACGCGCACAAGGTAATATGCTCGCTAGAAATTTCAGACGACAATTACGCGGTCGCGTGGAATTTATTAAAAGAAAGATACGACAACAAACGTATTATAGTACAGAATCACCTTAAAGCCATAGTAGAGTTGCCCGCGATGAATAAAGAAAACGCATCCGAGCTGCGTCAAATCGCGGACGGAGCGGCTCGTCATATTCAAGCGCTAAAGGCGTTAAAGCGTCCAACGCACAGTTGGGACGATCTGTTAATTTATTTGCTGGGTTCTAAACTCGACGCAGGCACAACGCGTGAATGGCAAAGGTCACTGGTAGACGACAAACTGCCCACACTTAAACAGTTTCTAAATTTTTTGTCCCACCAATGTCATGTCCTCGAGTCAACGCAAAAGACGAGTAACTCCGCGGCAAAAAATACAAATACGCGATCACAAGCCAATGACAAACAGAAGGCGTCGTGCAACACGGCCGTCAAGGCAAAATTTATTTTTTGTAGCGGCGAGCACCCTGTATACCAATGCAAACAATTTTTAGATTTAACTATTACTCAGCGCATAGAAGGTATTCGATCTCGTAAGATATGTTTGAATTGTTTGCGTTCATGCAACGGCGCATATCGCCAACAAGTGTCCGTCGGGAGGCTGCAAAATTTGCTCCCGCAAGCATAATACATTATTGCACATTCCAAGCGTCGTGGCCGAGCAAAACAAATCGGTCGAGAGCGCGAAACAAGCGTCTAGCGTCTCGAACTCGACGGAATCAAATGCATCTAGTGTGGTGGTAACACATTCGTCGAGCTCAGCATCGAGCAACGATGCTTTTCTATCTACAGCTGTTGTGTTCGCTCAAGCTAGGGACGGTTTACAACGTTCTTGTCGAGTCCTTTTGGACTCAGGATCGCAAGCTAACTTCGTGACTAAAAACTTTTTAATCGCATTAAGTTTAGTCCCTCGTTCGATAAAAATATCGGTGTCAGGTATAAGCGGAACGGCAACACGGGCTAATCAAGCGGTTCAGATTAAATTTAGTTCTAGGATAAGCTCTTTTTCGTTTGTCATTGACTGTGTTGTAGTTGACTACATAACTGACGACCTGCCTGCATTCACTGTCAAGCGTCAATCGTTTGATATTCCTCGCAATATTCCTCTGGCATCCCCAATTCAACGTTTCATCAGGTATTGACGTATTAATTGGCACGGAGGTATTCTGGAGTCTTATGTGCATAGGACAGATCAAGGCATCGGACAAGCATCCGACGCTGCAGAAAACTAGATTAGGATGGATATTGGCAGGAAGGCTTAGCAATGGTATTTCTCGTTCACAGCGTGTTACTTCCCTCCATGCTTCAGTTAGCAATATCAAATTAAACAACCAGCTTACGAAATTTTGGAAGATGGAGGACTTTCATGGCAGTTATAAAACCTACACGCTAGAAAAAAACCTTTGCAGCATTTCGTAAAAACTACGTTTCGGGACGACCAAGGCAGATACGTGGTTCAGCTACCGCTTAAGCAACAATCGGTCCACAGTCTCGGCATGTCTAGGGATATCGCGCTAAACCGTTTACGTTCGTTGGAAAGGCGTTTCGACAAGGACTCCAGTTTAAGGTTACGATATTCGAATTTCATGCATGAGTATATCGATTTAGGCCACATGCGGCAAATAGTGGAACAAAATCCAAATGAAACTGGCACATATTACATGTCTCATCATTGCGTGGTAAAGAAAGACGCCAAGAGCACTAAACTTCGCGTAGTTTTTGACGCGTCTTGCAAGACGGATAGTGGATTGTCATTAAACGACGCGATGATGGTAGGGCCAGTTATTCAAGACGACCTCATTTCTGTGCTCTTAAAGTTTAGGACTTATCGTTACGTTCTCGTAGCTGATATAATAAAAATGTATCGACAAATATTAATACATCCATCTCAAACGAAGCTACAGAGAATCTTGTGGCGTGACGACAAAACCTCCGACGTTCAAGCATTCGAGTTGGCCACTGTCACTTATAGCACCGCTGCGGCGTCTTATCTGGCCACAAGATGTCTCCTCGATCTAGCGGAGCGGTACGCAAATGAATTCCCACTAGGATCGCTGCATTTAAAACGCAATTTCTACGTAGATGATCTGCTCATCGGAGCAGTTTCAAAGTCAGAGCTAGGCCATGACGCTTGTCACCAAATAGTGCTTCCGCGGAATCATAATCTAACCAAACGAATAATAGAACACGAACATTTACGGAACCTGCACGCCGGTTTGCAGGCTACAATGGCGTCAGTCAGACAACGCTATTGGCCACTAGCTTTAAGGTCAACAGCACGCCAGGTCATTAACAGGTGTATCACTTGTTTCAAGGCTCGTCCCGTCTTTTCCGAGGCTCAAATGGGTCCTTTAACGGCATCTAGAGTCACGGTCTCTCCACCTTTTTCTCATTGCGGCGTAGATTATGCCGGACCAGTGACCTTGCGAGAAGAGAGTCGCGCAATTTTATTGGAATTTAATTTTGTTTGTTTGCCTCTCGTTGTTTATATAGCAAAATCGATATTCCTTTAAATGTGTGAAATTAGTTGTAAGTTTATCGGAACTGCGTTCGAGTTCTTAGATTTTATCCAGCCTAAATTCAAAAATATTCTTGTTTTACTCGAACTGGTTCAGTTATTTTAGTTAACTCTACTTGTTTATCAGCCAAGGCTCTAGGCTTGTTAGAGCTTATTCAAATAATACGTTTAGTTTGTGTTCATTCTTAATCATAAGGGTAATTATTAAAGGAGAACCCTTCAAGGTAGGCGGCTTTGTTCGGACTCATCTATATACGTTTGGTACCTTCGGCAGCGCTCGCGCGGCGTTGCTATGCGGTCGCACGCGATCGTGCGCCTTCGGCGTTTCTCGCCCGAGTTCGGGCGCCCCGAGCCGGCTCGGGCTCAGATCTTTCGGGAGTCTCGGCCTGCGAGCACGTACATTCAGTACGAGAAGTTTTCCGGCGTTACTTTACGAGCAAGCTGCCTTTCAGAATTGTATTGTGAAGTAAAGAGAAGTGGTGTCGTGGCGTAATAAAGAGTGCTGCTATAATAAAACCAAAGGAAAAGTGCATAATTTCCTGCCCGTCCCGTCCCTTGAAATTCGAGCGACAACGACGGTAGAAACTTCGAGACATAATCGCATCAAGCGATTGCATACGAAGTTTCGAAATACGCAACAATGGTGCATCAGCGAAAATAAAGATTTTTGATTGGCATTAAACTATGTTATTTTATAGGGCATTGTACGTGATCAGGAATTAATTGACGATTTTTTACCACGAAATTACGGAAATATAAGCATTCGAAGTTGGTCAGTTTTACATTAGTTTTATATATGAACGACATGCACAATCGTAATTCACGAGATTTTACGAGTATTTTAAAAAGAAATTGAGGTTTGGAAAACAAAACATCTTATCAATTAAACTATTACGAATAATTAAAAAAAAAAAACGTTGGTTTACCATTGCAATAAAAAGATATATTCAATATTAAAGCAAACAAAATGTAGCTAACAGAGAAGCTCTGGCTAGGCTGCGTCATCGGAAGCGTCACTCGGGTGTGCTCTCTTCTCCTTCTAACTTGCTGAGATAGAAGAAAAGGGGAGTGTGCTCGTGTGCGCTCGGGTGACGTTTCCGAACGCAGTTAGTCAGCTGGCAACAGCGCGGACCACACCTCACTGTCGGCGCCAATGTCAAAATAATCAGAATTAATGACCCAAAACTTCCAGAAAGTCATTTTTTATGATTATTATGATAGTTGAGAAACTTATGACTATATTGCACCCAAATTTTTAGATTTTTGTTACATTCGTTTTGACAAATGTGAAGTTGGTACCCCTGTGTAAGACACTTCGTTTTTAATTAATTACCTGTATCTGGGATTAATTACATGTTGTTATTATACATTTCTGGAGACTAGAATAAGTTGCACGGAACAAGGTGATACCAAATATACATTTTTTAATACATTAATAAAAAATTTTTTTTGAGTGCTCTATCTTGACTCACGACAATGCACCATCTACCTTAAACCTAAAAAATATATGTGAACGATTCTTAAAACAAAAGAATGTTACTAGAAAAAGGATGGAGACAGCGTAACATTTGTTTGCAGCGAGCACCCGCTCTGCGGTTCTCCGCGCGCGAGCCGAGAAATTGCCTGAACATCCAGGCCCTACTTAATAATATAATATAATATTAATATATATATATATAATATATATAATATTTATAATTAATATAATATTCATTGTTATTAGGTCACAATATTTATATTATAATTTAAATATCGTTTATGTTCTTTGTTTGCTTCTGTTCTTGTCGTAAATACGACTTTTTTTACTAAATTGCGTGTAGCCACTAAAATAATAGGGGTACTCAAATAAGTTAAAGTTTAACGGTTTGACAGGTTATGTCGGGTTAAAGTCGGGTAAAAAGTTGATTTTTGAACTTTTAACCCAAAGATTAATGTGATAGGTTAATAAGACACTTATATATTTTGCATATAACCTTAAAGAGTAGCGGCGTAGCGCGCCCAAAGTGTAAAAAATTAATTTCTTACCCGACTTTAACCCGACATAACCTGTCAAACCGTTAAACTCTAACTTATTTGAGTACCCCTAATAAGTTCAAAAAAATATTTCCGATATACAGTCTTAAAGTTTAAGACCCAAGCTACAACATCCCATAAGTTATTTTCTCAAAAAAATTTTTTTTTATTACTTTTTTGACTTTGAAAATAAAGAAATTTTTATATTTTTTAGTGTTCGACATCTATTTTTATATACTTTTTTGAAAAATACACCTGCTTAATATTTTGTTTTTCAAATAAAACTTGTATCATCTTAAAGTACATATTTTCAGTTTTAATAAACCTTGTTATTAAATTTCAATATCTATTTCCTAAGCAATAATATCTGCAGTTAACCCATTGGCTGTGTAAGAGAATTTTACTATTTGGGCCAAAAGTGTGTTGAAAAAAAGTTCATCGGATTATTATGAAACTTGATACCCTTATGTTTTTTGGGTCTCTGAATCCGAATATGATGTGATTTACAAAATTCAAAATGGCAAGTCCAATATGGCGGATCAAAATTACAAAAAATGGACTGATGTTCATGAAATTTGGTACCCTTATGTTTTTTGGGTCTCTAAATCCGAATATGTCAGATTTACAAAATACAAAATGGCGGGTCCAATATGGCGGATCAAAATTACAAAAAATGGTCTGATTTTCATGAAATTTGGTACCCTTATGTTTTTGGGTCTCTGAATCCGAATATGACATTAAAATTAAAAAATGGCGAGTCCAATATGGCGGATCAAAATTACAAAAAAAGACGGAATTTTATTATTATTTTGAATTTTTTTAGATCTTTGAATCTAAATTTGACATTAAATCTAAATTTAGAATTAATATATTTAAATGGTTAATAAAAAAGAAATTTTACCATTTTGGATCCGCCGATTCCACATTTGAATGTAATGTAATTATACTGTCAAAATAAATTAATAAGTACATCCTGACACTAGAACTCCCATAATTGTTTTTGTTTTCACCAGCTAATGTCAGGGTACTAAAATTGATTTATGCGGATTCAGAGACCCAAAAAACATAAGGGTACCAAATTTCACAAAAATCAGACTTTTTTGTAATTTTGATTCGCCATATTGGATCCGCTATTTTGAATTTTAAAAGTCTGACATCATATTCGAATTCAGAGACCCAAAAACCATAAGGGTACAAAATTTCATGAAAATCAGACCATTTTTTGTAATTTTGATCCGCCATTTTGAATTTTGAAAATCTGACTTTATATTCGGATTCAGAGACCCAAAAAACATAAGGGTACCAAATTTCATGAAAATCAGACCATTTTTTGTAATTTTGATCCGCCATATTGGATCCGCCATTTTGAATTTTGTACATCTTACTTCGGATTCGTAATCAGCGATCCCAAAAACCCCCGAGTAACAAGTTTCAAGCAAATTCAGAAAGTTTTACTTTGTTTTTTCTACGTTGCGGCTATGGCCGTCATACACACTTTTGGCCACTTTTGTTTTTGCGGCTATAGCCGTCATACACAGTTAACGGGTTAAACTTGTTGATCAATTTTGAAATAACGAAATTCCAAGAAAACTATCAACTTTGAGGTCCCAACTTTTAAAAAATAAATTTTGACGTAGAACTACGTCTTTCTCCGTGGTAGGGGGGGTATCTACGGATGCAACGATGCAACGCGACGAATCGACGATGCAACGAAAACATGTCACACTTTGAACGTTTATATCTTCAAAACTAATAATCGTAGAATAATAAATGACATCTCATTTTAAAGCTTAAGAAGTCCCATTTATGATAAAACAAGACTGAACTCTCTATTTGTTATCGTTTCGATATAGTAGCGTTAGAAAGTTTAGCTAAATTTCTTGTAGATGCAACGAAAACATGTCACACTTTGAACGTTTAGATCTTCAAAACTAATAATCGTAGAGTAATAATTGACATTTGGATCGCCAACCTTTGAAAAGAGACGGCGTCATAAGAAGAAGAAGAATAATTGACATCTCATTTTAAAGCTTCAGAAGTCCCATTTATGATAAAACAAGAATGAACTCTCTATTTTTTACCGTTTCGATAGAGTAGCGTTAGAAAGTTTAACTAAATTTCTTGTAGATGCAACGAAAACATGTCACACTTTAAACGTATAGATCTTCGAAACTAATAATCGTAGAGTAATAATTGACATCTCATTTTAAAACTTAAAAAGTCCCATTTATGATAAAACAAGACCGAATTTTCTATTTCTTACTGTTTCGATATAGTAGCGTTGGAAAGTTTATTTTCGCTACGTTTTCTGCAACAAAAACATGACACTAATATTTCTCGAAAAGTATTAAAGAAAAATATACATTATTACCTATTGTGTTTTTGGAAGCTCTCGATGTGAGCTAAATGTTCCTGCAATTTATTTTAGTGGTTTTTTATAACCGATTTTCTTGAAATGGAATTATTATAAGAACCTGACGTCGGTCTGTATGTCTGTCTGTCTGTCTGACCGTGAACTACTCATTCGTTAATAGACTGAATTTTAAAGAATTATGTATGAAATAAGGGTAGAATTTTTCGGGAATGACGGTGGTGGGGTTAATTTTTTGATACCAATTTTTTTTAAACCGGTTGTGTAGTTTTTTGTTATAGTTTTAAAAATAATAATCGTAGAGTAATAAATAAGTTGTCATTTGATAGCTTATGCCCGTATTCATAGTCCAGTCTCAAATCAATACTTAAGACAGTCTTGACCAAGTCAATCTTATTCAATCAAAACCGTCTTAATATTAGTAGATTTCATAGTCGTGAAACAAGATGATCTTCACGAAGAAGATTTTGCTAAAGTAAGTCTTACCTAAAAAAAAATCTTAAGTAACAAGTGGTAGACGTAATCTTTTTTCATCTAAAAAAATCTCGAAAAAACCTAAGCAGTAGTATATTTACTTAAAAAAAACCGGTAACAAGTGGTAGACGTAATCTTTGTATCTCGAAAAGTCTCGAAAAAACCTAAGCAGTAGTATTTTTATTTCTAAAAAATTATAACTCAAGTGATACACATCACAAAATTATGTTACCTTATCAAAAATGAGTCGTGCTTCAAGTGAACTATTACAATTACAAAAAAAAATATTTTTTTTTAAATTACAGCGCCAATTACAGAGAGAACATACACTGAGATAAAAAATTTGTCAATCCTAAGAAATATTTTGTCCGATACGTTCAACTAAACATTTTAGTTAGTTAACTAAACATTAGTTGAATTAATTAATTCTTGATTAAAAATACGAAATAAATTGTTCAAACAACTAATATCTAGTTGACTAACTAAAATGTTTAGTTGAACGTATCGAACTAAATATTTCTTGGGATTATCAATTTTTTTTCTTGGTGTATTTTTCGAGATACAAAGATTACGGTCTACCACTTGTTACTTAGGTTTTTTCGAGGTGAAGAATTACAGAGGTAACAATACAAAATACAAATATTTTATTAAAATATTTAAATCCAACAAAGAAATACAAGGTATTTAAATACAAAGTTTATATATGTATTTTAAAAGATTTAATCGCATCGCAAAGAATTACAGAGGTAACAGTACAAAATTAAAATATTTTATTAAAATACATAAATTTTTCTGGTCAAAAAACTTGGCGCTGCTAAAGAGAGAGAAAGAGAGAGAGAGAGAGACCTTTTACAAATGTAAACATTACTTATATTCTATACTTATTTTATATTTAATTTTAATCGCTTTAAAATCTAAACTTATTGTATACTTAATCATAAGCCGCATTATTCACCGTCACACACATACACACACACACACACACACACACACACATACAAAAATACACACACACACACACACACACATTACTCACACCCATATCACTCGCTCGCACATACACACCACGCTGACCTAATTTTGAGGTCTAGCTAGCAGCGCCAAGTTTTTTGACTAGAAAAATTTATGTATTTTAATCGCACTATCTAGATTTCGTCATCGGCAACCTGGGACATGTGGACATCGAATTCAAGGTATTAATACACGCAGACACCGAAAACTACGGAGCGCACTATGTGGACCTCGTCATCGGCAACTTGGGACACCTAGACATCGAATTCAACGTACGATTACATCTGGACACCGAAAACTATGAAGCGCACTATCTAGATCCCGTCATCGGCAACCTAGGACACGTGGACATCGAATTCAAGGTATTAATACATCTAGACACCAAAAACTACGAAGCGCACTATGTGGACCTCGTCATCGGCAACCTGGGATAACCTAGACATCGAATTCAAGCTTGATTCATAAGAATCGACTTAAAAATTTCCTAGCGGCACTTTCTGCCAAGCGTAGAGAACTTTCTTTTCTGGCAGCGATGGTAATACGATGTAAAGATACGAAATCTCTCTAGATATACATGAAGCAATTGACTCAATATATATAATTATGTAATTTACCTAAATAGAAATCTTCCTCCTGACCGATAAGTTTATCGACCTATAATTTATCTACTAGATCGTTCAAAATACGCGCGCGATATCGAAACTGGCGAGCCCGAAAGTGCCGCCAGTGGCGAAAAAATGAAAGGGACATTTCTGATTATGACGTCATCATATAAAACGTCGGCGTTAAGAGGAGAAGGAGTATCTTAATATAAAATTTTCACATTTGGACTTTGCGTCGCAATATCTCCGCTCGTAGGGCACGTAGCGGAAAATTATATAGGAGATACCCCCCTTATTTTGACCCCAACTATCGATCAAGCCTACTTAGAACTTGATCCGTTCACTCGTTATCGAGATCTCAACATCTCGGGTACTCGCAACCCGTCGCGTCGCGTAAAAGAGTCACGGTGCGGTCTCGCTCCGCGTGTACTTGGCGCGAGACACTATCGTGTCTCTTGATTAATACCTCAAATTCAATATCTACGTGTCCTACATTCGGATTTAAAGTTATTAATACACCTAGTCGCCAAAAACTACGAAGCGCACTATGTGGACCTCGTCATCGGCAACCTGGAACACGTAGACATCGAATTCGAGGTATTATTACACCTAGACACCAAAAACTACGGAGCGCGTTATCTGGACCTCGTCATCAGCAACTTAAGACACCTAGACATCAATTTCAAGGTATTAATAAACGTAGACACCGAAAACTACGGAGCGCACTATGTGAATTCCGTCATCGGCAACCTGGGACACGTGGACATCGAATTCAACGTACGATTACACCTGGACACCGAAAATTATGAAGCGCACTATCTGAATCTCATCATCGGCAACCTGGGACACGTGGACATCGAATTCAAGGTATTAATACACGTAGACACCGAAAACTACGGAGCGCACTATGTGGACCTCGTCATCGGCAACCTGGAACACGTAGACATCGAATTCAACGTATTATTACACCTGGACACCGAAAACTACGAAGCGCACTATGTGGACCTCGTCATCGGCAACCTGGGACACCTAGAAATCGAATTCAAGGTCTTAATACAGGTAGACACCGAAAACTACGGAGCTCACTATCTAGACATTGTCATCGGCAACCTGGGACACCTAGACATCGCATTCAACGTATTATTACACCTGGACACCGAAAACTACGGAGCTCACTATCTAGACATCGTCATCGGCAACCTGGGACACCTAGACATCGCATTCAACGTACGATTACACTTGGACACCGTAAACTATGAAGCGCACTATCTGGATCCCGTCATCGGCAACCTGGAACACGTGGACATCGAATTCAAAGTATTAATACACGTAGACACCGAAAACTACGGAGCGCACTATGTGGACCTCGTCATCGGCAACCTGGAACACGTAGACATCGAATTCAACGTATTATTACACCTGGACACCGAAAACTACGAAGCGCACTATGTGGACCTCGTCATCGGCAACCTGGGACACCTAGAAATCGAATTCAAGGTATTAATACAGGTAGACACCGAAAACTACGGAGCTCACTATCTAGACATCGTCATCGGCAACCTGGGACACCTAGACATCGCATTCAACGTATTATTACACCTGGACACCGAAAACTACGGAGCTCACTATCTAGACATCGTCATCAGCAACCTGGGACACCTAGACATCGCATTCAACGTACGATTACACCTGGACACCGTAAACTATGAAGCGCACTATCTGGATCCCGTCATCGGCAACCTGGAACACGTGGACATCAAATTCAAGGTATTAATACACGTAGACACCGAAAACTACGGAGCGCACTATGTGGACCTCGTCATCGGCAACCTGGGACACTTAGACATCGAATTCAACGTACGATTACACCTGGACACCGAAAATTATGAAGCGCACTATCTGTATCTCGTCATCGGCAACCTGGGATACCTAAACATCGAATTCAAGCTTGATTCATAAGAATCAATATATATTATATATATACTTAATTTAACTAAATAGAAATCTTTCTTCTGACCGATAAGTCTATCGACCTTTAATAATTAATTTACCTACTAGATCGTTCGAAATACGCGCGCGATATCGAAACTGGCGATACCTGCGCCGCCAGTGTCGAAAAAGTGAAAGGGACATTTTCTCTGATCATGTGATATGGCATATGTTATAATGATGAGTAGACGACGTATCTTAATAAAAAAATTTTCACATTTGGACTTTGCGTCGCATTATCCGCTCGTATAGGGCACGTAGCGGAATATTATAAGAGAAACCCCCCCCTATTTGGATCCCAAGCTATCGATCAAGCATACTTAGAACTTGATCCGTTCACTCGTTATCGAGATCTCAACATCTCGGGTACTCGCAACCCGTCGCGTCGCGTAAAAGAGACACGGTCGGTCTCGCTCCGCGTATACTTGGCGCGAGATACTACCGTGTCTCTTGATGTTAGAAAACAAAGGATATTTAAGTTTTGATCTGTTTGTGCAATTTTTTATTTTCTTATAAAAATATGTTAAAAAAACTATCGTAGCTAAATTAGAAATAACAAGTTTTGATTTATTTGTGTAACTTTTTTATGTGAATAGTTTTAAGCAACGAAAAGACTGTTACGTTTATAGCATTAACTTACAATAAATCATAATTAGTTTCTTTTGTATGGTATATATGTATATATATATATATATATATATATGTATATATGTTAGAAAACAAAGGATATTTAAGTTTTGATCTGTTCGTGCAATTTTTTATTTTCTTATAAAAAAGTATATAGTTTATAATAAATTATAAATAAACTATGTTTTGTATAATATATTTTGTGTTCGAAAAAAAGAATTCTTGTATATGTAACGTTTCAACCAAATAAAAAAAATTAATATATCTTTATTTTCACATAATATTTCTAAATTATCTTAAGCCTAAATACACCTTACATCTAAATAGACATTATTTATATCAGTGTTAGAGTTTCTGATCATATTAATTATTCCACCTTTTTGATATAAACGTGTTTTATCTCATTTTAAATATTTTTATGTAAATTTGTAATAAACATTAGTTTGTATTTTTAATATAACGTCTGTTAATGGAATTGCAATATATGGTAGTATAAATACAGTTTTGTAAATGATGAGAATGACATAGTAATTGCTAATTCACAAGAAATTAACAAAATTAACTTAAAATTAGTATAAGAAATATTACCAATGTAAGAATTATTTAAAAAATAATATATAATAAAATATAATATACATAAAATGCATTATTATATACGAAAACACATGATAAGTAAAGATAATTATTTTCAAATTAGTCCTTAGTCAGCCTATCTAAAAAGTCGTTCAATTAAAGCATTTCGCATTACAAATCCATCTCCAGGTTGCCAATGAGGCTGAGGTACAGGAACTTCATCGTTCATATTTTCTTCTTCTTCTTCTTCTTCTTCTTCTAATTTATCATTCAAAATTAACGATAAATTGTGTAGAACAGTACATGCTACTACAGTTGTTGTGGATGTTAATAATTTTGTAGTCAGTCCTTTAGACAAACACGGAAATCTGCGCTTCCAAATACCAAAAGTTCTCTCAACAATTCTTCTAGTCCTTCCATGGATAATGTTATAACTGCAAAAAAAAGTGCAAGTATGTATATGAATAATGTTATACTTATGTAAAAAAAGAAAAAATACAAAGTTATAAGTTTTTTCCTATATTTTTATTTTTATAATATGTATATGTATTATACATATTATATATATATTTACATAGTATATTTATTTGTTATATATATTTTTATTTATGTATATGTGTGTCTATGCTTTTCTTCTATTTTTTCGCATTCTTATTCTTCTTTATGATTCTATATTCTTTGTAATGCTTGATTATTGTGTAAACTGTTTAGTATAATATTATTATTTTAATAATATATATATATATAGCATTATACAAACTTTATTTCTTCATCGGTAACGGGATTATTAATTAGTGTGAGCAAAAATGGTAATGAGGAGTATCCACCATCACCGACGAGTATTCCATCTAATTGGCGTTGTCTGTACTGTATATAAATTCGTGAGTTTTGGAATATGCGACTGTCGTGCTCACTTCCTGGCCATTCCGGCACAATGTTTAATATTTTGGTACGCGGTCCAACAATAACCTGTAAAATAAAAAACAATTACGGAAAGAAACAAATAATATGTTTATGTCTGTTTCATCTCGAAGGACCAGAAACTCCTCTGGGCTGGCGCCAGACTCGTTTCAATGCGGTGCGGGGTAGGGAGGTTCGCGCTCCGTTTAGGTGCGCGGTAGGATCGTAGGATCGCGGAACAAGCACATTCAGTCAATTCAACTCGTATTATTTGTACTGTGAGAGAATGTCTTTATTCGCTGAGGTGTCACAAACACGTTCACGTGAACACCACACTGCTGACACTTGTTATTCGAATGGCCGTGTCAAACGGTGACACGGCGGCTTTACACCAATATGGCCGAGAACGACGCACGGCGCACGAGGCGCTCACAGAGATGATCGTTGAATGTCTTACACCAACATGGCCGATAACGGCGCACGGCGCACGAGGCGCTTACAGAACTAATCGCGGAATGTTTTGCGCGCGGTAAAACGACCGAACACGGCACTTTACTCGCACAACGTGGTATCTTGGTTTCTCTTGCGAGGGGAGACGGCCAACGGCGCAGATCCTTCGCAACCCGCAAGATTATCCTTAAACTCTCGCAAAGGGTGACGGCCGAGCGCGGCGCAGATCACTCACATTCGGCGAGATTGAACTTGAACTTCGCGAGGGGGACGGCTGAAGGCAGCGCAGATCACTCGCAACCCGCGAAGTTGCACGGAAACTCTCGCGAGGGATGACGGCCGAGCGCGACGCAGATCATTCGCAGCTCGCGAGATAGAACGATTCTCCCGCGGGGAGTGACGGTCGAGCACGACGCAGATCACTCGCACGCGGCGAGATTGAATACGGCCGAACACGGCGCTTAACTTTTAACTGAAGAGCACTGAAGTCTCGTTTTAAAATATACTGTCGGGCGCGGGACGACGGAGAGTGTGAGTCGACGCGGTGAACCACTTTATCGTGTTACGAGCGGGCGTCTTATCACGACACGCGGGATGGCAGGCTTATGGCGGACATCTTGTCGCGGCGCGAGCGGAAAATCTTGTCGCGGTACGAGCCCGGATCTCGAGTCGACGCGAGCCAGAGTTGTCGCGGCACGAGCTGAGATCCTGTCGGCGCGAGCGGAGATCTTGTCGCGGAACGAGCGGAGATCTTGTCGCGTGGCCCACCACCCGGTTCGACACTTTTGGCTTTGCAGAGACGGACACGTGTGGTTCACTGGCCGGCTACAGACGTACTCTACTTACTACTTAGCGCTTCCGGCGGCGCCGCGACGCGAGGATGAAGAACCATGCTAATCGATTTTGATAGATATGCGGGTCGATGTTCGAGCGCTCGCGCAATTTGATTGGTCGCGAGGCGCTCCTGGAATCGCGCACGCAGCCGATAAGAACGGGATCGCGGTAGCGCCTCTTCATCCGTCGCGAAGGGCTCGCAGAGCGTGTGAACTCGCCCCAATCCGGAACAATGTCTAAAACATAACTAATATTTATTTAAATTTTTCCATATTTTTGTTCTTGCATACATGCAGTAATATAACTCAAAATTATTAAATGTTAATTTTTAATGCAAATGCATATTAATTTATATTGTTTAATTTATAATGCATACTTGCACATTTAAAGAAAAATATCCTTTCCTATTACGATATATCTCATTAATATTTTGAAAATTTGTATACGTTAAGCGAATATGAGTACAGTCTATTGCTCCATCAATCGATGGAAGACCCATACCACCAAGACCACGTCCAAGCTCTTTGAATAACCGTTTATTTTCAGAGCGTGCTTCATCAGACGTAGGCATTTTTATATATGTGTTTATGTTACTTGCTAGTAAACAAGAAACTCGAAAAATAATTCTTGATATCGAGGACTGTGAAATTTTTATCACATCACCCATCACGAGCTGTAAAATTAAAATAAATTAATTAATTGTAATTTATGCTAGATTTTTATATACCTTATATTATGTATCTTATATTATATTGAGGAAATAAAGAAATTGAAAAAATACTTATCGAAAAAGTGTGTAAAACTAACCTGAAAACTTGCTGTTGCATAAAATCTTAAGCAGATTAATAATTGTAAAATAGGAGAGATTGGCAAACCACGGTTATTGATTTTTGCCAATCCCTCTTCTACTAGTGGCAAAATACCAAAAATTACAGAGTCCTTTTGGTTATCACGAATATATCGTTTCGGCGCACGTACACTGAAAATTGCTAGATTCAAGAAAATTAAATTTGAATTAAGAAAACCATTGTTTTGACTATTTGCAAGAAAATTATTTTCATAATTTGAAACATTTGTATTTTTAGAAAAAAAACATTTATTAATGTAAAAAAATTATTTTTTTAAAGTAAGTAAATGTTATTTATTAAACAAAAAGTATATACTTTAATTGAATAACTAATATTTTAAACTATAAAACGCATTACAAAATAAAAGAAATTTTGTTTTTTAAATAAATATACAAATGTTTAAAATAAGTAAATCTTTCTTTTTAATGAATCAAAAGATTTGATTTCTACAGTAGTAATAAGAAAATATATTTTTAAACCAAAAAACTGCTTATTTGAACAAAAAAAATCATTACTAAAGTTAAAAGTAATTTTTTGTTTTAAGTAAATTGTTAGTTGAATTAAATAAGCAATACATTTTATAAACCTTCAATAACAAAATATATTTTCAAATAAAAAAACTCATTTTTCAAAAAAAGAAAATATATTTTCAAAATAAAAAAATTAATTTTTAAATAAAAACCATGTTTACTAAATTTGAAAAACGATATCATTTTTTATATAAATTATTTTTTTCTATATAATAAGAAAGTTAATTTATAAATCTACAGCAACAAAATATATTTTTAAATTAAAAAACCTATTTTTCAAAAAAAGAAAATGTTTGAACCAATTTGAACAAATAATTTTTAAAAGCACTACATGAAAAATAAGATTTTTATAACCTAAAAAAGAATTATACAGATTTATAATTAAAAATTCAATAATACATGTGGGTGAGCACGCCCTGACTGGCGACCCTGAGTGAGAACACTGGGATTGGAGAAACTCTGTTGAGCGGCCCTAGTTATAGGAATCGATGTTGAATTTTAATTACGCGAAAATGATACTGGCGATACGCCGCGTAGCGAGCGCGAGCCAAACTTTCGCCGCGCAAATAAATATTTATTTAAGTCAAAATATTTAATATTTCCACGCCTTCCATTAGCTCCATGAAGTATTTTTTCCACTCTTCCAGCCTTATGTCTTCGTTTATCCTCTTCCGTTTTTTTCTCACTCTTCCTATCAGTTCCCATACCTTATTTTCTGATCTTGTTTCTTCTATTTCTAGTATCATCCTTTCTTTTTCTTCCTTTTTCTTTCTTTCACATATTTCTCTGTATTTCCTCTTCTCTTCTCTATATTTTTCTACCTCCTCTTTTCCCTTTCTCCATCTTCTTAGTTCTGCTCTCGCTTCTTTCTTTTTCTCCTTGCATTCTTCATCCCACCATTCACTTCTGTTTTTATTATTAGCTCCCCTGCCCTTCCCCTTTTCATTTTCTTCTAGTATTCCTCTTATCTTTGATACCCCTTCCTCTATCTCCTCTTGCAACTTTCTGTTCCCTCCTATCTTTCCTATCTTCTCAACGAATTGTTTTCTTCCTTCTTCGTTCCATATTCCTCTTCTTCTTCTTGTTATTTTCATCTTTCCCCCTCTCCGCATTCTCTTCGCTCCGCCTCTTATCCACAGTATTAGCGGGTGATGGTCTGACTCTATTCTGTCCCCTACTTCTAGTTTTTCTTTTTTTTTTGTGATTTCTGCCCAGTGCTCTGAATGTCAACGTGAAGAAATTCAAGCAAGCGCGGGTAAACGGCTGTGCAGGGAAGTACTGATGGCGTTGGCCGCACTCTGACCCACGGGGGAATTCTGGGGGGGCTAACCGCCCCCCCCCCAGACCCCCCGGTGCGGTCGTAATCTATGACTCTCATTACAGTAGCCAAATGCCTCGTCATCTAATTAGTGACGCGCATGAATGGATTAACGAGATTCCCTGTCCCTATCTACTGGTGGGAGTGGACATGACTTACGGGAATCTAAAAGACGTAACAGGGTGTACGAACAGGGCGTACGTTGGCAAAGCGCTTAGGCGCCCACGTGCTGAAGCTATAGTAAAATGCGGCGTGTTGCTGTAATAACAGGGATAACTCTCGGGCGCCGGTATATGGTCAGTTGGCACTCGCCTGTGTCACGATCATGCCGGTTAGCCCGTGAAAGATACGGGCCGTCCTCTAGGCGTGCTCGCTTGGCTGTCTGGTGATCCCGAAATGGGGTAAAAGGGCTCAGTGGAGCACCTGGGTGTCTCTTGAGGAGACGTGACTCACCCGGGTTGCTAGCTGGCCCGTCCCGACAGTCTTGCGAGTAAGAGGCGGTCCAAGGGCGTCCTGCTCTTCTGCTGTGTTGCGTCACGCACGGCGGGGGAGTAGGGCGTCATAACACCGTTATGGTGTGCGCGAACTCGGTGGGCCAAAAACCCCCGAAGTGAATTTTAAAAGCAACACGCCGCAGAAATCTTTGTTTAATAGCATGAGTCGTCGGACTCGGAGTGACGCGCCGCGAGCGAGCTTGTATTGCTCGCGGGTGTCGCCGTCCGCGGTGCTTCTGCCGTCGGCGGAAGCAACACGCCGCGTGAGTGCCCACAAAGCAACACGCCGCTGAGCGACCCCGTCGGTGGAAGCAACACGCCGCGTGATTGCCCGCAAAGCAACACGCGGCTGAGCATCGCGCCGCGGAAAGCAACACGCCGCGGAAAACTTAGTCTCGGTTGCTGAACACCACCCAAAGCAACACGCGGCGCTGATCTTTAGAGTCCGCTCATAACAACGAGAGAAGTCATGATCCACAGGACTGTTGAAGCGCAATACATGTTGTGCCGCAGCGCTTAGCTTATCACAGTTAAGTCGAACTCCACCTCCAGCGTGGTTCCCACTGTAAACTACGAACGGGCTCGGGCTTGGCCTTAGTCCTGGCCTTGGCCGTCGTAGGCTAACGGAGTTAAGGCGATACACGAGTTTCCCCGGCTCGCGGGCCTTCGGGCCGCTACCGGCTCTTTCCGGAGGGGGTGCGGGGTTTTGGGGGATGAGTGAGTGTGTGCGTGTCCATGTTGTGCTCGTGTCCATGTTTGTCGGGTGACAGAGATGCGGTCGGGTGTCGATGGATATTTCTCGAAGACTAACCAAGCGGGGAGTAGTAGCCCCGCGACCGCAGGACGCGGATATGTTAGTACCTGACCTCTGCGGCGTAATAAATGGTAAGTTCCGGCGTAACGCCGGTAAAGTCCATGTGAAACCGCATGTTTAACGTGGAAGAACCGCTGTCCGTGTCCGGGCGGAGCCTATTCGGGAGTTGAAGTCGGCCCCCCCGGGCGCATGTGTGGAGGATTAGCTGATCACTATTTCCTCATATCCCGCCAGTGGGAAAATACGCTGGCAACGTCTAGCCCGAACTCTGGGTGAACGGTGTCGCGGGGCATACGTGCTCATTTAGTAGGGGTGACATTAAACCTTTAGCATCAAAATACATAACCTTTTTATAGAGTCACGTCTGCATGGATAAAGGTGATCGCCTGACAAGCTGCTTCTCAGCTTCTGTGCAGTTTAACTAGGGTTGTTACCCGGCGGGGATAGATGCCCATACGCGTATGGGCTGCCATGATGGCCGAACCGTCGTAACAATTAAGTATATGCACTATGAAGTCTCTTAACAAAAACCCCTTGGACGAACAAAAGGTAGACAAAAAGGCAAGATCTGAAACGGACAGGACGAGCTCGGATACGGATAAGACGGATAAGACGGACGGACAAAGGACTGTGACGAAAGCGGTGACAAGTGACACTGATGGCCAGAAGTCGATCACGAAGGCAGTGAAAGTGGCACTGACCAAGATCGATAATAATAAGGGTTCGGAGAAACCGTCCTCTGAGGACCAATTGAAAAAGTGGCCGACAAAGCTGGCGTTGGACGAAACGACGGTACAGACGGACGAAGTGAGCATTGTGGGCGATCCGGTGCGACGCACGTTCGCGCGTAGCGGAAAGTTGCCGAGGAGCCCACCTAGTTCTCAGACACCCGTAAGAGAAGCGCGAAGTGAGTCGAGCGCAGTAGCGGAGAAAGGTACGGCCCAAGGGGCCGATCAGCAGCGGGCGAACTCGGCCCTGCCTGTGCTGGACGACGAAGACAGGGCTGGCACTAACAGCGAGTCAGACGAGAACGACGTCTTCGTGAGTGGCGATGCAGCGACTCGAGAAGAGTTGGCCGCTAACGTAATGCATGGGGTCAGATTGAGGCTGGATGGGATTCTCTCTGACCCGAATGCAAAATTTACGAAGTTAGCGGGGCAAAAGATAGCAGCGCTTTTTAGTGAGGCTAGTAAGCTGGTCATGCAGCTAGGGTGCGACAACTCTTTTTTAAGAGGTCGTCTAGCGGAAAGAGTGGAGGCGAACCGACCACCGCCAGTGACACAGCCGCCGCCTGCTACATTCGCGAATGTGGTTGGCAGGCGGGTCGTTGAGCCCGGGCACAAAACCGGCCCGGGAGGAGTATCGGCGACAAAAGTGGAAGACGGACCGCGGGACAAGGATTGTGCGGTTGTTGTGGCGAGTGGCGCCGATAAGAGGTCTGTCGAGGAGATCAAGAAGACGCTGCTGAGGGTGATAGACCCAGTAGCGTCTAATATTCGAGTCAGGAACCTAAAGAAAGCTGGGGATGGAAGGATAATAATCCAGGCACACTCGAAGGCGGATGCGGATAAGTTAGTTGCCAATCAGGCAATAAAAGAAAAGGGTCTTACGGTGGCCCGTCCGGCCGCTAAGAGGCCGCGACTAATTTTGTATGACGTGCCCAAAGATTTGGATATTGATGGTGTCAAGCGGGCTATGGCTATGCAAAACCCCGAACTGTTGGTAGGGGTAGAAAAGAAAGCTTTCGCGGAAGAATGCGTGTTCCGCTTCAAGTTGGGGAAGGAAAGCGAGGACACTGTAAATTGGGTGATCGAAGTGTCGCACGGTATGAGGGACAGACTGAAAAAGGTATCGAAAGTATACATTGGCTGGAGAAGCTGTAGGGTTGCCGACTTCACGTCGGTGACGAGATGTTTTAGGTGCTTGGGTCTAAGCCACGTTGCGAGGCATTGTGGGGCGGCCGAGGAAGTCTGCGCCCACTGTGGCCTGCAGGGCCATCGGCGGGACAAATGCCTGAACACAGCGGGGCCGACTGCATGCGTGGTGTGTAAGAGACGCGGTCTCCCGTTCAATCACGCGGTGAGCGATAGGGGATGTCCCTCATACGTGCTGGCCAAAAATAGGTACGCGGACACCATCGATAATGGTTAGGCAGTATTCGCAGGGTGTCTCAGGTATGAATGTGGTTCAGTGCAATTGTCAAAGAGCGTATGCGGTTATGTGTGATTTCGGTGGAATGTTGTGTGAACGTCGAGTAAGTGTGGCACTGCTGCAGGAACCGTATGTGAAAGATGGAAGAGTAGTAGGACTCCCGCTACGAATGGATGTAATTGTGAATGAGGGTGAATGTATCAAAAGCAGCAGTGGTGGTGAATGATCCCAATCTGGATGTGATGTGCGTAAGGGAGTGCACGGACGAGCATGGCGTATGTGTGTGGCTGAAGAGAGACTTTGGCGAAATGTATGTGGTGTCTGTGTACTGCCGGTTCGGTGAGGACATCGAGCCGTATCTGGCGTACATGGACAGGGTGCGGATGGTAACCCGAGGAAAGCGTGTATTGGTGAAATGGACGTGAACGCCGTTTCTCCCTTATGGTACAGTAAGGGTAGGGGCGGCGGGAGAGAGAGTGAAATGCGTGGTAGAGCGCTTGAGGAATGGATCGTGGCGAATGGGATGATTGTGTTGAATGAGCCGAGCGAGAGTTACACGTTTAGCGAACCCAATGGGGAAAGCGACATCGATGTGACTCTCGTGGGCGATGCGACTGGGAGGTGCCGGTATGAGTGGGAAGTCAAGAGTGATTGGGGTATCAGCGACCATAATGTGTTGCTGATACTTATGACGTATGGTGAGAATGCTGAGCGTATGGAGAGTGTGCGCAGGTGGGTGTGTAAAGACGTGGACTGAGAGGGATATAAGAGCGATCTGGCGAAGTATGCGTCCGAAGATGCTGTGAATGCGATGGATGACTGGGACGCGGACAGTTTGGCGGAACGCGTCACCTCTTGGATCCTGAGAGCAAATGATAATAGAATGAAAAGGCGAGTGTGTGGGGTTGCGAGGAAGCTTGTGTGGTGGACGGATGAGCTTAAGCGTATGAAGAAGGATGTGAGGAAATGTAGGCGAGCCTACCAGCGAATGAGAGGGAGAAACAGAGACAGAATGGAAAGATGTTTGAGTGTGTACAAATGTACTCTTAGAGAGTACAAGAAAATGCTGTGGAGAGTGAAAGAGGAGAACTGGAGACAGTTCGTGAGTGACAAGGGGAATCGGGATCCATGGGGTGATGTATACAAAGTATGCATGGGGAAGTATGGACGAGATAGACTGAGTGCCATAAAAGTGGGTGATAGAACAACGAGTACGTGAGAAGAGAGTGTGAATGTGCTGCTGGATCGCTTCTTCCCAGCCGCAAGTATGAAGGATGTGCGAATGGTAGACAGAGAGAATGTGGTAAAGTCGTTCGAATGGGATGAAGTGAATGTAGCAATGAAAGCGATGAAAGTGGGTAAGGTACCTGGGCTGGATGGAATAACTGTGGAGATGTTGCGTGCGGTCTGGAGTGTGATTCCAGGATGGTTGAAGAGGCTGTACGATGTGTGTCTGAGCACCAATCGCTTTCCTGCGGCGTGGAAGTGAGCGAGAGTGATTGTGCTGTTGAAGTCTCCTGAGAAAGTGCGGTCGGACCCCGGGTCGTACAGACCGATTTGTCTGTTGTCTGTGCTGGGAAAGTTGTTGGAGCGTCTAATGGTAAACAGACTCGAGCGGCGGATGTCTGGTAGGATGTGTGAGGCACAGCACGGGTTCGTGCAGGGACGTTCGACCGAGAGTGCGTGGAACAGCGTGCGTAAGTGTGTGAATGGATCCGTGCACAAGTATGTGCTGGGAATTTTTGTGGACTTCCAGGGTGCTTTCGACAACCTGGAATGGCCATGTGTGCTTGAGAGACTGCGTGAAGAGGGATGTGAGGAGATTGGGTTGTGGGAGAGCTACTTTGATGAGAGATGGGCATGTATGATAGGAGCAAATGGGGAAGTATGGAAGAAGGTTCTGCGAGGCGCACCGCCGGGGTCCATCTGTGGCCCATTTATTTGAGACCTACAGATGGATAAGCTCCTGTGGGGGCTTCGCGGACTTGGATGTAAGGCGACGGCGTATGCCGACGATCTGTTCGTGCCTGTTGAAGGACAGAGCCGGGCAGATTTGGAGCAAATGGGGAACGAATATATGAGGATAGTGAGCGAATAGGGTGCAAATGTTGGTGTAAAAGTGTCAGAAAGTAAGACCTGTGATGATGCTCCTGAAAGGGAGCATGTCGGAAACGAGACACCCGAGCGTCAGTGTGAATGGGAAGCATGTAAGGTGTGTGAAGTGTGTGAGGTATTTGGGTGTATGGGTGGGCGAACGAATGAGTTTTAAGCCGCACCTAGAGTGTATGAGACAAAAGTGTGTGAGTGTGGTGGGAAAGCTGAGACGGGTCCTAAGGAGCGAATGGGGATTGCGTAAAAGAGCCTGGCGGATTGTATATAAGGGTTTGTTTGCTGCGTGTGTGATGTATGGTGCGAGCGTGTGGTACGAGGCCATGAAGTATGGATACGCGCGTGAGGCAATAAACAGATGCCAAAAAGTGGCGATGAGTGCGTGTTTGAATGTATGTAAAACGGTCTCCACGGAGGCCATGCAGGTATTGATGGGTGGTCTTCCGTGAGACCTGGAATGTGTGAGAAGAGGTGCGAGTGCGAGAATTAAGAATGGTTGGAGACTGAGTGAAAGAGATATCGTGAGTGAAAATGAAGTAAGTGCGAGAGATATGGAAGATAGCATGAAACTGGTGAGTGATAGGTTGTATGAAAGATGGCAGTGTAGATGGGACAATAGCGTGAAAGGACGAGTGACTCATGGCTTCGTGCGGAATGTAAGGTTTGCCGAGAACTGCTTGGGGTTCGAGCCGAGCTTATGGCTCGGCTATATCCTGACGGGTCACGGCAGTTTGAATGAGTTCTTGCATAAAAGGGTTTGTCCAAGACTGGAAGTTGTGCGTGTGGAGCTGAGTGCGAGGATTGGAAGCATGTGATGATCGAATGTGAAATGTATGAGGACATTAGGACCTTGGACGAATGGGGAGTCAGGGTGAGTGAAGATGGTAGAGTGGATGTGAGCAAAGTGTTAAAGCAAAAGAAAAGATATGAGAGTCTGAGCAGGTTTGCGGCATGTGTGTTTCAGAGAAGAATGAGTGGGAATGCGTGAGACGAGAGAATGAGGCAGACCAGTGCCTGGGCCTGCAAGAGACCCAACTGGGAGCGGTTTCGGCTGCGAAGATCCGACCAGTGGTACCACGGGGACCGGTGGCCCAGGGAGCTTGCTCCCGCCGGTTGCGGGTAGGACTATCGTGGTGGCAGTGGTTTACAGCCAAATGCTGGTTAGGATACTCGAGTCTCGTACTTGGGTGTCCAGTGGGTGAGCTGCGTCCCAACAGCTCGGGTGCCAGCCTGCTTAGCTGGTAGAGCGTGGATAGTCGCTCGCCCCGACCAGTGGGGCTGCGGGATCCTGTAATCCCGCGGCATACTGGTAGTATCGACTTCGGTCGGTACGCGCTGATTGGGCGTATCCCAATCCCTCGCCCATGGGGGCCGTGTGGATAAGGCTCTACGAGCAGATGCCGCACGTTAAACAAAACGACATTTATGTCCCTATCTACTATTTAGCGAAACCACTGCCAAGGAAACGGGCTTGGAAAAATTAACGGGGAAAGAAGACCCTGTTGAGCTTGACTCTAGTCTGGCACACAAAGATTGCCAGGAAGGCCTTGTTCGCCTTCTGGCCGCGTCCTTTCGAGGTCCGTAGCAGGATGGGCCCAGCGTAATCCACTCCCACGTGCGTAAAGGGCCTTGATGCGGTGACACTCGCCGCTGGCAGGTCTGCCATTAGTGGTTGCGGGGATGCCGCCCGCCATCGAGTGCAGGTAGTGCATCGGTGGATGCACGCTTTGACGCTAGCTCGTCTTCCTGGTACCCAGAAATGTTGTCGCAGGAGGCTCAGTGTAAGCTGCACGCCTCCATGCAGCGTTTTCCAATGACACGCCTCGATGATGAGAGAGGTCAGGTGAAAGGCCCTTGGCAGGATAGCGGGATGCTGCTGGTCGAAGCAGAGGACCGCGTGTTTCAGGCGGCCGCCCACCCTCAGTACCCCTTCAGCATTTTTGAATGGGCTCAGTTTCTTCACCGGGCTGTGATTTGGCACAGGCTGGTTGGAATCGACTGCTTTCAGTTCTGCGTTGAACCAAGTGCGCTGCGTTCCTTCAACCCAGGCTAGCTGTGCTCCTTCCAGTTCTGACCGTGACAGTGAGGTGCCCGCAGAAGCCATCTATGGGCGGATGACCCTCACCCATCGAAGGGATCATGCGCTGACTTGCAGGAGCCGGTGGAGCGCTAAAAACGCAGCAACATCTCGGGGTCCACTAGTCGGGAAGTTGCAGCGTGCACTCGCGCACGCTGCTCTGGGATGTCCTCGGGCTCCTCCTCCCCTCTTGTGTCTGATTTTGGTATGTGCTTCTTCAGCCATGGTGGTCCGTTCCACCACAGGTTGTGAGTGAGGAGCTTCTCAGGAGTGATTCCCCGCGAAACGCAGTCTGCCGGGTTTTCGACTCCGGGCAGATGCTGCCACTTGGCGTTAGGAAGCGCTTCTTGGATGAATGCCACACGGTTGGCCACATAGGTTTTCCACCGTGAAGGGTGGCCTCGTATCGAAGCCAGCACAGTCTTGGAGTCAGACCACAAGATGACACTTGCTGTGGTCAGTTCTGTGATTGACTGCGCGTGTTTTGCAAGCTTGGTCAGGAGTTCGGCTGCGCTTATTTCTAGTCATGGTAGCGTCACTGATCGAGTAGGAGCCACCTTGGATTTCGCCATCAGCAAGAATGTCTTGGCCTCCTCTCCTCCGCCTGACGTCCGTATGTAAATGACGGCGGCGTAGGCACGCTCCGACGCGTCGGCGAAGCCGTGGATTTTGACCTTGCTTTCTGCTGGCTCTGTTTTGATCGCGGTATTCGGATGCGCCCCACGATCTTGAGGCTTGCTTGGATGTTGAGCCAAGCTTGCTCATCTCTGGCAGCGAGTGGTTGATCCTACTCCAGGCCTTGCAGCCAGGTTCTCTGGATGAGAATTTTCGCGCCGATGATCACAGGGGCGTCTGAGTTGGCTGACCACTTGCTCAGTAGAAAGCCGCCCGCCTTGCATAGCTCGATTAGCTCTGTCTGCAGATCGAGAGCTTCAGCTAGGGTCTCTGCCCCAGGGAGGACGTCGTCGCCATAGGTGCTATCCTCCAGAACGGCCGCTGCCCGGGGGAATCATGTCTATTCGTCCCTGGCTAGTTGCTTCATTGATCGGATTGCCAGGAAGGGTGCACAACCTTGGCCGTATGTGACCGTGTTGAGCAGGTATTCCAAGAGTTCGGCGGTCTCGCTCGGCCACCACACGATTCGTTGCAGGTCTCGATCGTCGGGGTGGACCAAGATTTGTCTGTACATCTTCACAATGTCCGCCACCATGACGAACTTATGCATTCGCCATCGAGTGAGAACGTCTGGCAAGGTAGGCAGCAGGTTAGATCCGGGCAGGAGGTGTGCGTTGAGTGACTCGCTTGACTGGAGTCATGCTGAGCCATTGAAGACGACTCGTATTTTGGCAGTGTCTCCGTGCTGCTTGAATACGCCGTGGTGTGGCAGGTAGCACAGTCTCTCTTTCCCCGGAGTCGCCGGAGGCGCCGGTGACATGTGCTCTAGCTCTTCGTATTCTGCCATGAAGGCAGTGTACGCTTGCTTCAAGTTCGCATCCGTCCTAAACCGTCGCTCCATGCTTCTTTAGACGCGCACGGCGATTCCTCGTGACTCGCCCAGCGCCGGCATGGTATCTGTCGTTGGCAGCCGTACCATGAATCGGCCGTCAGGCAGCTTGGTGTGAGTTTAAACAAAGTGCTCCTCGCATCGGCGCTCTTCTTCTGTGAGAGGAGTAGCGTTGCCTGGGAGTTCTTCCTGCTTCTAGAGTTTGCGCACCAAGGCGGAGGCTCCTCGTCCGCTCGGCATTGCAAGGATATCACCGAGGCGGCTGCCTCCGGAGTCCCGCACATTTCTGAGATAATTCAGCCCAGCGTTGTCTGCTGGGCAATGGGCATGCGAGCGTCATGTTTGCGGAGTCTCTCTTCGATGATTGTTGCAAAAACGTCTGCTCCCAGGAGGATCTCCACTCGATCTGTTTTTTTGGAAATCAGGATCAGCGAGCGGCAGATCCTGAATGTGTGGCCACGAAGAGCGCGTATCCGAGATATAAGGGCCCCTCGCTGAGATCCTCGGAAGGACAAGGGCGTTGGTTTGCAATGAGGATTCATTGACCCTTGAAAATATCTTTAGCGTGACTCGGCTCCTGGCCACTGCGGATTTGTGTCCGCTCACCCCGAAAATGCTCGTGGTGGCGGCGGTGCGAGCGAGGCGGAGCCGTTGAGCCAGAGATTCGGCCACGATGGACACCTCGGAACCTGAGTCAACGAGGGCTCGTGCGGTGTGCCGGTCGCCTCGGCTGTCGGCTACGTCCACACGAGCGACGGCGAGAAGCACCGTCGGTGTCTCCTCTGTGCGTTGCTGCACATGCAACGACGTGGCGGAGGTGGTAGCTTCCTCAGTGCTTGTTACGCTGGCGCTCGCATCGTGAATCGTGGTGTGGTGCCTTTTCCCGCAGGCAGCACACGATTTTTTAGAGGGGCATGCGTTGACTTGATGCTTTCCAAGGCAATTGTAGCACAACTGATTTGTTCTGACGACTCTTTCTTGTCTCCTGGGGTCTTTTTCTGAAAATCCGCGCAGGAGGCAATGTAGTGGTCCTTTTGACACATGGCGCAGCTGCCTTTCCCGTGGCTCTGCTTCTGCGTCGTGAGCGACCTGGCGGAGCGCTTCGCGGTTTCGTCATTCTTGCCGGAGGATGCCCCGCTGGCATCCGGCTTGTTTGGTTGGAGCGCCTCGAGCGTGCGCATTCGTCGCTCAAGAAACTCCTTTAGCTTGCAGAGCGATGGAGGTACCGAGGTCCCCGCGATCGCCGTTTCCCACTCCCGGCGGGAGCGCACGTCCAGCATCTCCACGACGAGATGCACGAACAAGTTGCTGTTGCTTGAGATCGGACGCCCTAGTGTTTCAAGAGAGCCGACCGTGTGCACCACGCTGTGATAAATGCGCCTCATGTCGCTCGCGGACTCGTTTTTCATGTAAGGCTGCGTGGTGAATGTCGAGAAACATGACCGTACCAGTAGTCGAGTGTTGTCATAATGGTCGGTGAGAATTGTCCAGGCGCGTTGAAAGTTATCCTCCGTTGTCGGCAGGTTCCTCACCAACTGCTCGGCCTTGCCCTTGAGGCTTGTTCTCAGGTAATGGAGTTTCTCGACCTTTGACAAGGCTGCATCCTTCTCGATCATTGATTGAAAAAGGTCTCGGAAGGAGGGCCACCCCTCATAGTCTCCGGAGAAGGTTGGCAATTCAATGCGAGGCAGCGACCTTTTCGGCTGTTCGCTGAAGCTGGCGTGCGCGGGCGCTGCGGGGGCGTCCTCCGCCACCCTGGCTCGCATGCCGGCGAGGAGATCCTTGAAGGAGCCACGCTGCACTAAATAGGTTTTCTCTACTCCGCTGTACAGATCGGTCCGAAAATAGTCGTGTTCTCTCATTGCCTCTCAGTGATATTTTGTGATAACTTTGTCATTGTTTCTTTTGCTATAAATACATAAACGTAACACATTACCAACTTGCCCCTTGTGCCAACAAGCCCCGGTCTCCCCCTATTGAATGGCTAATAAACGGTGTGGCGGCTGCGAGCGCCCCGAGTCCGGCGGCGCAACCGCCACAACACAAGCACGTCCCTGCGGAACGGCAAACCGTTCCACATGTTACACACGCGTCTGCCAAACGGCAGCTGTTCTACACGCTCCGTCCGACAAAAGCACCGGCGGCACGGCGAACGACCGCGCGCAACGAGCACATGCAATCAGCATGTCATCGAAGACGATAACAAGTACGCTCCGCTAGGCGGCTGCCCTTTCTCGTAAGCAAGATTCGGCGAGCAGGGTATATAAGGACCGGCAGCGACGATACCTTCGACTATCTTCGCACAGCTATACCACGATATCAGCCACGAGAAGGAAATCTTTTTGATAACGCTGCGCAAGAAGAGCTACACTAAGCCGCCAACTTCCCGCTCATCGCTGCCGAAACATCAGCCCGTGCAGCCGCAGGAACAGCCACCTGCCGCGTGGAAATTGATTCGGCTAGAATCACCGCCGTGGCCGCTCACACGACCACCACGAGACCACCTGACCACGTGGGATATACGTCTCCGCCGCTACACGTCTCCGAGGTACACGGTCCCGCCGCTCCTATCGCCGTTGCCACGATCTCCGGAGGACCCTCGCCACCAAGGCACCCAGACCTTGCCGCCGTCTCGGGTCCACAGAGGCCTTCAGGTACAGCCTCCGACGAGTGGTGCTGAGGTCCAGACGGACAGCGATTGGGAGACCCCGACCGCCGACAAGGAGACACAAGCGTGCCTCCGAACCGCTAGCGGCACACAGGCGACGCAGACGGAGAACTTCGACTCCGACCACCTGGGGTCGCTTACACCTCCCGGGACACCACCGGCGTGGAAAAGAACTGGAACCCCCAAATATATCCAACAAACATCGTCAGCTCGCATTAATATTGGCAAACCGCCGTAAACGGAAATTTATATTTATTTGCAATTTAGAAAATTTTTATTTTTTTTAATTTTAAATCTATATTGTTATTATAAAATATAAAATACAAATTTTAAAATTTTAAGTTTTTCTTGATTCAATGGTAATTAAACTTTACTAATTTAGAATAATCTTATTTTCTTTGTTAAATATCTAGTAAATGTTATGGCATGTAAAATTAGTGTAAAATTTGAACTTTCTTACTTATTTATTCATTAATTTTAATATTTATTTATTGATTTATTCCTTTATTTATTAATTTATTTATTCGTGTTTTTAAAACATGTGTAACCCGGGTATCCGTGTAATACACAAGAGTACCCAATACACGTACACGTGTTTATACACGTAAATGCTAATTACACGTGTAATGCGTGTACCCGTGTACACGTGAAATAATCTAGTAAAAACCCCAAAAATGAGCCATTTATGACCCCCTATTTTCTATATATTGTTTTTGTTTTTTTTTAACAGTATTTAGTTGTAGATCATGTAATGGAATTTATTTGCCTTTAAAATAGGTAGAACAAAATGTCTCAATGAAATCAAAATGATGAAAAAGTTACCTAAAAAATTTTATTTTGCTGTCTATTTTGAATTTATCGTGACTTGCTGTTCTATCTCGGATATTTTTAATTGCACTGTATGTCATAGGTCGTAGACTATTAGTGAAGCAAATTTAATCGGCTCGTATATAAACGACCTTTAATCATCGCTAGCAATAAGGAAATACGTTTGCAATTTACCTTGAAATATGCGAATATGTCGTTAAATTTGTAGAAAAAGATTCTATGGACAGTTAGCAAATTATTTAGACAAATAAAACGGATTATAATCTGCAGAAAATACGGAAAAGAGCTTCAAAATCGTCATATTCAGAAAACTGTAAAGCATGTTGGAGGAAATATTATGGTCTGGGAATGTTTCGTATGAGAATAGGAAATTTTATCCAAATGGGATTATGACGTCAGATGACTACATTGACATAATTAATGAAAAGAACTTCGCCCGTTTTGGGCTATTCATGCTTAGTCATCAAACTTATATAATTTTGTTGATAATAATAATAATATTAACTTTAATTTGCTACTCTCTCTTTCTCTTTCTCTTACTGTGATTATATGTTTAAAAAAATCGGGGAAAAATAAGTTTTCTAAATAGAATAGGGAACGATATATCGGTGTACACTGGATGTATTGCGTATAAGTCAATCACAGTTTCTCATTTTGAATATTGTGCAACGATGTTAGTGGGCATAGATAAAACGCAACTGAATCGACTGCAAGTGGCACAAAACCGTTCCATGAAAGTCATTTTACAATGTTTGCAATATACTAAGATAGAATTGATGCTGCAAACTTAGGTTTGTGAATGTAAGACAAAGGCTGTTGTATAATGTATGCATTTCTATTTTTAAGATAGCGCAAGAAGTATAATGCCAAAACATTTAACTCTTTTGGTACGGAGAGTGTCTATAATCACTGTTCATTAATATAACGCTTGCGGCGGCCGAGTAGTGACTTATAGTCACTGTCCACATGTTTGCTTACTGCGGCCGAACAACTTGAAATGTTAACTTGAAATGTTTCTGTTGATAAATTTTTTAAATGTTTTTGTTATTAAGTTTTATTAAATATAATAATTGAAGGCGTTGAATGCTGAGTGCCTATAGCTTTCTCCGGCCGAGTTGGTATATCGGCAGATCGGCGCTTCGATTACTGGAGAGCCGTTCGCGTTCCGGTCGCTTTGTATCAAAAAGGTTAAATAGTAGGATATAAATACCGTAACAGCACAGAAAGAATTTAAGAACAATTTGAGATTATCGCAAAAGTATATTGCGATAATTTCAGAAACAATTGTATTACTATTACGTATTGACGAAGTACTTTCTACGAACGTTCGAATTGTCCGCGGTACCTTCTTTCATTTAATTTTACCACGATCGAATATCTACAGCTTGAGGACAGTTGCAGGAAATGATGAAAACGGAAGGTTTCAGTCAATCATTTATATATATATATATATATATATATATATACCTATATATATTATAGATATGTTTTTATATAACAAGTTTTTTACCGGGTAATCAGTTTGGTTTCTGGTGTTCTTATAACCAGTCGTCTACAGTATTTTTATATTTGGAGTTATATGGCATTGGTAGAGTTTATACCTGTCATTGAGAAGCATATAATTGAACAGCAGATTGTTATCTAATACCATTAAACTATTCATGACTTCTGTCGAATGTTGCATTACGGGAAGGATATTTTATTAGAATCTGTTTGCCTAAGTTTCTTAAGCCTTATCTACAATGTGTTCTTTGTTTCCTGTTTTCTGCTCTTATCTCTTTGCAACTATCTCGTATTTTGCAATTCCGTCGCGTAACGTGATGTTTCTTGTCTCTTTTGAAGTTTGTCAATTTTTATCTTAGTCAACAGAGAACAAAAAACATCGCATTACGCGACGGAATTGCGAAATACAAGATAGTCGCAAAGAGGTAAGAGCAGAAAACAGAAAGCAAAGAACACAGTGGCACCACGTCTTAGGACGGGATAATCCGGCGGATTGTGCCTCGCGAGGACTTTCTCCGAAGGAGCTGCTCGACCACCTACTCTGGTGGCAGGGGCCACCGTGGCTTCGAACGTATTCCGGACCGTGGGGAACTCCTTCAGCGATGACCGAACTGCCGGACGACCTTCCAGAGCGCCGAACACTGGTTCACGCCGCTGCGACTTCCGCCAAGGCGATCGAAGAGTCCCCGCTTCTTATGGGCTTCTCCTGGTGCCGTCGCTGGCTGGCTCGCACGGGGCGAGTGAGGATTCGAGAGACGTCGATTCCACTAACCCTCGGAGCCGGGGATCTCGAAGAGGCTCACTGGGGTTGGCTGCGAGTCGTACAGGCGACTCACTTTCAAGCGGAGCTCGCGACAATCCGGAGAGGAGAACCGCTGCCATCTCGCAGCTGCCTGGCCAAGTTAAGTCCTTTTCAGGACAAACTCGGCCTGCGAGTCGGTGGCCGCCTAAGAAACTCCCTGCTCGCTTTGGATGCGAAGCACCTTGTAATACTGCCAAGCGAGTCACACTTTACGGGACTGATCATTGACACGCACCACAGAAGAACTTTACACGGCGGCGTTCAGATGACTCTTGGATCACTTCGCCAAGAGTATTACCGAAAGGCCGCGCTCTGGTCAAAAGCCGAATACACCGCTGTGTCACTTGTTTGCGATGGCGGGCGGCTTCACCGCAGCCGATAATGGGAGACTTGCCGCCGTCGAGGGTAATTCCAGCTCGGCCGTTTCTGAATACCAGGATCGATTACGCCGGACCAGTGTGGCTGCGGACGACCAAAGGCCGAGGCCATCGCGCCTGCAAGGCGTTCATAACTGTTTTTGTCTGTTTGAGTTCTAGGGCTGTCCATCTCGATGTTTTTTCTGACTACACCGCTGACGCTTTCCTGGCCGCACTCCGCCGGTTCGTGTCCCGTCGCGGCCTTTGTCAGAACTTGTACAGCGACTGCGGAACTAACTTCGTCGGTGCTGACAAACAACTTTGAGATCTCTTTTCCGCGAGCGGCCAGGAAAGCCGACGCATTGTCAAGCGCTTCGCCGAGGAGAGGATCCACTGGCGCTGCAACCCTCCGGCTGGCCCTAATTTTGGCGGAATCTGGGAGGCCGCCGTGAAATCGACAAAATACCATTTGCGTCGAGTGCTGGGCGACGCAAAACTGACCTATGAGGAAATGGCCACCCTTCTGACACAGGTCGAGGCGTGTCTCAATTCGCGTCCTCTTCAGGCCATATCCGACGATCCAAAGGACTTGGCGGCCTTGACCCCTGGCCACTTTCTGATGGGCACGGCCCTGACCGCGGTGCCCGAACCGTCTCTCTCAGAGGAACCGACCACGCGCCTCTCCCGGTGGCAGTTGCTACAGCGCATAAAAGACCATTTCTGGAATCGGTAGTCTAAATAAGAGTACCTATAAGAGTTCGTTGGCCCACCGCCCCAAGTGGCTCAAGGGCACTAGCGGAGAACTTCGCGTTGGGCGACTTTGTTTAATCAGAAGCGAGACAACGCCGCCTACTAAGTGGCCGCTCGCAAGGATCGAGAAGTTGCACCCCGGAGGAGACGGGCATACAAGGGTAGTCGAGGCCCGCACCGACAGCTCAAAATTTACCAGACCGGTGAACAAATTGATTCTCCTGCCCGACAGCTCTGCGTCCGATGACGACGCGTAACACGTATCGTATTAAATTGTCAAAAGATGTAAAATGTAAAATTTTCTAAAACTTCGTTAATTGTAAAAAAAAACTGATTTGCGCGCGTCGAACTAAATTGTCTGCGCGCGGAAAACATTTACCGCGGAATTCGCCGTTTAACGTGGAGACTAATCGGGGTTCGCCCTCGGAATACTTAAACCATAATTTACGGTCGCGACTGTTTAAGGAACCAAATTATAAAATGGTCGAATCGAATCCCGTAATCGTTCCGGATACCTTCTGGTAGTTACGCTAGCCGTTAGTCGCGGTTTTGAAGCTCAATCGCGTTCATATAATACTCTATCGCATCGAGTCTGATCCGTGTGAGAAGTTCCGCCTAATGTAAATTCGTTGGTTGCACCAAACGAAGCGGGCGGAATGTTCGAAATCGAACGGCTGCCAGATAGATTGCATAAATTCTCTCGCAACGCAATTGGATTACTTCGAATATTTCAAGTTAAATATATTCTCGTTTCGAAGAATAAGTGCCGTTTCTTCGAGAAGTTGCGAGAGATCATAAACAGTGTCACGCCGTTTCTGCGTGTACCGATACGCTCTCTTTGTCTCGGGAACCTCTGAGCGAGAGGTAAACGCTCGGAACAAAGGGAGAGACATATACAAAAACAGCTGATCGGTCATCGGCCCCGAGAACTGCCGAAATTGTCGAGTGACGTACGTCTCGGGGTGTCGATTGGCCCAGCGAAATTTCGGAGCTCGAACGGGGGGGCGGAGTGCGAGCTGATAAAGCTCTGGCCCTCTGCGCTCTGACGGACATTTGTTTTCCGAGTCAAAAAGTGAGAATAGCTTAGAATTGTTATTAGAATTGTACGCTGAAGTCACGCGTTAAAGATTACGATTCCGTATTTCAGGGCGATATATTCGGTCGGTCTTCTACCGTTTCTTGCGCGGCTCGCGAGACTAAGCTCGTGCTTTGAGTGACGGCCTTCTCCGCGCGCATTCGCCCGCGTAATTAAGTTAATCGCGATAAACGAAAAATCTTGCAAATAGCTGTACATAAAAGTTTGTTTTAATTATAAACAGTTCGCTATAAACTTTGAACCTTTTCATTTCCTTAACCCATGCGCGCACAATATAATATATATATATATATATATACAGGGTGTCTCAGACCACCCGTATCACCCGATTTATTCGTAAAAGCAACATTTTAGAAAAAAATGTTTCAGACAAAAGTTGTATGGTTTTAAGGGGTACATAAGATGGTGTCATTGATTTGACTTTGGGTGGCATCGTTAAGGTCAGGTCAAGGACACATTCAGTTTCTTAAACGGAACTCCCTATTTTTTATTACATATCCTTATAGCTTATGTCGAGAGCTTTCCAAAACATTATAATTAAGTATAAGTATTTTTTCATTAAGTACTTTTCGAGTTACAAGGCTTGAAAGTTACAGTACTGTGACATAATTATATTTTGTTAAGTATTTATAATTCAAATTCCTTACTTTTTATTTTTAAAAACAATACGAATCAATTAATGTAAAAAAAACACAATTTTCTTAAAGAAAAACTTGTGTAAGAGCGTAACGTGGCACAGTAGATAGCGCACTAATTTACAATACTAAAGAAATATAAAACGCAAGCGCAGATATTAGAGTTCGCATTTTAAGAACGTCAGGTGCGCGTTCATCCGCGCAGCACTCGACAGCGGGAATCAAAGAAGGAGACGAAAGGCAGCAAACTGTGGCCCGACAGAACTACAGAATGCAGTAACTATTAGGACCATTATAAGATATGGAAAATATGAATAACTTATTGCGTGCTACGCGAATCGCGTTCAAACGTCTCTGATGGAATTCATAGCTATTCCCCGTCTGGAGAGCGATGTGTGCTCGTTGGCATTGCCAAATCAAGGGGCCACAGTTATTGTAAATGTGCTCTCGTTTAACGTAAAATTTCTAGATAAACTTGGTAGCTCCTTGATATTTATGTTACGACATAGTCACGCAGTTATATTTTATTTCACGAGAAAACATTATAGTTGGATTGGACGAAAACTCGTCCGGTTCGCGCAGGTCACGCCCAGAAAGCCCCCCTTTCACACCGCCGTACTGCTTGTAATCTATATATTATGACGACAACGACGATGTCCGCCCGGTCTCGCCTGCCGGGCCGGAGCGCGCCGTCGCTTTTCCTTAGTATTTTCCTAACGTGGTCCCTGAATATATCCCTAAGTCGCGATAAGTTCGCCGAAACTCAGATGGTAGCTCGACTGAATATTTTATTTATTGTTGGGCGCCAGGTGTGATTCTTCACACTATGATATACGAAATCGCAGTTTTCTCAGGCGTGAGTTTCTTTGAGTAATCGCGGTTGGAAAGGGAGAAGGAGCGTAGCGAAATTAACACTCAAATAACAGTAATCAACAAATATATTTGACAAACGGATAACAGGAGTAAAGATGTGATCGTTCTCACGGCGAACCAGTAGAATCCGAGTTAGCGTCCCGCGTCACTCCGCGAGCGCGATACTCATTCCGTCACCGGATTGCTCAGCAATTCTTATCCGTTTCGTACCGGGGTAACTCTCAACATAAATCGCGATTAGTTCGGCCTTGACGGTCAAACGCGGGATGACCGATGGCCTTTACTTGCCGAAACACCCGAACCTCCCCTTACAATTAACGCGAGCTTACAATTAACGTGGACTTACAATTAACGCGAACTTGACTGGAAACGATAATCGCGAGGCTCCCGCACGCACGAGAGCAACTTCCCGATTTGACTGCGGATCGCCCGATCACGCAAGTCCCGAACGACCGCGGGTTGCACAACGCGAATCCTCGCGACCTTCTCCACTCGATTCGTTACGATACGACACGATACAACGAACGAGAACGACAAACTTAACACGCACGCTGACTGTCGGCGGCCGTACGCTCGAATCCCCCGAGACGGGCAATGGCGACTATTTCTCCCGGCCAGATCCTCCCGTGGCATTTCTTCCGCTTTCCGCGGAATTCCTCGCCTGACTTTACAACGAATCACAATTTCACGCGGCACTACGCGACTCCCGGGAGGATCTCGGTATCGCGACGATCTTACTTGACGAGGGTTGAGCAGTGGCCTTACAAAATGCTCTCGTTCCGGCAGCTCGTCGATCGCTTCGCAGGGCTGGATGATGCCGGTTTGGTGGCTCGTACGACAGTGGCGGGTCTCCGGCCTGGCGGGATCACGCAGGGCCCGCGCGCACCCACGCGCCGATGTTACTAGCCCTATCAGGTGCTGCGCCCTGGCATGCTATCGGTCCCTCTAGGCGATCGTCGCGCCTTCCGAGGGCGCTCTCCGCGGCCGTTCTTCGTCCGCCGGCGGTAATTTCGATTCGCCTCCCTGAGACCGGTTGTCCAGGCCGCGACTCACCGCCCGGTTTCTCGACAGCCAGGCTGTCCGGGCCATGGCCTGTCGGCCGATGGCGGTATCCCGGTTTTGGGGCCCCGTTTCTTGACGGGGGCACCTTCGTCGGCGTCCCCCCCCCCCCATTCCGGGCCCTCCGTATACGGCTGCCGTATGGTCGTGAGGGCTAAGCGTGCCTTGACAGGTCCCTTGTTGCTCCGGCTGTGGGCCCCAGCGTGACCCGCCCGTCGGCCGCCCGTCCTCGGAAGCTTCCGGCTGTCCACCTGCAAGTCCCTCGGTGCGGCATACGTCGTTACATTTTCCGCGTCTCCGGCCCTCTGCTCCACACTTGCCACCTGTAAGTTCGCTAAAAGAGTTTATCCCTAACCTAGGCGCTCGCTCTCCGCCCGCCCCGGGCGGAGGCACCATCCCCGATGCCTCCCTCGGCCGAGCTCCTGTCTGAGGCAAGGGACGCGACATTTGTCACGTCACAATATATAAGTACCGGACGTCTGTCTGTCTGTCTGTCTGTCTGTCTGTACGCGAACTACTCATTCGTTAGTAAACCGAATTTTTATTAAGGGTACATGAAATAGGGGTGGAATTTCCCGGGGAGTGCCATAAAGCGTATAGTATTTTGCTACCGATTTTCTGGAAATCGATTTTTCTAATTTTTTGGGAAATAATCGACCAAATTTAAAAGAATTATATATGAAACAGGGGTAGAATTTTCCGGGGTGTGCTATAAAGTGTATAATTTTTCGTTAACAATTTTTTTGAAAGCTAGAATCAGAAATTTTTTTCAATTTTTCGGGAATTAATTGACCGAATTTTAAAGGTAAATTTTTCCGGGGAGTGTAGAATTTTCCGGGGAGTGCTTTGTATATGAAGTAGGGGTAAAATTTTCCGGGGAGTACTATAAAATATATGTTTTGATTACAAAATATACGTGAAGAATTAAAGAAAATTGACCAAATCTTAAAGAATTGTATATGAAGTAGGGGTAGAATTTTGCGGGGAGTACTATAAAATATATAATTTTTTAATTACAAAATTTTTTTATAATAATTTTTGTTTTATTACTTATTGACTTTTTTTTCTTTTTTTTTTTAGTTTGATTATTTCATATAAGAATCGTGTTATTGCTCGATTTGTCATGAGATGATTCATAAATAAAAATTGTGTAATTGTAATATTTTAAATGTTTTTTTAAAGGTGTCAACGATTTTCTAGAATTCTTTCGGAAAGAACCAAAACTTTTTAATTATGCCTCTTTATGTCTCGTCCGGATGGAAACTATGTAGTCGTGCCCCTGCACGCTTATCAACAACAGTATTTAAAGCTCCGCCAAAAAGCAAAAGAGAGGCCGCCTCCTGCGGCTGCGCGCGCTGCGTGCCCGCCGCGCGCGCCTCGCCTCTTCATTGTGTTCTGTTCGCTCTTATCGACAAGTGTACCGCATTTTTAACCTTTCGTTTCGTTTATTTTAAGTCATTTTTCGTACTGATATTGTTATTCCAAAGCATAGGAAGGTAGTTAGACATTCTTTTTCGAGAAGAAGGTCTTGATATCATTCTTCAAAGGAAAGCTCGTACAAACGCGCTTATAATGACAGACATCGAAGGAAGAGATCCAGGGATTTCAGCTCATCGGACGACAGCTATTTAGCGAGAGATTGGTCGACGCGACGTCCCCGATTCAAGAAGAGATACCGCGCGATTCTCCAAGGTATTCAGCAATTTCTTACGGATCGCAACAGCCCACATAACCTAGACAAGTGTCAGGTTAGTTTGCCCGCAGAGGTTAGATCGCTCAGGACGTTGCCTTAGCATCGTTTTTGGCTTCCGTTACGCCACATGCCATAGAGCAAGAGTATGAAGAACACACGGCCGCACAAGCGAGCCGCGGCGTTGTACCAGGTATGTCCTCTTGTCGACCCAGTTTTTTCCCGCATATCTGGCAAAGAGAGGACATAACCGATGTGTTTTTTCACTCTATCTTTTTTCTGCGTAACCACACCGGAGATCGTTACTATCCCAGAGGAAAACCACACCAGCGGGTAACGTATCTTTCGCCGACCCACCCGCCACTGTCTTTCCAGAATCTCAGGATCTGGAGGTCGTCCCCGAGACACACACCTTGGTCAACGAGCTTTTTGGGAAAGCTCTGATTCCGGGATTCCGCATCAGATCTTTGGAATCCCGTCGTTCTAAATTCAATACAGACGGAGGCGCGGAAGAGGCCTTAATGCAGAGATTCGCTCTAACCTCGCAGCGTTGATCCCTTTAGTCGTAAAAAGAGACGAGTACCAATCATCTTCACAGGCACAGGTGGGTGCTTGTCTCAACGCCCTCGGCTCGGGCAAGTTGCTAATGCTGAAGCCAGAGATCTTGCAAGATCTCGGTAATCGGCTATAGCATTATTCTCAGAAGGCATTCATCTAGATGCTTGCCGACCATCACTACCGTTTCTCACTGGCGAAAAGAGCCTTCACTAAGCCTTCTCTCAACATTTTGAGTAAGAACACCGCAGAGTCAACACCTATCGACGAGTTCCTTTTTGTGCCAGAATTTTGCCAAAACGCTCAGGACGGCTCAGATTTGCGAAAAGACTGGTCGCGAGGTCTCCAAATCAGTTCCTTAGATGGGAAAGAAAATGCTACAACCAGTTCGTTAAGTACCCCAGCAACGTGCCCAGCCGCAAACATCTAGGTCTTTGGGAAACAGGAAGACCCCTGCCCGTCCATCAACGGCGCATCGATCAGGGGCCCACAATTCCTAGAGCCGACACCATCGCTCCCATTCCCGAACTAGTTCTCCATACCACCGTTAATCGATGTAAGTTCGGTTGGCCGTCTAGGCAAACTTTTTGATGTTTAGTTACATATGACCCTGTGGTTTTGGAAGCTATAAGGGGCTACAGTATTCCTTTTGCCAGCTCACCACCATCAAGGACCTCTCTTACTGAAACTAACCTGTCGCCTGCTGCTAATCTAGCCTGCGATTCAGAGATAGAACGATTACATCAAATAGGGGCCAGCGTTCCTGTCGAACCTAGCAAGATCAATTTCTTTCATCTTTCTACTTAGTGGATAAATCGTCAGGAGGTAAAATATTTATTTTAAATCTGCGAAATTAGCACATCGAGCCCCCACTCTTCACATTAGAGGATTGGCGTACTGTGACTCGCCTTATGTTACCGGGTTGTTACATGGCAACCCTTGACCTACAGGTCGCTTACCTCTTGATTCCAATCTTTGAGGATCATAGAAAATTTCAATGGCGCAGAAAAACCTTTGAATTCACAGTTTTACCTTTCGGCCTCTCTACAGCCCCTTACATATTCAGGATGATTCTTCGACTGGTAGTCACTTTTCTCAGCAGAAAAGGGTATCAATCCGTCATCTATTTAGACAATTTTCTTCTTTTAGGCTCATCCGTCGAGGAATGCCGACCTAATATCACTGCCTCAGTTAATCTCCTGAACTCTTTGGGCTTCGTGTTAAATCACGCTAAATCGCAGCTGGAACTATCGACCAAGCGCAAGTATTTAGGCTTCATTTTTGACTCAGAGGAACAATCCATTACAATCCCCCCTCTTTGTTGGGAGATTTTATTAAATCTAACAGAATTCTTAGTCCAGAAGACAGAATATTCTATCAGGGAGTTTGCCAGCTTTATCGGTTCTCTCATCTCTGTGTGCCCCTCAGTGCAGTGGGAGCTTTTTTATACAAAAATGTTTGAAAAAGAGAAATTTCTTTCTCTTATCGAAAATAACGAAGACTACTCTTCAAAGATGAACATCTCACATCTTCAGAAAGACTTCAAATGGTGAACCAATATCTTTTCTAATCCTAGACAGTCGAACAAGATTCATTCAGACAGATTTGCTCGAGAAATGTTTACGGATGCGTCTTTGAACGGATGGGGAGCCTCCTGTGGAGAGCAGCGTACTCATGGCTGGTGGTCGGAGAGTGAGATAATCCTACACATAAATTCATTAGAACTTAAAGCGGCCTTTAACGGCCTGCGTTGTTTTGCAGCAAATCTGCAGGACTGCGACGTCCTACTTCGCATTGACAACACCTTTACATTAATAAATTTGGTTCTATTCTATTTTATCACCTCTCCGAGAGTTCTAAACAAATTTGGCTCTAGTGCAAGGCCCGTAACACTTTTTTATTTGCCTCTTATTTATCATCTTTAGAAAATTTAGTCGCGGACGCAGAATCTAGATTTGCAGACCCAGATACGTTATGGTTTTTATCTGAGCTAGCCTTTCGTCGGGTTGCAACGTTCTTTGGTCCCTTCGACATAGACCTTTTTGCGTCTTCAATTAATAACAAATGCAGTTTGTACGTCTCTTGGTTTCTTGATCCAGGATCAGTTACCGTAGACGCGTTTACCCTTTCGTGGAAAGATGTAAATTTTTACAATTTTTCACCCTTCATCCTATTGCCACTCGTTCTTAGAAAGATAATTGACGACCAAGCAAGAAAAACTCTAATAGTTTTTTGGTGGCCTTCGCAGCCATGGCTCGACCCACTGAGTTTTCACCCAATTATTTTCTATTATTATCACCTTCCAGAAACTGCCACCCAACATGGAGGACCTTTTCCCTGAGTATCAAGAAATTATCAGGAAAGCGTTCAAGGCCCGGTCAGGTCCAGTTATAACAATACCAGCTTTACTAGCTTCCTTAGCAGAATCAACCATCAAACAATATTCCTACTCGCTCCGCTCCTGGTGGAACTACTGTCACCATCATCGGCTATCGCCTTACTCACCCTCAGTAGCGCACTTCTTACAGTTTTTAGCTCAGGAATTGTCGATTTATCTCTTCTTACTCGACCCTAAATACAATGAGATCGGCTATTTCCCTTATTTTTTAGAACGAGATCGGGAATCATCCCACAGTCAAACGCTTTTGTAGGTGCGTCTTCGCACTCAAACCGCCTCGCCTGCGGTATGATTTTGGCTGGGACTCCGCTCCCGTGATAGCCAAACTGTCTTCTATCTATCTGTATAAAGGAGCTCCTTTAAAATTGCTCACTAAAAAAAATGATACTCCTCGCTCTTGCAACTGGTCACAAAGCTCAAACATTTGCTTTACTTAGAATTTCACAGATTTCTTTAAATGACAAACTATCATTCGCGTACCGGATCGAATTAAAACCTCGGCCCCGGGTCGATCTCAACTCTTCTTTATTTTTTTTCTCGCTTTGTTAAGTACCAGGAGAACTTTTGCATTATTCATCTCATGAAACATTATATAGAAAATACCCAAGATTTGCGAACTTCGTCATGCGATTATTTATTTATTTCTTTGTCTAACAATAAGCCTTACAAGACTGTTTCGTCACAAACAATTAGTCGCTGGATTCGTCGGGGTCTGGAGGATTGTGGAATAGACACCTCTATATTTTCGGCGCATAACACTCGACACGCCTTAACATCTCAAGCATCTTCAGGGAGAGTCCCTCTTGATTTCATTAATCGTGCGACAGATTGAACGGGCGAGACCCGGGACTCCCGATTCTTCGCCAACTTTTACAATAGGCCGCTCACACATTAATCCCGAGGAATTCAGCAACGCTGTTTTATTAGCATAGCACAGCAAGCGATAGCGCAACACGGAGTCAAAATATTTAGTTTTGCGTTTTTTTAATAAAGGTTGATAGTATACACATTACTCACACAACGCATATTATTGGCATAAGTATAAATCTATAGTTCCGAACATAAAATTATATTATCTTTATAAGTATTTTCTTTTATAAAATCTTTATAAGTATACATTAGATTATCTTTATATGACTATAGCTTTGAGCAGCGGATTATATATTTCTATTATAAGTATAAGATTATAGCTTTGAGCACAAGATTATATTTTTTAACAGGTTATACACGAGTATCTTGTACCTTTTATTAATGGTATATATTTTTCGCTCACAGTTTCCTATAGAATTGATCACAATTGACAAATCGCTGGGCTATAAACAACTATATAGTTTCCATCCGGACGAGACATAAAGAAGCATAATTATTAGATTGAACGAACTTACCTGTGAAGTTCGATCACAATTATGCCCTTTGTCTCGTCCGGATGGACACCCACTCAACATTTATTTCCCACCCCGAAAATTAGCGATTTGCAAAAAGGCTTGGAACTTATGAAGAAGCGAGGCGCGCGCGGCTGGCACGTAGCGCGCGCGGCCGCAGAAGGCGGCCTGTCTTTTGCTTTTTGGCGAAGCTTTAAATACTGTTGTTGATAAGCGTGCAGGGGCACGACTACATAGTTTCCATCCGGACGAGACAAAGAACATAATTGTGATCGAACTTCACAGGTAAGTTCGTTCAATCTAATAATTAATTGTATAAAAATCAGTTGTATAAGTCCCGATTGTGTTGAGTAAAATAAAGGTTTTCGTGATCTCTGTACTATTCAAGTTTAGCGCGTAGCTATGCGCGCAGGAAGGACTTTCGCGCCACTGTCGGAGCTTTACTTCCATCCGCCAGAGGCGCAAGCAATTTTTCAGTGTCGAGCAGTCTCGTCGATCGATTCAATGTACACGGTCGGTCAATAAAATTGTTCTCTTCAGTATAACATGTGCATCGACTTGTTGATCCGACATTGTCTCAATCCTCAATCCATCCAGCTCCTTGTCCACAAAATTTGACAGCGTGACTCAACAGATTGTATAAAAATGCTAAAATGGGATGCTAACTTTGCAAAGAGCTGCTATTGATGTGGCCAGCTTTCTTTATTGTTTTTTTTACCCTTTTCTGGATTAAAATCATGGCGGGTTAAGCTTTGTGTCCACGATGCTAAAAATCGCTCGGAGATCTCGGACGAAAAAACCAATCGCATTGGTCAATTGCAGAATTGTTTAAAGATGTTCTGGCTATATACAATCCCTGCTAAAAATTAGCTTTTAATAAAAAATTACTAAAATGAAGACTGCATGTATGTCAAACAACTCAAAATTTTTTATATGTTAGAAAGGATTACCGTTAACAGTTTGAGTATGGTTTTTTGTTATTTAAATAATTAGTATTGTTTAAAAACAATCAGAAATAAAAAAATTTTAGCAAAAAGTTTTTGAAACTTAAAATACAATATCAATGATATGTACCTATGTTTTATCCATTATTAAAAAAGCCGTGTTACGGGTGAATTTCGTTTGTATCGAAAAATTGAAGCCTCTTTTCCGCGATGCCGATTGGTTCTCTTGCTGCGCTTACTTCATTTGCAGCTGTCATTGTATATTTTGACAGTTGTGTGTATCAAGGGTTAATAGTGTAATAGTAATAGGATAATGTTAAAGCTAAACAGCGCGCGCGAAGCACGCGTCTGTAGTGTCTAGTCCACTTTTAAAAAAGGCGTGTTAACTGAGTGAAGTGCGTTTGTATCGAAATTATTGTTGCCTCTTTTCCGCGATGCCGATTGGTTATCTCGATGCGTTGTGTACGAGTTATTACTTTGAGTTATTATATTACTTCATTTGCAGATTTTATTGTATAATATGACAGTTGTGTGTATCAAGGGTTAATAGTAATAGGATAATGTCAAAGCTAAATAGCGCGCGCGAAGCGCGCGTCTGTAGTGTCTAGTATATGTATATGTCGCAGGCTTTTTGCGAAATCAGCCTTTTTGCGAAATCAGCCTTTTTGCAAAAAGGCTAGCTTGTTTGCAAAAAGCCGCCTTTTTGCGAAACCATTCATTAGTTCTCAAAAACGCTGACACACTTTAGACTTTTTGCAAAAAGCCTAACTATCATCATTAGCCTCATTGGTTAATGATGCACGTTCTGCAATGTGGCTAACAAGACGTCTAGCCTTTTTTGCATACAGCCTAAAATCCCTAGTCTGATTGACGAAAAAACAATATTTCGTCAATCGGGCGGGATTTTAGGTAGTATGCAAAAAGGCCTGTTCGAGATTCCGTTCACGTTGCGCCATCCGATCAGATGGCAGCATCGATCGGATACGACCGGCCGGAGCGACGCGGCAGTTTGCGCAAGCACGGGCGCGCTCATCGCCGTCTTCTTCCTCGCGATATGTAGAGTCGTAAAAATGGCCGCGCTGTGATCAGATGTACGACGTGTGCTCTGTGTATTCTCGAGATTTATTCCGAGTTAAGTGCCCATCGCAGTGATTGAAGCTGCCAAAAGACTTTCCTAACATGTAAAGCGACCGCTCATCCAGCTCTATTCTGGTACATCAACACGATGACTCAGGCTCACATGTGCGCGAGTGCCGACCGCCACGTGTCTCACCGGCTCACGGGCTAATCACCACGAGGAGGGCAATTAGTACAATTGTCTCGCCCGCTCACAGACATTGAAATACTTCTCATTAATACGCCGCTCATCGAATCTCAGGTCAGATGTACATGTTGTGACGAATTAAAGACGGCTCAGACTGTGGTTTGAGTTACACATAAAATTACAGAAATAATTTGTTAACACCTTCCACGCGCGTCTTTCTCATCCCGCTTCCATCGTCGGGAAATACAGCGATTTCGCAAACAAGGCCAGAAATAATTAAAATTGAATGTATTATTTTCAATAAACTTTTAGAATGTTTCTAACTATTTTAGTTCGTAAACTTACGTGAAGATAATGTAAATAATAATGTAAATAATAATTATATCTTGCATTAATGGATATTAAATTAACAATTGTTTTACTTTTTAATTAAATTATTTCACATATCTAAAACTCATAATAATACTCACAAATATAAAATAATGACACAGTAATTTTATGGTATTCTTTTCCTGAATTCATTCTGTTACTACGTATTGGCAAACTGTTTTTCTCAGTAACTACCTACGATTGTGTGGTAAATACAGCGTAACGGAAGCGTCAGCTATTCAAATATTTAAAATTTTAATCAGTTTCATCGTTATTATGTAGAAGTGTAACAATGTACATGTACATACCACAGAAACAATATAAATTAGAAGATCGGAGATATGTGATTTAGTTGCGTTTTGACTTCACTCTTGAGTGTTTCAATTGCCACGGTGTTTTTACTTCCTATTAATACGTATATGTAATTGTAAATTGCATTTTATTTTTTGCTTCCTCATAGAGGAAACTTTGTTTTCGTAAATAATAAATAATTATAAATAAAACAAAAACAAAAAATAAATAAAGGCATTTTGTTGTAGAAATTGTCTGATAAAAAAAAATAAAGATATATACTATGAATCGACCGAACTCGTATAACAGCGTCGATGCTGAAGAAGAAATCGTTATTACTGGTATCGCTGGCCGATTTCCTAAGAGCGACAATTTAAAAGAGTTTCAAGAAAATCTTTTTAACAAGGTGGATCTTGGTTCGAGCGATCATGGACGCTGGAATAATTGTAATAAATTTTTCTATTAATATTTAGTTATATTTTCGAGTTTCAGTCGGATCGAATATCTCGGAAACTAGTATAAAGATATCAAAACATGGTTTGAAGAGAATATAGGGGGACATACTTTGATTTAAAAAAATTTGATCTTGGGTGGAGACGTCATGGTCAAATAAAAGTCAACTTAATTTTTTTTAATGGGCACATAATTTTTTAAACATCTACGTTTGTAGTTCTTTTTATTACGAGCTCAACACGCTATATGATTCAAAGTCGTCGGAAGTCAAATGACCAAATGCAGGCTCACAGTATTATTGTCTTTGTACATGTTATGAGACACCTTTTGCAGCTGCAGCTTGGTGAATCGACAATGTTGGATTTATTGCAAAATAAACTGGTAAGTACAGTGAGTGCCAATTCAAGTGAGAACACGATAATTCCGCTTGTCAAAAATCAAAATCGAACGGATCTTGTTGTTAGACTGATATTTCTGTTCGTGTTTATGTTTGTGGACATGGGCAATGTCATGATAACTTAGTTTGGCACGCGGAATCATCATGTTAACGCTTGTAGTACGAATTAGCACTCACTGTACTTACCAGTTTAAGTAAACTAAAAAAAAATGTCAGTTACACCTATGTCCAACAATTAACATTAAAATTTGAAGAAACGGGATCAATAACAAACAAAAACAAAACTGTATAAAGAATAGTGAATGAAGCAACTCAATTTAAAATGTCAGGTCATTTTGTGATAAATCCAACATTGTCGATTCATTTGCCCAGCAAACCAAAAAAGATTTTAAAAAATTAAAACAAGATTGCCAGGAATTCCATTTTGTCCAAAAAAGAGATTGAAATAGTTTCAATATAGAATAGACGGAATTCAATGGAATTCAATACGGAAATTTTTAATTCCTAGCAATTCCTAGTTTGGCATTCAATAGTATTCATTTCGTTAACGGAATCAATGGTATTCAATGGAATTCATAACGAAACTTTCCAATCCCTAACCTGGCATTCAATGGTATTTATTTTCGTTACATTTTTGTGTCGGAATTGGATGGGATTTAAAAAAGACAAATTTTTTCCAAAATAAGGAATTCCATGATATTGAAACTATTTCAATCCCTTTTTTGGACAAAATGGAATTCGGAAAGTCCTTAATTGAATTCCTGGCAATCCCGTTTTAATTCTTTTCAATCTTTTTTCGTTTGCTGGGTGGTCATTTGACCTTTGACGATTTCGGATTATAGAGCGTTAAGCTCGTAATGAAAAAAGCTACAAACGTAAATATTTAAAAAAATCATGTATTCATTAAAAAAATAAAGTTGATCTTTATTTGACCATGACGCCTCCACTCAAGGTCAAATTCTTTTAAATCGAAGTATGTCTTTTTTGCTACCCTATATTATCTCCAAATCGTGTTTTGATATCTTTATTAGTTCCCAAAATATTCCGACTGAATGTTTCCAAATTGACACCCTGTATATGTATATCTATATAAGGACAAAAATCTTTGTAATTTATGTTGAAAATTATAAATTACATTTTATTAATTCAAACATTTTTATGACCTTTTTTTTGTTACTTGTTAATATATTTATTTTTTATATAGCTTATGATATGCCCCATCGAATCGGTAAAGTAAACAATATCGAGAAATTTGATTCAGAATTTTTTAATATATCCGCTACAGAAGCTAATTTAATGGATCCATTGTCTAGAATGTTATTCAAACATACTTACGAAGCAATTATCGATGCGGGTATAAATCCAAAAGAATTATGGGGAACAAAAACGAGTGTTTTTACAGCAATTTCTATGGCTGAGACTCGCCATAAAATTCTGAGTACGCCTCTTCTCTTTGAACATCCTGAGGTATGATATATTTATTTATTACATACAATTATATAAAACTAGTTTTTTCGCCCGCGCTTCGCGCGAGTTCGAAACCTTTTCCTTTTTTTTTAGTCTAGATACCTTTTCTAAAACCTCTCTATTCTTACTTTTTTCTTTGTAGACAATTTTTTTCCACTTTAAGTTATATTTTCCTCTCTTAAATTTATGTATATATAGAGATATATATTTATTTTTCCCGCGCATCGCGCGGATGTATACATACCCTCCGCTGACCCGCCATTTTTGGCTCACTTTCATTTTTTAAATTCTTTTTTCTAATTTTGTATCGTGCTGCATTTTGGCACTCAAGTCAGGTAGTACAACCTTTTATTTACTCTCACTTTGATGAAAATTTATACATTGTTTTTAATTATAAAAAAGTTTCAATTTTTCCACGTGTGTTTTCGAATTTCCGCAAATTTTGAGATATTAAGCCGTTTCTTTTGTTTTTCATTGGAAAAGGAAAATGCCTAATGCATACCCTAGGGCCGGTCCCTAGGGTTATGCCGGGCTTGAACTGGCTAAAAACCTCCCCTGGCCCCCACCCTCCACTGAGAGAAATCGAAGTAGTTGTGGCAACTATTTTTTTGGCAACTCTGCAGTTTAACTACTTGTAACTAGTTTTCCAAAGTAATAGGAACTAAATAGTAATGAATACTATAAAAATATAGTCACAGAAACAATATTTGTCAACTATTAGTTGATAGTGAAATAGCGTCTCAATTATAATTATTATAGTTATATAGACTCTATAAAATAAGATATGACAATAAACACTTTTCTAATTTAGACAAATATTTTTTTAAAGTAAAGCATACTTCCAGAAGCCAACGCGACGCGGGCGGCAGCGCGGGCTCGCGCGGCGAGAGAGTTTGGCTTGCGCCTGCTACGCGGCGCATCGCCAGTATCTTTTCGCGTAGTTAAAATTCAACATCGATTCTTATAACTAGGGCTGTTCAGCAGGGTTTTTCCAGCGATCCTTCTAAGGATCGCCAGTCAGGGTGTGCTCATCCACATATATTAATCAATTTTAAATTATAAATCTGTACACGGAAAAAACAACTCGGTTGTAGCAACCAGAAATATTCAGTTGGTACAGATTCAGTTACAGTAACATCAAGCCTTTTTGTACAAACTGAAATGCTGTTTACATCAACAAATGCTTTTGATTCGAGGAATCGAAAATTTCTGTTACTAATGTGCTGTTACCACAACAGAATATTCAGCTATACGGAAAAGAAAACTCGGTTGTAGCAACCGAAAATTCTGTTAAGTCAGTTTTAGTGCAGTAACATAAAGTTTTGTTACACTAACTGAAAGACTGTTCACATTAACAAATGCTTTCGGTTGTGGGAACCGAAAATTTCTGGCGCGAGCGGCAACGCGGGCTCGCGCGGCGAGAGGGTTCGGCTCGCGCCCGCTACGCGGCGCATCGCCGGTATACTCTCGCGTAATTAATATTCAACATCGACCCTTATATCTAGGGCAGCTCGGCAGTTTCTACAGCGTTTTCAAGTTCGCTCGTGGCGGACGGCTGACCGCCACAGCCTATAACAGCAACTTATGTTTTTGCCATAAGTATACTTGTATCTTCGAGAAAAATTTTCTGCGTGCAGATGATGGAAACCATATTTCTAACAACCAAATAACTCGGTAGCACAAACCGCCATTATGGTTCCTATATACGAGAATGAATAGTTAGAATATAGCAGAGAGTTTGCTTCCACTATCAAAACATTCGACATTACAAACCGAAATATTGTTGCAATGAACAAGACTTTTATCAGTACCAGCATTAAAACTCGGTTGAGATAACCGAGTACAATTGTCTCAGCAACGGAAATTTTCCAGAAGAATTTTTCTGTTGCTACAACCGAGTTTTCATCTGGTTTCCAGGGAACAGAAAATTTCGGTTGCCACAACCGAAATTCGGTTGCACGAACGGAATATTTTTTTCCGTGTATAATATATAATAATTATAAAAATCTTTTTTACGTTAAAATTCTTATTTTTTACGTAGTAATTTTTCACTTAATGTTTACTTTTTTAAGTCTTTTGGTTTAACAAATAAGAAATTATTCTTTAGACAACTCTAAAAATTATGTTGATATCACTACAATGATGTTACTACAACATACTTTTTGCATACACAATATATTTTTCGTTAATGCCACTATTTTTTTTATAGTTTATATAACTTACTTATTGTTGTTATTACAACTATATTATACATAGTTGAGGCGCTATTTATCCACAGTTTCTAATTGCTTTAACCACTTTCTATAGTTGCTGATACAAATTTTTTCTCTGAGTGTCGGTATAAGCCGCAGTTTCGTGACCTGCTTTCGCTAACTATCGAATCCATAGTAAACTATATATATTGCAACCCGATTTCCCTCGGTCTCGCTAGCCGAAGGAGCGCGGTTGCAATTGGATTGCCCTACCGTCCGACGATAGCTCCGAGGGGATGCCAAAGTCAAAGTTCTTACCGTGATTCCCGTATCTTAGGTCTTGGGCGATACTTCTCGATTGGGCGCCAGGTGCGATTATAGACGCGCACCACGTCTCTGCAACGTCCGCCTCGATAGCCCCACAGCGAGTTCAGGGCGCAGATCCGCGCGATAGAGGTAAAGGTGGAGAGGGAGCGTGACGCAACCAACACTCAAAATAAAGCTCGGCAGTAAACAAGAATAATCAGATATATTTCACAACAAAAACATATAAATCATAGCGGGGAGCCAAGGCCGGATATCGCTCGAACGGTCGGTACCAACGCGGTAATCGAATCGCCGGTTAGCGCACGCCCGGGGTGCGTGATTTTCACGTTCGCGAGACTCCCCTCGCGGAGAGAGCATGGTGGAAAGAATACATGGTGTGCGCAAAACTCGTAAACCACGCCCCTTTTCAGCCTTTAGCGCACGAATAAACACAGGGCAGGCAACTGCGAAAAACAAAATGTTTAGCTTTGAAAGTTTGGTGCGACTGGTGTCTAAACATCCTTCTCGCACTCCCTGGTTATTCTCTTCTATCTTACTTGATCTTACTTTACTTCTGCATTTGTCCGTTGACATTCTCTGTCGAAACGTGAGAGTCGTGAAACGTGAAAAATTATTGAAAATGGTGCGCTGCATAGTGAAAAACTGTGAAAATAATTGCAGAACATGCACACCGGAGCAAGCAAATTTTCATAAATTACCGGATAACAAAATAATCCGTGAAGGATGGTTTCGGAGCATTGGAGAGGTTATATTGCCTTCGAACATCGTTAACGGTATGTCTCTGATAAAATTTAAATTTGTTTATTTTGATATACTGTATCATGAAGTAACAAAAACTACATTGTTCGAAAGATTAGAAAAGTTTTGTAATGTATCTCTTTTATCTGTTATTTAAGCACGAATTTGCTCCGTACACTTTACTCCGGAATCTTTCATTCAATCGAAGAGAAAGAGAGGAGAAGATATTTTTAAAAGACGACTTTTGCCAACTGCTGTACCAACGTTGCATCTGGTAACAACAAACGCACAGTAAGTTGGATGTGTAATTTATTAAACAAAGCAAATATCGACGCTCTCTTTTTTAAGAATAATTATTAAGAATAATAAAGTTAACATAAACTGTTAATATTCATACGCTTATGACAAGATGACTATGGATGTTGCTCCAAGAACCATGTGACAATGAAACTACATTCATATTTTTTTTATTAGGGCACATCACAAAGGCAATGTAAATTGTAACATTGTTAAGCGGACCTTTAATTTGGTTTGTCCATCAACGTCACCTGTAGAACCAATAAATGCTGCAAGTCTGTCGCCTGTGCCAGGCCCATCAAAGGAGAGAATCTCATGTGTTGAGCCGGAACTTCCATATTTGCTACGTTCATCAACACCCGTATCAAGGATGATGACAGAACCTTTGCTTGATTTAGATCTGCTGGATAAGGCAGATATGACAGGTCAACATGAAACTCCAACAACGTCAGTGTCTTGTCGGTATGTATTACACTACAAGTACTTAATTAGCGCTACTAATAATAATAATCTCATTCTTTAGTCTTATTCTTTTTATGTCTTTTCAGAAATCCTTGGCTGGAACCAAATGGTAGGGTCAACCGTACACCAGAAGGGCCTTTTGATTCGTTGTGCAACGTACGGAATTCTACGTTTCCAAGAAGGTTTGTAATACTCACTTTGAAGATATATCAATTCGGGTTTTTTGACAAATGTCTATTGGTTTCAATAAAAAATTATTTTTTGTTGAATTATTCAATCTACCATGAAATGTATGACAATTAAGAAATCTCTCATCGCCCACATAGTTGTCTCACAAACATATTTAACAAGTTGTGACAAAAATGTTAAGTCAATCGGTTCAACCCTTTCATCTCAAGAACAGTGTACCGTGTCAATGATTATGAATATATACACAAATTGGTATATCTTCGCATTTTGTTTATTTTTTTCTTACATTTTGTGGAATTACATTTGCAGACAACATTTGTATAATAAATAACAAATATCTATAATTGATTTTGAGATTTGAGATCTATTGTCTTTTTGCTATGACTTTTTCCGACTTACTAAGTTTTCGAGTTACTTTACTTATGCATTTCTTTTGTAGGTGTGAAAGAAAGAAAGCTGTACTACATAGGCGCAGTGAACTTTCAGTTTGTCAATTGAAATATGGGAAAACCCGTTTGACGTCGAAGATCACGGGAAAAGAGGAGAATGAATATTTCAGCGAGGAAGGAAGTCAACCATTGAAACGTCAGCATCGGTGAGAAATACTTCCTTATTTACTGCATGATTAAATATTTTGTTACGTTATCAGCATTATTTTTTTTTGAGAAAAAAATTTTTATGCTTTTTAAAGTAGTATTTAAAAAATGTAAAAATCTGTCAGCTGTAATGTTAACATTTGTTTTGAACTATTTTTAATGTAAACAATTTTTAAAAATGCAGTAGCGGTAATCTTTTCAGTATTAAAGTGAGATCACCCACAAAATTTTAAACTAATTTTTTATTTTTACACTTCCTTTATGTAACGAAATGACATCAATATTATTCATATCTCTCAGACTGTACAGTAACTTAAAAATAACATAAAAAAATATTAAGTAATGTAACGCAAAATAATGATCAAAAACTAAATAATAAACAATGGCCAAATTTCGAGCATTATTAGGTGTTAAAAATATATTTAATAATTATAATATACAATCGAGTTAGTTTAGTTTACGTTTCGAGCCATATTTGGCTTTCTTCAGAACATTAAATCCATAAATAATACCGCATTAACAATAAAAGACTCGGGTACGATCCGGCGCTACGATTTCCAATCAAATCTCACCCATGTCTGTAGACAATTAGTTATGTTGAAGTCAGAATATATCGTCGATTGTTAGTCAAATTACAAGCTGAATCAGTCGTTTCCTGCGTTGCAAGACTTATGTATGTCCATGAAACTGGAGCGATCGAAAGCCATTTGTCGCCAGACCAACTTAGTGGCAACTGTATCAAAATTAAAAATTCCGTAAGATTACGTGAATTTAATTATTAAGTTTGACTCATAAAAACAGACTCACATAAGCGGTTACAGACGACTGAGAAAACATTCGCATCGCAAGGGCAGAGCAACCAATAATTATTGTTAATAACAACAAGACCGCTTATGTTAGTCCGTTTTTATGAGTCAAACTTAATAATTAAATTCACGTAATCTTACGGAATTTTTAATTTTGATACAGTTGCCACTAAGTTGGTCTGGCGACAAATGGCTTTCGATCGCTCCAGTTTCATGGACATACATAAGTCTTGCAACGCAGGAAACGACTGATTCAGCTTGTAATTTGACTAACAATCGACGATATATTCTGACTTCAACATGACTAATTGTCTACAGACATGGGTGAGATTTAATTGGAAATCGTAGCGCCGGATCGTACCCGAGTCTTTTATTGTTAATGCGGTATTATTTATGGATTTAATGTTCTGAAGAAGGCCAAATATGGCTCGAAACGTAAACTAAACTAACTCGATTGTATATTATAATTATTAAATATATTTTTAACACCTAATAATGCTCGAAATTTGGCCATTGTTTATTATTTAGCTGTTGCTTTATCGAGCGTAATCATTTCGTTAATGATCAAAAACTTATTTCAGATTTGTGGACGACAATTGCACTGGCAGTAGCCGTGACAACACGACACGCAAGGAAGAGGATCCGTATGAGACAATTAAGTGGATGAAGGATGAATTAAACCATTATCGAACACTTGGAGAATTTCATAAAAATTCATCGGAGAATCACTTTCAGGAACAAAACTTTCTTCAAGCGAATAACGTGGCATTAAAATTGGAATTAGCAGAACGGGAACAGCAATTAAAGACAATTCTTGCTGAAAATTTAACACTGAAAAAGTCCATTGCCGATTTTCATGTAAGATTAGAGACAACGAATCTCGAAAAAAAAACAGCACTGACAGTGGGTGTCACTGAAAAGGTCGAAACGGTACTAAGCCCATATTTTACCGAGGGACAAATACGGTGCTTATTAGAAAATAAAAAATGGGTGAAGTGGTCAGTTGATGATATTGCTTCTGCCATTTCGTTTCGGAGCATCAGCCCCAAAGCATACCGTTACTTTCGTTTAAAATTACACTTCCCTTTACCATCGCTGGCATCATTACGAAGATGGGCACTAAAAAAGTTTGATGTCTACGAAGGTTTTTTAATGGACGTACTAGCGATCATGAAGCAGAAAAGCGTAGATCTATCTGAAATGATGAAGATCGCTGTACTCACTTTTGATGAAATGGCAGTATCTAATGAAGTACGCTTCGACTCAAAATTAGAAAAGTTGATCGGACCATGCTCCAAAGTACAGGTCATTATGGTACGTGGACTATTTGGGAATTGGAAGCAACCCATTTATTATAAATTTGACCAGCCAATGACGAAAAACATTTTGGATGATGCATTAACACTTTTGCATAATGCTGGATATCAAGTTGTTGCATGCACATCGGACATGGGAACAAGGGAGTATGGGGAGAATTGAAGATCACTCCCGAGAAACACTACTTCCAACATGCGTCAATTAAAGACGCTAAAGTGTTTGTTTTTGCAGACGTTCCTCATCTTCTTAAGCTTCTAAGGAACTGGTTTATTGATGATGGCTTTACATTAAGCAACTGCAAAAACACATTTACTTCTCAAGTTTATGAGGAAATTGTGAAGATGGGTAACTCTGGAGATCTTCGTATAGCTCACAAAATAACCCAACAACTCCTTAATGCTCGACAAAACTTGAGGCAGTCAGTGCACCCGGCAGCAAAACTCTGGTCCCACACTGCTGCGAAAGCCATCAAATGGGCCGGTGATCACCAGCTTTTAAAAGAGGTGGAATATCTCAAATACTCTGATTTCGTCCTGGCTGTTAATAATTGGTTCGATGTTCACAATTCCCAAACCAAATATGGCACACACCCAGGTGTTAATGGTTATGGTATGGATCTGGAAAAGCAAGAACAAATATTATCTCTGATGACTTTGCACATGGAGAGCATGCGAGTGGGCCGCAGGACAAAGATGATGCCATTTCAGGAAGGCATTGTTATCAGTAACGCTTCACTACGTGCATTACATGATTATCTGAAAATCAAATTCCCCCAAGATTTCCAATATATAATAACACGCCGACTCCAACAAGATATATTGGAAAACTTCTTTTCGTATATTAGGGGAATGGGTGCAACCAATGACAGCCCCTCTGGGTACGACTTTCGGTACAGACTCCGTTGGTACGTCCTTGGTAAACATTCACAAGCTTTGTTTACCATGAACAGAAATACGGAAGAAGACTTAAATTCAACATGCATGTCTTCATTGTCAAGTGCTGACACTTCTCACACTGCAGAACAGCCTACATCCCGATATGTACAATCAGCTCAAACGACGTCGACAAGCACATCTGTGAAAAACATGACTCTATCAACCCCAAATTCAGAGTTACAACTTCATTCATTTAATGAAAATTTCACGGATGCGACTGTTGTAGAGGACAATTTTAAATGTGCAGACGATAATCTCCAAGAAGAAATAACTCTCACACAGGAATTATTTAAAAACATTATCAATATTACATGCGATGAATTATTGGAGGATTCCGTCCATGAGAGAGATAATGACAGAAGTGACAATTTGGAAATCTTGGATGAAGGTGTATGTGAGAATGAAAATGAAGAAAACGACTTGTGGAACTTTATGCAATGTGGCTTCAAAATCCAACATCAAGAGAAGGAACCAGTCAACTGTACCTATAGCAGCGATATAGTCCAAACAGCAGGACTACAATATGTTGCGGGTTATGTAGCCCATCGTTTTATATCAAAATATCCATTTTTAGGAGAGCGTACAATCAACATTACTGACAATTCTCGTACGGAAGAATGTGACTGGGTAAAAACAGTTTCCAAAGGGTACCTAATTCATCCATCAGAGGAGCTCATGAATCTAAGCAAAGTTGTGGATGAATGCTTTGTAGCTTTCCACGGTGAAGGCTTTTCAACGGAAGACTATGTCATCCGAAAAGTTATCTCCCTCGTTAAAAACTCCGGATACGATTCAAATTGGGTACCTGAGGAAGTGCTACAATGCCTCGTTAGAACTCGCACATACATCAGAGTAAAGAAAATTAATAAAAAAGAAAATACAAGAAAGGAAGAAAAAAGAAAGACAAAAAAGTTAAAAAAATTAAATGTTCTTTCTGCAAAAAGAAAACGCAAATAAGCGCACTCGTTTACTCGAAAAAAAAAACAATGTACAATAACGTCTGTAATTTTGTATTAATTATGTAAATATACTTGACAGAATGAAATAACGTATATAAATATGTGTACCTAAAAGTGAAATTTATAGTAATATTGTAATAAATTATATTTTTATTTAATACAACTCTCACTTTCTTAATTTCTAATGTTTCGAAACTTATGTTAGTATGCAAGAAGAAGTTGTTTCAAAAGAAATGTTTTAAAATAATACCACACTGTCGAGAAAGGATTGAAAAACATAAAAACACTTACACTTACACTTATTAATTTTATTCGTGCAATTTCATTTTTAATATTGATATTTTTTATATTAAAGTATGTATTAAGATATAAAAGAAACAATAAAGATAACAAATAGTAAGAAAGAATACATTCGGGATTTAGAGGTTTCTATTTATGCAACAAACTGTCTACTTTTACATATATAATTTCACACGATTAACGAATTATCAATTAATGTCACATAATATACATTCGTACATATGTAAATATGTAGTTGTACATGTTACAGTCTAGTCAGTCATAGTAAATTCTGCAATGTACCGCCACTTACATCCCTAGAATTCTAGGGATTTTTTTATGTTGGTAGACATATATTTTTTCGTGTCGCAATTAGAAAGAAACAATAGATTTTAGACAAAGAAAGAGTCGTTTTGCGCACACCATGTATATTTCCACCATGGGAGAGAGCCCTCGGGCGAGCTCAGCAACTCCGAATCGTATGAACGCGACCACGCGATGTCGTCAATCCGCCTACGCCTGAATCCCCAGATCTCGAGTGCACAACGATCCTCACACGCACGACATAAATGATTCTCACACGCACGACATAACCGATCCTCATACGCACGACATAACCGATCCTCATACGCACGACCAAATGCCCGTGGCGTGAGCCCACAAGTACGCAACGCTACACAGTATTATGCTCGCGAGATTCTTCCTCGAGCGAGTGCGACGATATTTGCCCGCGCACGCGGCGCAAGATATCCGCGATGCTCTCAATCCACCGTAAGATGCCCGGTGCGATCTCTCGCGACGCGCACTGTATGTTTCCACGCACAACAAGCCCTAATGCTCACGAACACGCAACGCTAAGCACAATATCCGAGGGAGCGCACCGCCCGCGGTACGCTTCCGCCTACGATTCACAAAATATACGCCACAATTACCGCGAATTGACTGTCGATCGCGTAAGCTTCGAGGAGGGCTTTCAGAAATATTCTCGGCTGCGATCTCGGCCGGCCACGTGCCCGCGGTTCCGACAAATAGCCGCGATACGCTACCCGGCACCCACGACGACGGGAGCCGGTATCCCAAAGGCGATACGCAATCAAGCCGATTTACCCGGTAATCGAATCGATATGTATGTACATTTACTGGCGCCGGGTCGCGACCGAGATCGAGCCCTCAATTACTTGGTAGCACCGGAGTGGAGATCTTACAGTGTTAGCTGCTCGCTGCGGCTCGGCGGCGTCGGGGCGCTCGTCTTGGGGTGGCTCCTCGTCCGTATCCCGATCGACAGTGAGGAGCGGTCGGCCTGGCGGGACTACGCCGGGCCCCCGCGGCGCGCGCCCTCAAGTTCGCAGTCCTTCCGCCCCGCCCGCCCCGCCGATTGGTGGTGTGTGTCGCCCTGTTCGCGACGTTGCAGACGATTTTCCGCCATTTTCCCGCGGCCCATTTGATTTGGCTATTGCGTGTGCCGGGGCCCCTCGCGGTTTTCCCGCCCGGCTGGCCAGGCCGTGGCGGCGCCGCTCGGCCCTCTGGGCGCCGTCGGGTGAAGTGTGCAGGTCGTCCACCTGCGCTGCAGTCGCGGTGGTGCACTCGTGTTTATGATGCGGCGGGGCCGTGTTGCTGTGCGAGACATCCCTGGCGCTTTTCCAGCGGTAGATCCCGGTAGCCAGCCCGTCGGTCGACCACTCCACCGTACGTCCTCCGAGCGCCCGTTCTTCCCTCGTCGCGACTATCGTCGTTACATTCGGTGGGTGATCCCCTGCTCCGGCACCACCTGTCATTCCTACGAAACTTAGCGTAAAAAGGTTAGTTAACGCGAGTAGCCCTTCCTCGACTCGAGTCGAGGCGCCATCCCTGACCTTCCCCTCGGCCGAGCTACCGTCCGGACGGAGGACGTGACAAATGTCACGTCACTATATATATATATATATATATATATATATATATATATATATATATATATATATCTCTATCTCTATATATATAAAAATGAATGTATGTTTGTATGTTTGTATGTTTGTCCGCTATGCAAATCTACAGTTTTCAACCGAATCTTAAAGAATTATATATGAAACAGGGGTAGAATTTTCCGGGGAGTGCTATAGAGTGTATAGTTTTTCGTTACCGATCTTTTTGGGAACCGGTGTCCAAAATTTTCCCAATTTTTCGGCAAATAATTGATCAAATCTTAAAGAATTGTATATAAAACTAGGGTAGAATTTCCCGGCAAATAATTGATCAAATCTTAAAGAATTGTATATAAAACTAGGGTAGAATTTCCCGGGGAGTACCATAAAGTGTATAATTTTTCATTACCGATTTTTTTGGAAATCAGTACCGAAATTTTTTCAATTTCTCGGGAATTTATTGACTGAATTTTAAAGAATTGTATATAAAACAGGGGTAGAATTTCCCGGGGAGTGTTACAAACTGTATAATTTGTATAGCCGATCTTTTTGGAAACCGGTTTTTTTAATTTTTTAAATTTTTCGGGAAATAATTGATTGAAATATATGAAATAGGGGTAGAATTTTCCGGGGAATGCCACTATGTGTATAGTTTTTTGTTACCAATTTTTTGGAAACCGGTTTTTTTAATTTTTTTAATTTTTCGGGAAATAATTCACCGAATTTCAATGAATTATAGATAATATAATTTTTTGTTACCGATTTTTTTGAAAACCGGTTTCTTTAATTTTTTAAATTTTTCGGGAAATAATTGATTGATTCTTAAAAAATTATACATGAAGGAGTAGAATTTCTCGGGGAGTGCTATAAAATGTACTATTTTTTGTTACCGATTTTTTTGGAAACCGGTTTCGGAATGACCGAATCTCAAAGAATTGTACATAAAGTAGGGGTTGAATTTTCTGGGGAGTGCTATAAAGTATATAATTTTTCATTACCGATTTTTTTGGAAGCAGGTATCAGAAGTTTGACGAATTTTTCGGTGATTGAATTTTGAATTTTGAATTGAAAAGAAGCCAATTAACTTGAAACTTGGTGACATCTCTATATATATAAAAATGAATGTATGTATGTTTGTCCGCTATGCAAATCTACAGTTTTCCACCGAATCTTAAAGCATTATATATGAAACAGGGGTAGAATTTTCCGGGGAGTGCTATAGAGTGTATAGTTTTTCGTTACCGATCTTTTTGGGAACCGGTATCCGAAATTTTCCCAATTTTTCGGCAAATAATTGATCAAATCTTAAAGAATTGTATATAAAATAGGGGTAGAATTTCCCGGAAAGTGCCGTAAAGTGTATAATTTTTTATTACCGATCTTTTTTTGCCAAAAGTATATAAAATAGGGGTAGAATTTTCCGAGGAATGCTATAGAGTGTATAGTTTTTCGTTACCGATCTTTTTGGGAATCGGTATCCGAACTGATAAAGGAATTTTTTCGATTAAGGATATTAAAACACAAATATAAAGTCGTTTGAAGAAAAACGACTCCCGGGCGAAGCCCGGGTAACCAGCTAGTATATATATATATATATATATATATATATATATACACACGTTTTCAAATATATTTAGAAACATGTATTGTGATTAGTTTGCTGGATTATCCATGATTGGATGCAACGTTTCTCTCATGGCAAATAGAATTTCTTACTGGCTTGGCGTTAGTGGACAATCGCATAATATTGATACTGCATGTAGTTCAAGTAACGTTGCTATAGTGAAAGCTTACGAGCTCATTCAGTCTGGAGAGTGCGACGCGGCCATTATCGCTTCCGCCAATCTATGCCTCCATCCTCATGTACAATTTCAATTTTACCATCTAGGTATGTATTTATTATATAACTTATTATATATTGTGTATATTGTATGTAAATCCAAAAATCCTAAATGGTAGTAGCTTTATTTCTCCCTAACAAAAAAAATTTGGTTAAATTGCTTTAAATAATAATTGCTACGCAACTACTTAAAAAAAATAAAACTCAAGTGGTACGTATCTTTGTATTCCCATTCAAGGGTCTTCTTATTCCAACCCAAGCTATAATTCTTTTTAACAAAATTGTAATATTACAAAGAATCATTTTAATCACAAAGAATTAAAGAGATAACTACAAAATAAAAATATTTAATTAAAATAAAATAAATAAATTTTTCTTGTAAAAAAACTGCTAGACCTAAAAATTTAATAAAGTACTAAAATTTTGATTGAATTTAATAAAGCACAAAATTTTTTATTGAATAAAAAAGCAATAACATATAATTTAGGGAAGTATGTAGCGGAAGTAAAAAAGCAGCGCCAAGTTCTTTTACAAGAAAAATTTATTTATTTTATTTTAATTAAATTTTTGTATTTTGTACTGTTATCTCTTTAATTCTTTGATTAAAATGATTCTTTGTAATATTATAATTTTATTAAAAAGAATTAAAGCTTAGGTTGGAATGAGAAGACCCTTGAATGAGAATACAAAGATACGTACCACTTGAGTTTTATTTTTTTAAAGTAGTTGCGCAACAATTATTATTTTTCTAAGCAATATATATATTTTTTTCTTTTTTTGTGCAATTGACGCAATTTAAAGATTTCACATCTTTTTTCGAAATACATATCACTTGTGTTGAGTTAGGTAACGCAATTTTGTGAGTTATTTTGTTAAAGCTAAATAAAGCTATTACCATTTAGGATTTTTGGATTGTCCATATATTGCGCATGTACTTGGCGCCTTTTTTTTACCTTTTTGAAAAAGATAATTTTGTACTTATATCATATGCATTTTGTAGTGATAAGCAGAGATCGGCAAAAAATTTCCATTTTTTATTTTTTAATTATTCACAAATCAAGAGACACGGCAGTGTCTCGCGCCAAATACACGCGAAGCGAGACCGCACCGTGACTCTTTTACGCGAACGCACGAGTTGCGAGATTTTGAGATCTCAATAACCGCTCGACCAATTAGCAATAACAACAAATTAAATTTTTATTGAATTAGCAAATTAGTAATTAGTCACAAAAATTACTAATTATATAAAAATTAATATTAAGCAAAAGTGAATTACCCATTACTTAAAAGATTCGTCAGAGAAAAATTTTTATAGTTACGTGAAAATTAGTATTTAGATGAAAATAATAATAATAATTTTTTTTGCAAATTGGTAATTAGTAGAAATAAATTCTTTATTATTAAAATAATTAATAGTTTGTCAAAAATATATATTACTAATTTGAAATAATGGAAAATAATTATTAATTTTTAAAATTATTAATTAGTTTAATATAAATAATTTAATTATTGCAGTTAAACGTGGTTAATATGTGTTTATTATAACTTATTATATTATAACTTCTTATATTGTGTATATATTGTATATTGTATGTTGAGTCAAAAAATATTTTCATACACGGAAAGAACGGTTTTGCTAAAGTACCTAACAGATAATTTTATTGCATCATCAAAATAATTATAGTAGGTCGCTGAAGTATGATAATAATGATATAAACAAGTTTGACATTTTAGCAATCTGTTTGAGTGCTCTACATAATTATTTTGATGGTCCGACAAAATTATTTTCAGATCTGTATGTAGTTAAATTTTTAGATATTTTAGCAAAATCGTTCTTTCCGTGCACTATACTCTAATATACTACGATAGTAATCGTTCGCATTTACCTCGTGTTCGCAATTGCCCCACTCTCTCCTATTTCTGCATTTGTTAGTGTAAAACTTGAAGAATTTTGTTTATTAGGATCGATTTCTTTTAGGAGTTTTATCTTCTCATGGTTACTGTAAACCTTTTGACGAGGAAGGCACCGGATATATGCGTAGCGATACGGCCGCGGTAGTATATCTGCAAAAAGCAAAAAATGCAAGAAGAATATATGCGACCCTCGTACACGGTAAAACAAATTGCGATGGCTTTAAAGAAGAAGGTGTTACTTTTCCATCGGTCGAAAAGCAAAAAATGTTATTGGACGAATTTTATAAGGAATGTGAGATCTCACCCAATGAGTAATCTTACATGGAGGCTCATGCAACTGGTACAGTTGCCGGTGATCCCGTTGAAGTTATGGCTATTGATCAAGCCTTATGCGCTAAAAGAAGCACTCCTTTATTGGTGGGCTCGGTAAAATCGAATATTGGACATTCCGAACCTGCCAGTGGCCTTTGTCAAATCGCAAAGGTACATTTGTAATAAAATGATTTAACAATGACTTAATTAAGTGGCTTAAAGTGTGATTATATCAATTTATATTTTCTTATATTGTTATAATTATAATAAATATGTATGTGTATAATACATTCATAAAATTATTAATATAATTATAATTATTGCTAATAAAAGGATGTGGTTTTTTAAAGGTATTATTAGCGATGGAAACTGGTATAATTACGCCTACTATACACTTAAAGCGTCCTCGAAAAGAGTTGACTGCTATTAACGAAGGAAGAATAAAGATTGTTACTGAACCAACGGAATGGGAGGGTGGTTATGTAAGAATTAATTCTTTTGGATTTGGAGGGGCTAATAGTCACATATTATTAAAATCAAATCCTAAACAAAATGTCAACAATGGAACTCCGAATGATGATTTACCTACGCTTGTAACCGTGTCCGGTCGTACGGAAGAAGCAGTTAAAATTATCTTAGATGACGTAAGCAAATATTAATCGCTTATTTTATTTATCTTAGGATCGGTTTCCGATTTTATAACATTTATCTTTTCTTCTGCGATATGATACAAATATAACTATTCCTGTTGTTAACTATACGCAAACTATTTCAATATTTATTCTCTACTTAAGGGATTTCTCTACTCTAATGGTCTGCAAAATCGGTAACTTTTAAGACAATTTAAAATATTTTTTAAGAACAATAAAAATTGGTATTTTCAAATTTATATGTACATGTTCTTATTAATTTAAGAATGATGATTTGGCTGATAACCGAAAATTGTCATATTTACATACTCTTATTTGTTTTCATCTTTTTTTCTTAATTTTCCCAAGAAATTATTTATTCAGTTTTATTGTCATTTCTTATATATATTCTTATATGAGAAATATAATATAGACAACTAAGGTGAATATTTAACTATATTTATTAATATAAATTTAACTACATGTTTATATAGCGTTTAAAAAGATATTTTTGGATACATTCTAAAATAAATTTAAATTTGCTTGAAGAAAAAAATGTCTAAGCGCTTTATTTAATATATTAAATAATAATAATAATATATTCTAAAAGAAATTTTTTGTAACAGAATAATAATATCTTCCTTCTCTCTCTTTATCTTTTCTTTTATGTACAATTATTCCAAGAAGGATAAGATAAATATTATTGTTACTAAATTCAGGTGCGGAATCGATCAACAGATGCAGAATTTATATCCTTATTACATCATATTCATAATGATAATATAGAAGGTCACCTTTACAGAGGGTACATGATGACTGAGTCTAAAACATCTCATAATACAATTATTAAATAGAACATACTCCATATACGAAAAGACCGATTTGTTATATATTTTCTGGACTAGAATCTCAATGGTTTGGAATGAGTAAGTAATATATTATTGTAAAATACTTCAAATATACAAATTTCAACAATTCTTAACAATATATATATATGGCACCTGAGAATATCAATAATCTTTCACAATTATTCAGAAAACCACTATAATCATAATCTTAACATATTCTTAATATGTTTTCAACCTCATAATACTGCATAGACATATTATTTGTTGCTCCCTATTTATTAGGAAGTTAATTTATAAAATTTAACTTATAAATTTACTTTATAAAAATTTAGAATTTAAGTAAAATTGAATTCTAACAAAATATTCTATCGGAATAAATATTACAATATGACAAACAACTAGATTTCTCTTTTGCATATTCTTTCCGACTACATTCAATACTAAATGGCGTGTGTGTACGTGTTTGCGTGTGTAAATACGCAAATAATTTGATATACATATCTGTATATTAAAATTTAAAAACTTCTTTAAAATTTTAATAGGTCGCGCTCTAATGAAATTCCCAGTGTTTGCCAAGGCAATCTAGAAATGTGATATTGTCCTAAGACCTTACGGAATATTACTTACAGATATTTTAACAAATGATAATAAAAATATTTTTGATAATATCATTAATTTATTATTGGGTCTCATTGGACTACAAGTAAGAAAAAAATTTTTTTTTAATCTTATAAATTTTATATGTATATATACTGTGCACGCCTTCGCTTGCGGAACACACTTGTACGTTTTACCGAATATATGTGATCGGTTATACACGAGTAACTCGTGGCGAAGAGGATTCAGATTGCTCGACGAAATGATCAGCACACACGAGGGAAGCTTATGTATATGAAAAAAAAAACTCTTTATTCAAGGTACAATCACGCTGACGGAAAGTATTGTTATCTTCGCGTTAATGATACAATAGCACTTCAGGATCCAGGTTCGATGGAACCGTTTAAGGCCAACGCGAGTCGCAAATTCGCTCGTACTTATCGTATTCACGGTTGTAGTTAGACTCCAGTCTCTTCGACGATCACGGAAACCAGACTACTGGGGCGCCGTGAGCGTTCACTTTACTGACTAGACCCGCATAGTGTTACCGACTGACGTTCGCACCCGAGAAGGCGTCGCATAGCGTTACTCGGCGGTACCTGGTGCTCAATATTAATACTAACGCTCTGTGGCGTGAACATTCCGCCCGCCTCGACTGGCAGGTCGACTAGTCATTGCTCTGGGAACCAAGGTGAGCGTGTAACGCGGCTTGCCGTAATTGATGCAGATTGGCACATGTAATCGTAGATGGGAGTGACTCGAGATTGAGAGAAAATTCATACATCTTAAGTCTAGTGTATACAATATTTACAAGGAGCCGCCCGCCGTAGAACACTGGCGGGTTGACTCAGTTCGATGAGGTTTGTCTATGGTTGGTGTCTTGTTGAGAGTTCGTAGCACTTTAGCATTTTTCACTTTACATCGAGTACAGTTACAAGTGAAGTTTACATACTAATTGGAGTTAGCGGTATTCGTGTGAGCCTTATTTCGCCGCGAAACGGGGATTTATGGTAGCTGTGTATCTAAGGCACCAGTGGCGGTCGATGAAGACATCTCGACGGGTTCACAGTCTTGGTAATCTGACGAGTCCGACGAGATGGGAGTGTCGGGAGGAAGGTTAGGCGTCACGTCAGGAGCAGTTGCGTCGACCGGGAGCAGGCAAACTTGTGTAATCGGTCTTTTCAGTAACGTTTTTGCAGTGCGAACAGTGACGACGCGTACACGTGAGTCTGGCCCCGGATGTGTCTCGACGACTCTTCCGAGCATCCACTTAGACGGAGGTGCTAGATTATTCCTGATAAGGACTATATTTCCGACGGTTATGTTCTCTTGTGTTGTTCTCCATTTTGTTCGTACCTGTAGTGAGTGGAAGTACTCTGCGGACCAGCGTTTCCAAAAGCTTTCGAGCATTTGTTGTACTAATTGCCACCTCGATAGACGATTTTCGCTCAAGTGAAGTGACGATGGTTCTGGTACGCTGATTAATGGAGCTCCTATGAGAAAGTGTCCTGGTGTGAGTGCTGCGAGCTCGCATGAGTCTGTTAAGTTCGGCCCAATTGGCCGCGAATTCAGACATGCCTCCACCTGAGTAAGGAGGGTGTTGAACTCCTCGTACGTGAGTGTGTGGGCACCGAAAACTCGTTTCAAGTGATGTTTCGCGCACTTCACGCCAGCTTCCCATAATCCCCCGAAGTGCGGAGCACCGGGAGGAATGAAGTGCCAATTGGTACTGTCGGTAGCGATGAGATTTCCGAGATTTGGGTCGGTCACAGCGGCTTTAAATGCGTCTTGTAGTTCTTTTTCGGCGCCTTGAAAGGTGGTCCCGTTGTCGCTGTATACATCAGATGGTAACCCGCGACGAGCTATAAAGCGACGGTATGCCGCGAGGAACGCATCTGATGAGTAATCCGATACGATTTCAAGATGGATGGCACGGGTGAAGGTACACACGAAGAGCGCTAGATACGCCTTGTGTGACTTACAGCCACGGCCTTTACTGGTTTTCACAAGAAATGGTCCGGCGTAGTCGAGGCCAGTGTGCAGGAATGCACGATGCTGGGTGCTTCGCGCAGCTGGTAAGTTACCCATGAGTTGGGTTGGTACCTTGGCGCGTTCTCGCACGCATGGGACACATTTGTTGATGACGTTTCTTACAAACGGTCGATGGCCGATGATCCAGTATCTTTGACGAAGTATACTGATTGTGAGTTGCGGTCCTCCGTGAAGGCACCGCAAGTGCGCGTCTTCCACGATGAGTGTGCTTATTCGATGCTTCGGCAAAATGGCGGGATGTTTTTCCTCGTATGGTAGATTGGATTGTTCAAGGCGTCCACCCACGCGTAGGGTACCCTTTTCATCCACGAATGGCGTGAGACTTTTCAAGGGTGAGTTGCGAGGAAGAGGTTTTCCTTCGCGGATCGCGTGGATTTCGCTTTTGAAGTATTGATGCTGAATATCGTTAATCCAGAATGTCTGTGCGTTGCGGATTTCGTCACCTGAAAGACGTAGTCCGGTGGCGTTATTGTGCCGCCGACAACTTCTGACGAATCGCATGCAATATGCAGTTACGCGTACTAGTCTGTTCCATGTTGAAATCTCCGTGTAGAGTTCCCAATGTAGGATTGTGTCGACAGCAACGTGCGTTTTGACTGGCACTTGCGATGCTTGAACGAGCTTGGATTTAGGCAGCGTTGGAGGAGTGGGTGGCCATTTTGCTTCAGAGGACTTTAGCCACGATGGGCCTTGCCACCACAATGATTGTGTACACAGCTCCGTGGCGGTCAGACCGCGTGAGGCGCAGTCTGCCGGGTTTTGCGCCGATGGTATGTCTCCACGAGGCGTCTTGAAGACGGTGTTGTACTGTAGCAACCCTGTTGGCTACGAATGTCGGCCATTCGGATGGATGTTGCTTGAGCCATGCGAGGACGACGTTCGAGTCAGTCCACGCGTACGTTGTGCACTGTTTTAGCTGCATTGCTTTCCTTACAAACTCGATGAGTTTTCGCGAGCAGGACAGCTGCGCAGAGTTCTAATCTAGGTAACTGTTTTAATCGGAGCGACCTTTGATTTTCCGGTGAGTAGGCTGACCTTGAACGTGCCCTTCGAGGTGACTGTGCGAAGGTACACTACGGCTGCGTATGCTCGGGTTGAAGCATCGGCGAAGCCGTGTAGCTCGCATTCAGTTTCGCTTGATGTTAGGTGATTCCATCGAGGAATTGAAATGGCCTCCAGTTCTGGGAGTCGTCTGCAGTAGTCATTTCTCTGAGACGTCTGTTGGTAGTTCATCATCCCATTCGAGAGATGCAATCCACAGTTCCTGCATGAGAATCTTAGCTGTAATTATCACTGGGGATAGCCACCCTAGCGGATCAAATAACTGCGCAGTAATGGACAGTACCGATCTTTTCGTGTTTTTCGCACGTTTTGGCGCGGTGACATTGAAGCAAAATGAGTCCAATTCTGGTACCCATCTTATTCCGAGAATCTTTATTGACTCTGTAGAGTCGAACGTTCTTGTTTTCGTTTGTTCTCGATCGGTGTCCGGAATGTCCACGAGGATAGATGCGTGACTTGACATCCACTTTCGCAATGTTAGACCCCCGCGTTCCAATAATTTCTCTAACTCTTGGCGCAACGCGTTCGCCGCTGCTTCGTCATTAGCTCCAAATAACACGTCGTCAACGTAGAAGTTTTCACGAACGATTGTCGCTGCGTTAGGAAAGTCCTTCTCTTCATCGTCGGCGAGTTGCCTGAGAACTCGCATTGCGAGGTAGGGCGCTGACGCGGTACCATAGGTGACTGTGAGGAGCTTGTATGGTATTATTGGGGACTCGGGAGTTGGTCGCCAAAGGATTTGTTGGTATCGAGTGTCTTCCGGATCGACCAAGATTTGTCGATACATTTTTTCTATGTCGGCGGTCAAGGCATATTGATGCTGTCGCCAACGTAGAATCGTAGTGGACAAATCTGACTGAAGCTTGGGTCCCACCATGAGATGATCGTTGAGTGAGGTCCCATTCGAGGTTTTGCTCGACGCGTTGAAGACAACTCTGAGTCGCGTCGTGCTGCTGTCCTTGAATACCGGGTGGTGGGGTAGGTACAAGGCAGGATTTGAGTCAGGATCGTCGAATGTAGTCGGCTTCATGTGGTTGAGGACGATGTACTCTGTCATGAAGTCGTAGTACAGCTTAAGTATGTCAGGATTTTGCGTGAATTTGCGTTGTAATTTCGCGAGCCAGTTTTTCGCGATTTGGCTTAAGGACCCGATATTGATCGGAGTCGGACTCTTAAACGGAAGCTTTACGCAATATCTTCCGTCAGGTACTCGTTTGTGTGTCGCGGCGAAATGAGCTTCACACGCGGCTTCCTCCTCATTGAGCGGATGGCTCGTTGGAACTTCCTCGAGTTCCCAAAAGCGACGTAGCTCGTTGAGGAGAGTTGTAGTGTCACAGGCAATATGTGCCGTTAACGTTGTGACTTGGTTGGAATTACCACTAGTTGTTGGTCCCGAGAGGATCCAACCAAATGTGGTTTTCTGAGCTATGGGTGACCCGGTGGGCCCCCTAGTTAATCCTTCTCGTAGGATTGTTGCGTACACGTCGGCTCCCAGAATCAACTGGATCGGTTGACCGCCGCTGGGGTCAGGATCTGCCAGTTCAAGGCCTTCTAAGTGCCTCCACGACTCTTGACAAAGTGATCGTTGAGGCACGTAGGAGGTTAACTTCTGGAACACAATCGCGGAGCAGTGGACCGGTTCGTTGGTGCCAATGCATGAGTTTAGTGTTAATGTTACGAGTGCTCGGCCTGTGCCGGCCTCAGTGCCGCCAATTCCGGAAATCGGAGCGCATACTTTAGTGCGAGAGGCTCTCAATGCTTGTGCTATCGTTTCAGTGACGAACGACGATTGTGACCCCTGATCCAGCAGCGCTCTTACCTTCACTTGACGACCTTTCTCTGACGAAACCAGTACCCAAGCAGTCGCAAGCATCACTGTCGTAGGCGCTACCCTTGATTTGACGGCGTGAAGTGTTTCAACTGTTGCAACAACATGTTGGCTTGTGCTAGGAGTCGTAGATGTGCTCGTGTTTGGAGCTGTTAGAGGTGAAGAAGTGGAAGCTGGGGCGCTTTTCCCAACGGTACCACTGCCCGGGGAGAACGCCATTGCCTCACCTTTTCCCTGAGCATTAGGGTTATGTAATAATGTATGGTGTCGCCTTTTGCAGTGGGAGCATGAGTATTTGCTTCGGCACTGGTTTGTCAGATGGCCTGTATATAAACAGTTGTGGCATAGTTTTTGTTTTTGAACGTGTTTGAATCGTTCTTCGACGGTTTTCGCTTTGAATATCTCGCATAAACGCAGTGGATGACTTTCCTCGCATTCGCATGACTTTGATACCGAGGAGACATGTGTTTTGATTGAGTTATCAACATCCTTTGACTTACTTGTCTTTTTTGATGTCGATGGAGCAATTGACTCTAGGGCTCGGACTCGGTACTCTAAAAACTTGTGAATTTCATCGTACGAAGGGTACGTAGTCGTCTCACCGATTCTCATTTCCCATTCTCTGCGAGAGACTGGGTCGAGTTTACGAACTGTCATGAATGTGAATAAATCATCCCACTGGTCTATTGGTCGACCAAGATTACCTAACGAGCCGACGGCTTCATGGGTTTGATCGCGCAATCGTTTGAGGTCCTTCACATTTTCTGTCGTTACCATGTTAACATCAAAGAGTTTTGTGAGGTACGCATTAATAATGTGACGTGAATTCTCATATCGATCTTTCAATTGATCTCAAGCTAATTTGAAATCTGCATCTGTGACTTGTGCCGACTTCAGGAGGGAACTCGCTTCGCCTTTGACGCTAGATTTTAAATAATACATTCTGTGTACATCTTGAAGTCTCTCGTCGTTAATGACAAGAGATGTGAACAAGTCTCTGAAGGAGATCCAGTCATTGTAATTTCCTGAGAAGGTAGGCATCGGGATTTTAGGGAGCGACATGAAGCTATTTTGAGTTCCGTCATGAAGCAGACTGTGACCAATTGCTGTCGAATTCGCATTCACTGCTGAAGGCCGCGGATTAAGTACATCTACAATATAATCGCTAACCTCGTAATACGTTGCTTCGACTTCGCTAATTTCGTCCTTGATGAAATATGGAAGGTTTTTCTTCTGTTCTGCTGTAGTTGCTCTTCGGATTTCCGCGTGGATGTCCTGGCACTTCGTCCACATGATGTTGAGATTCGTGAGGCGAGTGTTCAGCGTCGCCGTTGTGAACCGGCCCTTTCCCATTTTCTTTAGGTTGGTGAGTAGGTTCGTCATCAACCTCTGCTGCTCTCGTAGGTCATCGATAAGCGTGTTGATCTCCGCCATGTTGAGTGTAGCACGGTTCCGACTGCGTGGATACCGTGATGTAAATCGGTTTGAAGATACGATTTCACAAGGTCCCGACTGCGTGGGTACCAAGTTCACGTATTGTTGACGATTATTATTTAGTCGATGCTTGTGGTGATTAATTAATAATTGTCACACTGTTATTTGAAAAAAAATGCGAGTTTTGTACGTCGCTTTGGCCGAACAATTATCGCAATATTTTAATCGCAGTATTAATTCACGTAGGCGCGTGTCAGTTGTACACGGTTCCCGAGTTATGTTCGTAGAACTGTCGACCGGGAAATAATCGTCAAGCTTGAGACACGTGATCGAGAGCGTATATGACGCTGCGATGTAACTGTATAGTTTCACTCGCGATTTTTCAACTGTAGTCGATCGTGTACACTGTTCATTGTTCCACTGGATTAATACGTTAGATTTTCAAGAATGGTCACTTGTACCTCGATAGACTACCACGTTCGAAAATGCTTCTTCTCTCGATTTGCGGTGTCCCGGTATACCGTGAAAATTATGAAATCCTTCGTTTATAATTCCGTGGATGTCCTTCGCGAGAAACTCGAAGAATTTACTCGCTTGTAAACACACTCGAAGCTTCTATTGTTCGAGCGCTTCGCCCGGGCACTGTTTGATGACGTGATCGATGGGGGAGGGCTCGCTCGACGCTCAGAACGTGAGCGCGTATAACAGCGATGCTCAACCGCTACCGTGAACACGCGCGTGCCGAGCTCTTCCTCGTGGAGGAAGTGAAGTGAGAGAGAATATTGGTGTGTATGTTACCTGAGAGGGAATTATACCGAACCTCGTGGCACGTATCACGTTCTCACTTATGATCGTTAATAAATTCTTGTTATCCTTGAAGTTGTTGATCCTGACAGTCCTCTACTCCTCCTTCCGCAATTTGCGTGATATGAAACTCGTTGATTCCGCAGATACCACGTTTCTCGTGCACGTGCATCGATGTTAATTTTTACACAGTACTACACACCCGTGGCACCTTTTCGCGAGTTTCTTCGAGCAATCCGGCTCGAAGGACCATAAAATGTGCACGCCTTCGCTTGCGGAACACACTTGTACGTTTTACCGAATATATGTGATTGGTTATACACGAGTAACTCGTGGCGAAGAGGATTTAGATTACTCGACGAAATGATCAGCACACACGAGGGAAGCTTATGTATATGAAAAAAAAACTCTTTATTCAAGGTACAATCACGCTGACGGAAAGTATTGTTATCTTCGCGTTAATGATACAATAGCACTTCAGGATCCAGGTTCGATGGAACCGTTTAAGGCCAACGCGAGTCGCAAATTCGCTCGTACTTATCGTATTCACGGTTGTAGTTAGACTCCAGTCTCTTCGACGATCACGGAAACCAGACTACTGGGGCGCCGTGAGCGTTCACTTTACTGACTAGACCCGCATAGTGTTACCGACTGACGTTCGCACCCGAGAAGGCGTCGCATAGCGTTACTCGGCGGTACCTGGTGCTCAATATTAATACTAACGCTCTGTGGCGTGAACATATACCATATATCAAAGAAAATTAAATATTTACTTTATAATTCTAATCTTTATTTAAACCAAATGGTAAAGTATTTCTTTTATATGTATTACAAATTGGATTGGTCGATCTTTTAACATCTATTGGTATCGTCTCCGATTTTATAATCGGTCATTCCATTGGTGAACTAATTTGTGGGTATGCCGATGGATGTTTAACGGCCGAAGAAACGATTCTGTTGGCATATTTCATCGGTTTAGCACTTCATGAGTCGAAAATAATTAACGGCTCTATGGCTGAAATTAATCTCGATCGTAAAACCTTAAAAGTCATATGTCCTTCGGATATCGATATAGCTTGTTACAATAGTTCTTCTAATTTTATTGTGAGCGGACCAACAAATTCTATAAAAGCATTCCTCACCGAACTGCAGGTATACTAATGCTTATAAACAACATATTAGACTAACCGAATGACCATTATTATTTACAATGTTTTTCAATACTTTTAGGCTGATAATATTTCTGTGAAAAGGATTTCTTGTGGTAATATACCTTTTCATAGTCGTTACATCAAACCTGCTATAGCTAAGTCCGAAGAATACTTGAACCAAATATTACCACAAAAAAAGTTTCGCAGTTCAAAATGGCTAACAACAACCGCTCACAAGTATTTTAATACACTTCTGCCTTTATGTTCAAAATATTATACACATTATCTGTTATCCCCGGTGTTATTCGTAAACACGATGCGTTCGACTCCAAAAATTGCAGTGACAATTGAGATATCTTCTCAGAATATTCTTCAACACATTTTAAATAACTATTTATGCTCTACAATAACAAATGTAGCGTTGTATGAACGTACCGAGAATCAAAGTGGTGAGATATTTTTAGAATTAATCGGAAAACTCTATAATGCAGGATTGCAGCCACAGATTGCTAATCTCTATCCGATGGTAAAACTTCCTGTAAGCCGCGGTACTTCAATGATTTCTCCTCTTATAAGGTATGCATATTTTATGTTTATGTACAAATGGACAAATCCCTGAAAATAAAATACTTTTATATATTTTGAAACATTTTAATTAATTAAAAAAGTACTGTTTAACATGATATTAAATCATAATTCTGATCTCTCTCTCTCTCTCTCTTGATTAGTATTATCATCTAATCTTTAAATCTCGTTTGTCTTTTGAAGATATTCTATCACCTTACTTAACACAATAATAAATGTATTTGTACATATGTTAATTCTTTTATACTTGTTGTAAAGAGCAAAAGATAGTGAAATTTTAGGATTATTAGTGCTTAAATTTTATATTAAATGTTGAATCAACTCTTTTTGGAACAGGATTTATTTACAAAAGGTTTATATAACAATTTTAATGACGTTTGCAGATGGAATCATTCAGAGAACTTCTCTGTAATGAAATTTTGTCAAAAAAATAAAATTGTCAAAAGGGAAATTGTTGTCAGTGTTAGTACATTTGATGAAGAATTTGCCTATTTAACAGGTCATGTTGTTAATGGAAAAAATTTATTTCCTGCTATGGGGTACCTTTTTCATATCTGGGAGATGGTCGCAACGTTAAAAAATCAAAAACATATCAATACACCTATTGTATTTGAAAACGTTAATTTTATTCGTGCTACAGTACTATCACAACAAAATGAAATTGAATTAACTCTTTCGATCTAAAAAGGTAATATTATTACGTACTTAAACAGTTAATTTTCTCATCCACTCATAAAAAAACCGCGTGTAAAAGATTTTATTGTTGACGCTTTTCCGCGATGCTCATTTAGTTCTCTCATTGCGCTGACTTCGTGAGCATCTGCCATCGCATATTTTGACAGTATTATTTTACGTGTATCAAGAAGTTAACAGTGATGTAATATAGTAATAGTATAATGTTTAAGCTAAATAGTGCGCGCGAAGCGCGCGTCTGTGGTGTCTATTAGTATATTAAATTTTAAAACATATGCCGTTTTTACGATGCAATATCTATATACTGTATTTAAAGTATAAAAAGTATACAGAGAAAATATATGAGAATAATAAAACGGAATCTCTCTTTTTCCGAGTCAACTGCTTTTGTAAGGTACCCAGCCCCATGTCGATATATTCTCGTTTACTTAATTTATTATAATTAATAATATGCTTCAATGTTTATAACATGCTATGTATAACAATTTTATATTTATATCTAGGCAGCAACAGGTTTGAAATAATCGAAGAAGATAATACTGTTGTTACTGGAATAGTACGCATTCCAACCAATATTAAAAATGAAAAGATATCTCCTAATCTTGATAAATATGTCGATGATGAGGAAGAAATGAATACAAAAGACATCTATAAAGAATTAAGACTTCGCGGTTATCAATATGCCGGCGCATTTCGTGGATTAAAAAGCGCATCGGTTACTGGATCAAACGGCCATATTGCATGGACATCCAATTGGGTGACATGTATGGACAGTATGTTACAGATGATGATTTTAGGACAGAATTCAAGAAGCCTTTATGTACCAACAAGAATTCGCAAACTGACTATCGATCCGAAATATCACACACAAATCATTCGGGATTATCCAATTGAAGATAGACGTAAGTAAAATAACTGATATAATGCGGCCAATTGCTTGACAAATAAATTTCATTCTCTATACGTTGCAGAATTCTCTGTTTGTCGTTACAAGTCTTTAGACGCTATAATATCTGGAGGAATAGAAATTTGTGGCACTGTAGCTACACCTATATTTCGCCGACAAAAAGTAGTTAATACCGTTCTTGAAGAATACAAATTTGTTGCTCATCGTGATTTAGGTACTATGTCGTTGCAGGATGCAATAAGAATGTCGACGCACATTGCACTCGAATGTTGCAATATGATAAATGTTAAAATTATCGAATTTGTCGATGATAGTGACAAAGTGGTACCAGAATATTTAAATTCTTCACTTATTAGTAAAATCTTAAATAATTTACCGCAGATTCGACACCACACTAAACTCGTGACGACCCACGAGAAATTCACAAATATTTCTTTGCCCGACAACGTTTCTACAACGGAAATTACTAAGTTGTCGAAGGACGAGAATTGTTTGATAGTCCTTGGTTTCGATATTCTGACAAAAAATAGCAAAAAATTATATAAACAGTTGCTGTCTCTGTTAATGCCATAGGGTTTTCTACTGACTTTGGAAGAATCCGGTACGGTCTACGATTATTCATGCCTGAAAACGTATGAGTTGGATATTATATTGGAAAAACAAATAACCCTGGTGGAAATAATTTTACAACAGTTTACGTATTTCTATGAAAAATTACAATCTTCTACAATAAATCACAAAGGACCTCGCACAAAAAGGCTGCGAAATGGCTCCCAGTCGATTTGGCTGAAATTTGAATATGATGTAGTTAATGTTGTCCTGATCAAATGTCTCATAGGGCTGGAAGACCAATAATGGCTAGTTTTTGAGATATTCGACTCCAAACATTGAGAAAATAGATGTTGTAGCGTATGTATATAGCTTTAATATATACGAATTGCATGTGTATTTGTGTGCGCTCGCGCGCATGCAGGTGTGTGCGCATGTGTGTGGGTCGGTGGTTGTGTGTGTGTGTGTGTGTGTGTGTGTGTGTATGTGTGTGCCCTGCTCTCGGCGTAACCCAGGATCAACGACGTGGACGTAGCAGGCCGGAAGCTGATCCCTTCGGGGTGTTGGTTTAAAGTGAGTAATCCCCTAGCCTCTCACGTGTGTGTGTGTGTGTGTGTGTGTGTGTGTGTGTGTGTGTGTGTGTGTGGGTGTGTGGGTGTGTGTGTGCGTGTGCGTATGCGCGCCCGCGCGGGCGCGCGTGTGGAGCTTCTAATTAAGGTACGTGTCTATTCCTTGGAAGTGGTCGGTTGCCTGCATCAGCGACGGTTTGAATTAGTGTAGTTGACGGATATTTTATGTGCTCTTCGTTTCTAGCATAACCCAAATACCACAAAACGCTACATATGTGAGCACAAGTACTCAGTGTACGAGCACCAGACTTGCAGGTACAATAATATCCTAATATTGGTGACAGCTCCTCGTCTATGTTTTCGTCCATACCATCGTCTATCTCATTATCATCAATGGATTTATATGAAATCCAAAGTTGATATTTCGTCGCATTACGAAACCTAGAATAAACTCTCACTCTCAGTAATCCTGGCTGTGGAAGACGGTTTGCATCACGTAACATGTCGATTTGGAATTGCTCATCGTTGTTTCGTTGTACGTTGTCCTGAATGTATGAGGGTGCAAGTTTTATTTGATAAACACCAACCGTTAAATTCTTAAGGTATTCAATGTCTAGCATTGGAAAGTCTATTAACTGCCCCTCATTTATTGGTACCCATCGTTGAGCGTTTTTGGTTCTCAGATTTTGAACCTCAACAAGAGCTTGTACAACATTCGGTTCTCTCGCTTTTTCGAGCATACGATTAGCTTTTTCTACGTCAGCTCCTTCCATATGGATAGTGGGATGATATTTATTTATGATAGCACCTGCTATTTTACAAAAATCACCAATATTAGGAACATGATGCATCGGTACTGTTTGCTGTAGGAATTTGAATATTAGTTTTAAGTGTCCGTTTCTGGCTTCTACAATCCACCTTTGTTTTGTGACAAGACGGGAGTCATTTGCATCTTCTGTCGTGAGTTGGGCTTCATTTCGTGGAAGAAGTGCTGGCATCTTCCATGTGATGCCCAAACGCCTCAGAAGATCAATTGCATCCCTATAACCTCTATCAAGTATGACAATATCATCTTCTTGGAACCATCTTAACATCCTTTCGGCGTCTCTATCAAATTCATTTTGCAGTATCGCAGCGTCATTATTGCGACTGTCAGAGAAGTACGGCCCCTGTATATCTAAAATATAACCATCAGGAGCAACTATCAATACTGGTTTGATTAAGTGTCGACCTTTGTGAACGCAATATGACTGTCGAAGAGCTCTGAAATAACTACTTTTCTGTATATATATGTACGTACCATCAATGCATGTAATTACTCTAGGAGTTTGTGGTTCCGAATTATACAACTGATTGGCAAAATCGGTTACATGTCTATCGATATAATCTTGTCTCGTTATAGCGTCAAATCCTATATTCTGTGGTACAAAACGAATCATTAAAGATTTTCGCACTGTCTCAACAGCCATACTTGTTGCCTGCCTACTCGAGTAATGAAACATAACTTTGAGAAACTCATCTGACAAACCATGACGAATTTTACATAAGAACATAAGAAGGTCCTTTTTATATACATATCTATTACCACCAGGACAAGGAACTGCATCACAAAACGTGAACAATTCTTGGAATTGTTGTTTGTTTATAGGATACAGACATTGAAATTCATTATCCGAAAGATTATCTTCATCCAATATTTTTGTTTGATTTGCCACGCTACGAAGTTCTTGCAAAAAAGCTTGAAGATAATAACCTCTGATTACATAGGGTCTGTTGATGAAATGTAAACCTTGTACAAGCGGCCCGAGAAGCACACCATCGTCGTTCAAATGATGTTGACAAGATCTTACGTTTTCTGGGATAAAAATATTGTGTGAAATGAAAACATCTACTTTACATTTAACTGATAATCTATTCAAATTATCAGTTCTATCACATATAATACAAGTGCTACTTCGTGTCTGTGTTAACACATTTAATCTTAAACAGGCAGGATCTTCCTCCATAGCAACAATCTCGTCACAAATCGATTGATTGCAGTTGGTACATATTTTTGTCATACAAGTTACTTCTAACGCTGGTCTTTGGAAACTATCTCGTCGAATGATAGCAATTTCTCTTTTGGCAGCATTATTATCTCCATCAATTCGAGTCATCATACGGGGCACGAATCTTCCATCGCAAACGTAACAACGTAGAAGATTTCTAAATGCCATTATTGTAAAAGATGTACAATATTACAGTAGGATACGAGTTTTACGAAGCTTATGTGTTTCACAATGTACACACTGAAGACTGACAAGAAAATATGCAGAATAAAAGTTTTAAAGACTTAATGTTACATACGTATTAATGTACTTACCAAAATAAACTATATAATAAGACAGAAAGCCAATATCGACTCCAGTCTGAATTTTGCCGTCGTTTAGTATCTTTTGTAGTGCTATTCCGCTTTGGGAAACTGTAACTACAAATTTGTGAAAATTGTAAAAACTCATGGTAAATTGTAGTAAATTGTAATAAATTGTAGTAAGTTGTAAAAAGTAATAGAAAATTGCAACAACTTTTTTACGAACATTTTTATGAGACGTAGTAAATCGTAGAAGTTGTAGATTATTGTAAAAATCATAACTATTTACAACTATCTACAACATTCTGCGAATATTTTTTATGAGAACGTAGTAAATTGTAGAAGTTGTAGATTATTGTAAAAATCACAACTATTTACAACTTTCTACAACGTTCTAACCAAATTTTTTATAAAAATTGTAGTAATTTGTAGAAGTTGCAAATTATTGTAAAAATTACAACTATTTACAACTTTCTACAATATTCTAAAAATATATTTATGATTAAATGTAAGATATAAACAAAGTATACTTGTCCCACTCTAACTTATATTGCATGAGTGTGCACTAGTTCAGCAGTGCAGGAATAGAAACAGATCTTATTGAAAGTTGTAGATTTCAGCATAGTCTGATGTAAAAATTGTCGAACATGTCGCATATTTAGTATATATTTATCCAATGAGAAGGCTGATGTCAAATCGACTTCAATTCAACGTCGATTCACCGGAAACTCATCGACATCGAAATTAACATAAAAACAGGGTGCAAGTAGAAACTTGTACATTGCTTCCTCATATTTTTTAAGTAAGCAAGTAGAAACCTGCATTGCTTCCTCTATTTTAAGCCATAGTTATTTATATTTATTTATTTTGGCTTCCTCATAGAGGAAGCAATCAAAATTATGGACTTTTAACCGCATATAAAGCTGAATCTAATCAACCAAATCTTAAAGAATTATATATGAAATTGGGGTAGAAAAGACTGAAAATCATAATAAAATTAGAAATAGATCGATATCTCCAATTTGCGGAAGTTAATGCATAAACATTTCTGCAAAAATTCAAAATTTTATTAAAAAAGAACCCTTTGATTATTAGCAATTTTTACTAATTCTATTATATTCTTCAGTTTTTTCTACCCCTATTTCATATATAATTCGTTTAGATTTGGTTGATTAGTTTTGGAGTTATAGAAATTTTGGTAAATTTGGCACACACATACACACACACACACACACACATACATACATACAGACATTTTTTAAAATTGCAATTTTTCGACGTTTTAGAACATTCTGAACACATTCAGAAAAACAAAAAAAAATTTTTTTACGAAAACAAAGCTTCTTCTATGAGGAAGCAAAAATCAGCTGATTTTAATCAAATTGTTTTGGCATCATCGATTTTGTAAGAAATATATATATATTATATATATTAGAGTAGTCCTTAAAAAAGGTAATTTTGAATTTTGACTGCTCGAACGGTTCGAAAGGCTCAAAATAAATAAAAAAAAATCTGTGCCAAAGCGCAGCTTCCTATTTCAATTTTAACACGTGCCGCAGAGCACTTGAATTTTCCCATTAAAATCAAATAGCAAATGATTTTAGTATGAATGCAATAGCGATCGGAAAAATTTGAAACTTGGCAATTCTTTTACTTATAGTTGTACCTATCTTCTGAAATTTTTATATATTTCTATCTACATATTTCAGATTGCTAGTGATCGATAAAAATACTTTTTTTAAATTTTGAAAAATTAAAAAATTTTGTTTATTTATTTTTTTCTGTTATTTTGTTTATATATTTATTTATTTATTCGTAGTCTTAAATGAAAATTTAATATTTTTATAAAATTATTTATTTCAAAAATCTTTCACGAGTGTCTCCTTTTTCTCATCGGTATATATTTTTTATATTCTTTTACTATTTGGACAATAAATTGTTTCTGATCTTCGTTTTTTTGTTAAAATATTATATTCTGATATTAAACGAAGATCAGAAACAATTTATAGTCCAAATAGTAAAAAAATAAAAAAAAATATTCCGATGCGAAAAAGGAGACACTCATGAAAGATTTTTGAAATAAATAATTTTATAAAAATATTGAATTTTTATTTAAGACTACGAATAAATAAATAAATATATAAACGAAATTATAAAAAAAAATTATAAAAAAAGAGCTGACACCTTCCGTACGTCTGTTAACAATAAGTGTACCATATGTAGACAATACGAAACGTCTTCATCAATCAATGTTGTAGCACAGTGCGGAAGGTGACTGACTCAAGAGCCAGGGGTTTCAGGTTCGAATCCAGCGGTAGTAAGCAAATTTTCTAAGTATAATATAAATTTATTTAATTAAGCTTGCACGTAATCAAGATTTTCAGCAATAAAATAATTGTTCAACGAGAGAAATAAATTTTATATTTTATTTTGTAGTAAATAAAAGTCCAAAAAGTTGTAGTTATTCATAAAAATTTCTACGTAAATTTATGAAAAATTACAAACATGGCCCAAATCGCGTACTTTTGACGTAAAAATTACGTAAAAATAGCGTGAAAAGTTGTAATTATATTATAAGAAATTGTAGTTTTCGCATAATTTTTGCGTAAAAATTTTTAAAATTATTTCCACCAGGGAAATGACAAAAAGCTTTTGTTATTAAGAAAAACGTGAAATATTCCGAAAAACCAGCGGATTGTACATGTGAACAATTACGAATTTTCATGGGTAGATGAACTGAAATCAATCATGAATGTGCAAAACGAGACTGGTGTAGATACGGAGATAATTCTCGTCTCGGAAGAAGACTTCGAATGCGGGCTACTCGGTTTTATTAATTGTTTGCGAAAAGAATCAGGCGGCGAAATAATTAGAAGCGTATTTATTCAAGATAACAAAGCGCCCGATTTTTCTTTGCAAGAACCATTGTACATGAAACAGTTGCAGTTGGATCTACCTATCAATGTTTTACGTTTCGGTAACGTTTGGGGATCCTACAGGCATTTTCCATTACCATCGTTGATACCAAAACTCGTACCGAGTGCTTACGTTACGCAGATGGTATGTTAAGGTGTTCTATTACATTTTATTATAAATAATAATAATTAATGTTTACTTACAACAGGTACAAGGAGATCTGAGTACTCTCTGCTGGGCACAGAACAGAATATCTCGCATTAACTATGAAAACCTCGTTGATGTAATTTATACGTCTGTTAATTTTAAAGATATCATAGTAGCTACTGGCAGGATCAACGCTGAAACTATCGCACCGGTATTCGAACGCGGTAACGATTGTTTTATCTGCATGGAATTTGTTGGCTTTAACACGCATAAGCAAAGAATTATGGGATTATGTACACACGGGTAAGATATAGAGTATTAATATATATAAGTATACGATAGAAAGAACTCTTTGTAATTGACAGAATTAATTTCTATTTTATATGAGTACCGTTAATTAGTATTAATAATGTTTTAATTTAAATAACATTAATTTAAATTTAATATCTATTAAATTAAAAATATGCAAGATATATGTCATTTTAAAGTAACGTTTAGTTAGATAAATAAATACATTTTCAAAATTTTTATGCATATAGAGAGGAATGACGAACATTCGTGTGGCCGATAAATATCTCAGTTGGATTATACCTGACAAGTGGACAATGGAAGACGCAGCAACGGTTCCGTGTGTGTACAGCACGTGTTACTATGCTTTATACATGAAGGGTAAAATGAAAAAGAAAGACAAAATCTTAATCCATTCTGGTACTGGAGGCATTGGTCAAGCTGCGATCCATCTTGCGCTACACGAAGGTTGCGAAGTGTTTACGACAGTTGGAACTGTCGAAAAACGACAGTTTATAAGAGAAACGTTTCCCTCCATTCCCGAAGATAATATCGGAAACTCTCGAGATACAAGCTTTGAACAAATGATTATGCAGCGTACAAAAGGTCGTGGGGTGGATATCGTATTGAATTCCTTAGCCGAAGAGAAATTACAAGCATCTGTTCGCTGTTTAGCAAATGGTGGCCGTTTTCTAGAAATTGGAAAATTTGATATGTTGTCCAATAATTCCTTGGATATAGCTCTTTTCTAAAAATATCAGCTTTTATGGCATTTTATTAGAGCAATTCTATTCAAACGCAGAACAAAAGTCAAGGTTGTGGAAAACAATAACAGAAGGTTTAAAAGACGGTGCTATTAAACCACTATGCAGAAGAGTCTTCGAAAGAAATGAAATAGAAGCTGCCTTTAGATATATGGCCGCTGGAAAACATATTGGCAAGGTACAATTATTTCTTAATATACACACCCAGCAAACGAAAAAAAATTGAAAAAAATTAAAACAGGATTGCCAGGAATTCCATTTTGTCAAAAAAAGGGATTGAAATAGTTTCAATATAGAATAGACGGACCTCAATGGAATTTAATACGGAAATTTATAATTCCTAGCAATTTCTAGTTTGGCATTCAATGGTATTGGTAGTTTGGAATTAATGGTATTCATTGGAATTCATGACGAAACTTTTCAATCCCTAACCTGGCATTCAGTGGTATTCATTTTTGTTACGTTTTTGTGTCGAAATTAGATGGGATTCAAAAAAGACAAAGTCTTTCCAAAATAAAAAATTTCATGATATTGAAACTATTTTAATCCCTCTTTTGGACAAAATGGAATTCGGAAAGTCCTTAATTGAATTCCTGGCAATCCCGTTTTAATTCTTTTCAATCTTTTTTCGTTTGCTGGGCAGAGATGTGTAATTATAATACAAAATATTTTATTATATCAAATTAAAAACAATTCTTTGTTTCTAATTAATGCTATAAAGGTAGTAACAAATGTAGGTTTACTTAAATTATATTAGACCAAGAAACTTTTTGTATTTATATTAATAAATAACGTTAATTATTAATTAATTAAAATTAATAATAAAAGTAATGATAGAATGCGAAACAATATCAATAATAAAATAATAATTTATTACTTTATAGAAAAAAACAATCGTTTCTTAATTGCTTATTCGCAGATAATTATCAGAGTTCACAAAGAGGAAGAGCCTTTGGATGCTCCACTACTCGCTCATCCACGATATTACTGTTTGGAGCATAAATGCTACATTATTTTGGGTGGACTTGGCGGATTTGGTTTAGAGCTAGCAGATTGGTTAACTCTTCGAAGTGCAAAAAATTTGGTATTAACATCACGAACCGGGATCAGAACAGGTTATCAGCAATCAAAAGTAAAGCTATGGCGATCTTACGGTGTGGATGTACAGATTGTTACAGTCAATGATAATTTAAAACATGTGTTTCTTTTGATAAGATAGCTGAGTATACTCTCGGCGGAGGGTCGAAAGACTATCGAACACTGTTGTAGGATTTGATATGGAACACTTTAATGCAAGGCTATTTACAAGCGTCAGTTACTCGGTAACTGTACAATGGCTCTGAACGTACGTCTATCTTCGAAGAGCTCTTTAGTCAGACTAGTCGTCGGCTCGGCCGAGCCAAAATGTTATGCGCCTTTAATAGCGGAAAGTCACAGAGTGCGGCCAGCGTATTTCAATAGTATCACGTGTACACCAACTCTCCTTATTTGAATTGTACATACATAGTTCCCGTGCACTAGTGTCGAATGTTTTGGTCTCAAATGTTTTGGTGAAATTCCTGAGCGCATTCCGTAACATTCCACCCGCCTCGTTCAGAACGGTGAACGAAATTACGTAATTCTAGTTAGAGTCAATGCACGTTCTTATAATTCACGTTAGCTTATGATTAAGTTAGTTGGCGGACGATTCAACGGGCAGCTTGCATATTTGCGTGATAGGTCGTTTGAATACGGACTTCGCCGTTCTTACTGTTACTACGCGGACTAGATCGTCATCTCCGGGATGACATTGTACGACTCGCCCTAGCTCCCACTTTGTCGGGGGGAGATTAGGTTGTCGCAGAAGCACAAGGTCACCGAGCTTGAGGTTTGCTTGTGGTCTTTTCCATTTTCCGCGCTGTTGTAGAGAGTTTAAATAGTCAGACGACCAGACCTTCCAAAATCGTTCGTGCAGTCGTTGAATCGTTTGCCAACGTGATAGTCTATTTACATTTATGTCCTCCACACTTGGGGTAGGAACAGCCTTAAGGTGTGAGCCCGCCAGGAAGTGGCCCGGGGTTAACGCGTCAAAGCTGTCAAGATCATCGTATAATGGAGCGATAGGTCGCGAGTTTAAGATACACTCTATTTTGCATAGTAGCGTAGTGAATTCCTCGAAGGTCGGCGTGAAGTCTCCGATTATTCTGCGTAAGTGAAATTTAACGCTTTTTACACCGGCCTCCCATAGTCCGCCGAATTGCGGAGCGGCAGGCGGAATAAACTTCCACTCGATCTCATCTAATGCGACATGATTTTGAAGCTGCGGGTCGCGGAGTATTGCGCGAATCCGCCGGGTCAATTCGCGGTCGGCACCCTGAAAATTGGTCCCGTTATCGCTGTACACGATCGCAGGGAGCCCTCGTCGAGCAGTAAATCTATCGAATGATGCTAGAAAACAATCAGTGGAGTAATCGTCCGCGACTTCCAAATGAATAGCGCGAGTCGATAGACAGACAAACAGTACGCAGTATGCTTTGTGTGTCTTTTGCCCTCGCCCTTTGTAAGTCCTGATTCTAAACGGTCCGGCATAATCGACGCCTGTAACAGTAAAGGCCCTGGCAGGTTTTACTCGCACCTTCGGGAGATCGCCCATACGTTGACACGCTAAAGTGGCTCGCTGTCGCGCGCAAGTCACGCACTTTTGTATACAATTCTTTACTAGATTACGGGCGCCCACTATCCAGTATTGCTGACGGAGTATCCTAAGCGTAACCTGTAGCCCTCCGTGTAGTGCGCGGAGGTGCATATACTGTATAATGAGTTCTGCTATTCTACATTTAGAGAGGATTATTGGAAATTTTTCGTCATAGTTTAGCTCTGATTGCCGTAACCTCCCGGCCACGCGTAAAACCCCGTGGTCATCCAGGAAGGGATTGAGGGCTAAGATAGGGCTATTCGACTTAATGATTTGGCCGTTTATCAGTTCCCGGATCTCTGTGGCAAAATAAATCCTTTGTACCTCTTTTATCCAGAATTGTTTGGCTAGGCGTACCTCTGTTGCCGATAAGAATAATGTCGACATTCTACGGACTCTGCGGGCATGAAGCGTGAATCGGCGTACATACGCCGTTATTCGCACCAGTTTGGGCCACGAGGAGACCTCGGAGGGAAGGTTCCACTCAGGTTGCGCCTGACTTACGAGGCCATGCACGGCTTTACGTTGTTCTAACGTTGTACCCACGTCTTTGTTAGATTCACCTACGGGCCATTCGGAGGCGGGCTCTTTGAGCCATGGAGGTCCTTGCCACCATAGAGGGTGCGAGATTAATTCCTCCGCGGTGACGCCGCGGGAGGCACAGTCGGCGGGGTTATACTGGGTGGCTACATGTCTCCAGACTGCATTTGGGAGAGCTGTCTGTATCTCTGATACGCGATTCGCCACAAACGTGTTCCAACGGGTAGGGACAGAGCTCAGCCATGCGAGCACTGTCCTAGAGTCTATCGAACAGAAAACCGGTACCTGAGAGAGTTGCATTGCCCTGCATATGAATTCAATCGCGCGCACAAGTAAAACTGCTGCACAAAGTTCGAGTCGAGGGACGGTTTGTACCTTGAGCGGTGCAACTTTTGTCTTGGCATATAATAGCGAGATTTGAACCTGGCCAAGGATAGACTCGACTCTCAAATAGACGACGGCTGCATACGCGAGATTCGAAGCATCTGAGTACCCGTGGAGTTCAATTTTTTTAGTCTCACTACCCTGTCCGGTTCAACGAGGAATGCTAACTCCATTCAAAGCGGATAATTGACTCTGATAGTGCAGACAACGGCGCAATAAATCGCCCGTTAGGGGGTCATCCCATTCAATTTTTTGTAGCCAAAGCGATTGCATCATAACCTTGGCAGTGATTGTTACCGGCGCGACCCACCCCAACGGGTCGAAGACGCGAGCCAGCAGGGATAGAAACGATCGCTTCGTAAAGGTGGCTTGTGGGACTACCTGTGTGAGCATTTTAAATGCATCAGCTGATGGGTTCCACGTAACACCAAGTACTTTAATATTTGCATCTCTGCTTAGCCATTTATCTACCGCTAGTCCGTGTTCCGACTCCGGGATGTCCGTTAATAATCTCGGGTCGTTACTGGCCCACTTTCGTGGTCTGAAACCACCCGCCATGAGCAACTGTGTTAGTTGATCCCGGGCGTGTTTTAAGATGACAATATCTTCAGCACCGAACATCAAGTCGTCGACGTAAACGTCTTCAACCAGAATTGAAGCCGCGAGCAGGAATTTTGCTCCTTCGTCCTTCGCGAGCTGTTCCAAGGTCTTACAGGCTAAATATGGCGAGCAAGCCATACCGTACGTTATCGTTAGTAATCGACAGGTGAGTAATACGGCGAGTGGATCCGCTCGCCAGAAAATACGTTGGTATTCCGCGTCCTCGGGATGTATACATATCTGCCTAAACATCTTTTCTATATCTGCAGTATATACGAACTTATGAGTACGCCACCGTAAAACTAGTGCAAAAAGATCGGACTGGAGCTTCGGACCGACAAGAAGGAAATCGTTAAAGCGTCGTGCCATTAGAAGACGCGCGAGATGCATTGAAAACTACGCGAACCTTGGTAGTTTGACTACTCTCTTTAATGGTTGCATGGTGAGGTAGATAAACCGCATGAGGATTAGCGAGCTCCGTAGGGTCGACTATCTCCATGTGGTTGAGTTCTTTATACTCGTGCATAAAGTTTCGATATGCCTGGAGTAAATCGGGTTGTCGAGCAAGCCTCGATTCGTTTGACAGGAAGATTCGCTTAGCGATTGACTCTGTATCGCCTATTGGGATGGGGGTGTTAGTTTTAAATGGCAATCTGACGACATATCTCCCATCGGATCGACGCGGATGTTAGAAACTTAGTATCGACAGTCAATCCTACTCGCGCCTCTAGTTGAGAATTTTGGTACTCGCTTGCAAGATTGTACGCGCGCTTCGAGGCTTCGAGAACATTCGGCTATATTCGTTAGGACGTTACGTTAGCATCTTCTTTACGCTCTGTATCTAAGTTGAGACGACGTGTGTAATAAAAAACTTCTTTGGTAAAACAAGGCATATTACCCTGTCATTCTCTGCGATACGTTACATTTTGGCGACCGTGACAGGACTTAAGTACTCGTGACGTATAAGTGTGAGAAAGAGAACTGGTGATACGCTACGATGGAAAAGCTGAAGAAGACACGTGCAATCGTGCGAACGTCGTTTACCTCGCAATTGGGGACTCCTGAACACAGAATTAGCGAGAGGAACACCGCAAATACCAGAGCTGCAGGTACGCTTCGCGTTAGTAAGAGAAAAAGCGAACGAACTCGAAGAACTTAACCAAAAAATTTTCGAGGTTATGATTAACGACGACGCGAGTGATGAGCTGCTTACAAGCGAGACTGAGGGATCCGACGAATACCGAATAAAATACCAACAAGCTAAGGCTGCAGTAAACAGTATATTAGAGCCTGCGCAACCAGTAATTCCGGTACCGAATATCGTTCAGGCAATGCAGGTTGATAGAGATAAGACACGCACCTTTAAATTGCCAAAAATAGAACTGCCGAAATTTAGTGGAGAGCTCAAGGACTGGCTGCAATTTCGGAGCCTATACAAAAACATCCATGAAGATCCGTCAATCACCAAGGAAGATAAGTTCCAGTATTTAATACAGGCAATGGTGAAAGACTCACGAGCGTACGAGTTGGTTAATAGTTTCCCACCGACAGCAATAAATTATGATAAGGTAATTACAAGTTTAAAAAATCGATTTGGTAGAGAAGACTTACTCGTAAAAGTTTATGTACGCGAAATGCTTAAATTAGTATTAAGTAAAGCGCAAGCAAATACTAATACGTCTTTATCGAGAGTTTATGATAGACTTGAGACTCAGTTGCGAGCTTTAGAGTCGCTTGGAGTTACGACGGATATGTGTGCGGCGATGCTCTATCCGCTGGTAGAATCGTCATTACCGGAAGATCTCCTACGCACATGGGAAAGGAATCCTAAAGTTATTAACGCAACTACTTCCAAGCAACGTCTCGAAGAACTCATGCTTTTCCTTCAAGCCGAAGTATTAAGTGAGGAAAGAATTGCCATGGCAGTAAGCGGATTCGGCCTAAATGATGAACGAGCTGTAAACTCGAAGAAGAAAGGGAAGGCTGAGTCTAAAGCGATACCTACTGCTGCCGGACTTCTTTCGACGAAGGAAGACAAGCATATCTGCATCTTCTGCGGCCAGAATCATGAGAGCGCTTCGTGTGGAAAAGCGAAAAAATTATCCTACGAAGAAAGACAGAAGATTGTGAAAGAGAAAAGTGCCTGTTTTTATTGTTTAAAGACAGGGCACAGTTTTAAATTCTGCCGATACAAGGAAAAATGCGCATGGTGTGGCAAGAAACATGTATTGCTCATGTGTCGCAATATATCACCGAGTGCTTCCTCAGAAAATAGTCAGCCGGAAGAATCTGTCAAGACGCAGGAGCAGGCCAACTTGGCGAACATGTCATTTACTTGTAAAGTGTTTTTACAAACAATTCGTGTGAAGCTGGTCAATCAAGGAAGAGAACGAGTAGTCAGAGCTATCTTCGATACAGGATCACATAAATCCTACGTACTCGACTCTCACGCTGAAGAATTAGGCTTCGAAACTGTAGGTGAACAACAGATTGTACATATGCTGTTCGGCGGCTCGAAGACGAAACCACAGTCACATAAAGGATACCGGATCTATATACAAAGTATGGACGGCTCGTTTTCTTGTAATTTCGTGGCACTAAATCATCGTATGATTTGTCAAAGCGTCCCGTCTGTAGGCAAAAGACCATGGTTGCAAGAGCTACAAGAACAAGGGATAAAGCTTACTGATGTTGATGCGAAAGATGAGCCTGTCGCCTTATTAATTGGAGCGGATGTCGCAGGTAGACTTTTGACGGGCAGACGAAGAGAACTCAAATGCGGACCTGTAGCTATGGAAACATTGCTTGGTTGGACCTTGATGGGAAAAAACGAATATCCAATCAAAGCGAGAAAAAGATACAGCTCTCATGATTATATCCATGTTCAATCAGGAGGCCAATATCGCAGATTTGTGGAGACTGGATACACTCGGCATTACCGATCCTGCTTTGAAGAAAACGAAAGATGAGCATCAAGCAGAAGTAAAAGAGAACTTTTTGCAAACAATCAAGATAGATAATGATGATCGATACGAAGTTCTGCTGCCATGGAAAGAAGGTCATCTACCGCTAATTGATAACAAGGAGACTGCTGAACGTCGGCTTGAATCTACCACGAAGAAACTCAAGAGTCAAGGTTTTTATGATAGCTACCAAGAAGTATTTGATGAATGGCTATCAGAAGGCATCATTGAAAGGGTTCCTGAAGAAGAGGTAATGAAGAAAAGTTATTACTTACCTCACAGACATGTGGTTAAAGAAACCAGCACCACCAAGATAAGGCCTGTATTTGACGCTTCAGCTACTGGGAAGAATGGAGTTTCGCTTAACCAATGTTTAGAGACAGGCCCCAATTTAATTGAGCAAATCCCGAATGCATTGTTACGTTTCAGACAAGGAAAAATTGGAGTAATCTCGGATATCCGCAAGGCTTTTTTACAAATAAGTATCTCAAAAGAAAATAGAGATGTACTGCGATTTCTCTGGTGGAAGAAGACCTGCTCTGAAGAAATAAAAGTATTCAGACATAGAAGAGTGGTTTTCGGGGTGTCCAGCAGTTCCTTTTTGTTGGGAGGGACTATAGAGTACCACTTAGAGGAACTACTAAAGGAGGTCAAAACGGAAGAAGAGAAGATGATTATTTTACAGTTGTTGAAGTCATTCTACGTGGACAATTGTGTAACCAGCGTCAATTCGGAGGTCGAAGAACGTCGATTCGAAGATGTGACGAAGAAAGTTATGGCTAAGGGCAAGTTTGACCTACGAGGCTGGGAATATACCGGACAAGCAGAACCAGAGATGACGACTTCAGTGCTCGGTCTACTGTGGAACAAAGTAGACGATACCCTAGGATTAGCTCCGTCGTTACTAGAACCACGTACAACGTTACAAGTCACGAAGAGAACTATATTATCGGCTGCTCAGCGAATATTTGATCCTATTGGCGTAGCATCCCCGTGTTTCTAAAGCCTAAGCTGTTGTTGCAGAGACTCTGGATAATCAAGATTAGTTGGGACACAGAAGTACCGGAGGACGTAAAAAAGCGAATTCAACGAGTGGCAGCAGCAACTTTATTGGCTAAGGAAATTGCGCATTCCACGTTGGATTCTTCGAGGAAATGAAGAGTCCAGAAACTTAACTTTCCACGTATTTGTAGACGCGAGTCAAGATGCATACGCAGCAGTTTTGTTCGCACGATCTGAAGATTCCGAAGACGTTTATGTACAGCTCATCGAGGCTAAATCTAGAGTGGCACCAGTAGAAAAATTAACAATTCCTCGAATGGAATTGCTTGCAGCCACAATTGGAGTTCGGTTATGGCACTCGAAAAAAGATGCTTTGAATTACGAAGGAGATGTTTTCTTTTGGTCAGATTCCACTACAGTTTTGGCGTGGATACAACAAAATAAACCATGGAACATCTTCGTAGCCAATCGAGTCAGGGAAATACGCAAATTGTCGGACCCCAGTCAGTGGCATCATGTGCCTGGGATCATGAATCCTGCTGATTTACCTTCGCGAGGATGTAAAGCTAAACAATTGGTAGAATCGCGATGGTGGGAGGGCCCGGCTTGGCTGGAGCTATCCAGAGAACATTGGCCTTCAAGCGAATACGATATAGATGAAGCGGAAGTTGACAGTGAAACAAAAAGATCAGTACGTCGAAGTAAGGAAGAGATCTCGTCGGACAACATATTGGTGAACAACGCGTGTCTACTCGAAAAAGGTTGGTATATGGAAGGACAGTCCAAGTATTTGAAAATAGTACGAGTTATGGCATGGATTATTCGCTTTGTTTCCAATTGTCGAGTCTCGCGAACTTCAAGATCTTCGGATGAGCTGACTGCTAAAGAGTTTACTGCTGCAGAGCTTGTAGTTTTGAGGTTAAGTCAGCAGGAGTCTTTTGAAGGCTTAGAGGATTCACGACTAAACACTTTAAATGTGTACAAAGATGAGAATGGGTTGATACGACTAAAATCGCCTGTGGTCAACCGCGAAGATGAACATGATTTTCGACATCCCATAATACTGGATCCGAAGCATCCGTTAGTGAAGAAATTAATCGAATGCAGACATCAACAGCTTGAGCACGCAGGAGTTCAGATAACAATAAGCAACTTACGGGAGATGTTCTGGATTCTCACTTGCAGAAGAGCGGTACGATGTGTAATTAATAGTTG